>JAOPUD010000079.1:16359444-16371944 GCA_027122715.1 Trisopterus minutus
TATTACGCCTATGATATTGTATCTGAAACAAAAAATACTATTATAATTGTCTTTCTCCAATGAAGCTCGTCCAATTATATTAGTTACACGTGTGTGTGTGTGTGTGTGTGTGTATGTGCGTGTGTGTATATGTATACTTTGTTTAATCTATATATATACTTTTTTTTTAATATACAGTATATATCATCGGTGTATCCTCTCCTCACCAGATCCTGCTGATCCTGGCGTCGGTGGTGGCCATCATCGTGTACCGCCTGGCCGTGTTCTTCGCCTTCTCCACCAAGCTGCGGGCCCAGGACCTGAAGGAGCTGGAGCCCTTCAAGGAGTACGTCACGCCCCAGATGGCCACCTCCGTCACCGCCTCCATCATCAGCTTCGTGGTCATCATGACCCTCAACATCCTTTACGAACGCGTGGCCATCTGGATCACCGACTTTGGTGAGTAGGTGGCGTGTTGGTGCAAGGGGTTTCCGGGTTCGATCCCCCTCGATCGTAGCATTAGCAGCAGCAGCGGACGTAGTAGTGTCAGCAGTATGTTCTGCTTATTTCTAAACTGTTGCAATAGACTCTGTGTTGTGTATTTTCCCAATTGTAGTAGTAATTCTTGAAGTCGAAATCAAGGAAGCTTGACCGGTTGGATCAGAGGGTTGAATAGATGGTTTATTCCAGGATGTAATACAGCAAGATACAGTTTTAGGCTGAATAATGTAAAGTGTAGGTGGGTGAGGAGCAGTCTCCTGATGTGCTGCTTGGCTGTCAATCCCTCTTCTTGCCGAACCAAAGGTTTGGGCGAGTATTATAATGTAGAAAAGGTGAATAACAAAAGAACAGAAGTGGTCTCTCCACTGATAAGGTATACGGCCTGGATAGGCTATGGCTATGCCCCAGACGACCGGGTTAGTTTGTCCTTGTTGGGACATAACAAATGGAGGAATGTTGGAAATAACACCTGTTATCAGTAGGAAAGGCACCTGCCTGTTCACACACTTAAGAAATGTGAAGACAGAGAGACATTAAAATATACCAACATTCTACTTCCCTCCCTCTTGGTCATATTAAATGTAGTTTAAAGATCACCGTTAAAATGAGAATTCAGTGTATCTACTGGTAAACAATTAACAATTAACTAAATAAACAAGAAAGAAGAAGGCAATAGTAAACATAAAAGTATACTCATCATACACAAGTAAACCTGGTGTAGGCTACTTAAAAAAAAAACTCAGAAGGTTACGCATGATTAAACCAAAATCAGATGACATTTTGAAAAATAATCGACTGTCCATACACCTCCCTCTGCTCAGCTGTAAAGCTCCAACAACTTTAATAGATCTCACTGTTCCCAGCAGAAAAGGTGGTTCAGTCTAAACAAATTAGGGCTCCCATGGAGCTCGGTATGCCAACACCAGACGATGGCTCACTTTCTTTTTTTCCTCTAAGGTTGTCCAACAAAACCTGTATCTGTGATCCCATGCTGGGAGTCAAAACAACAGTACACAAAAAACCCCAAAAAACTAGCGATTCATGTAACCTCAGCAGTGAGTTCAGTACAAAAAAAACAGTTAAAATACATGACATTACTTACATACATTACATACCTAACATTCTACGAGTAGTAGTTTCACACCCAGTTAATTGAGTTCCATTGCTTTGCCAGTAACACTATCCCTCTCTCTCTTCTCCATTCAACCCCTAACAGAGCTTCCTCGCACCAAGACGGAGTATGAGAACAGCCTCACCCTCAAGATGTTCCTCTTTCAGTTTGTCAACTATTACTCCTCCTGTTTCTACATCGCCTTCGCTAAGGGCAAAGTCGTAGGCTATCCCAAAGAGCCGGTGTACCTGCTGGGAAAGTACCGCAACGAGGAGGTGAATGGGATTAGGACTTCATCCCCAAAACTTTACTTCAAATCTTTTCAAAACCCCTCAGATGAAAGACGGGGAAGTGATGGGTTAAACGGGACGCTATCGGGTGAGAAACAGGATACTAGTGTGGGAGGAATTGTAGCAGGAATGAGATTTAATCTCCCTTTGCTAGCCAGCTGCATCTAAATCAGTTGTTTGTATTCTACACAATTATTACTGCAAGAAGGCCAAGGTGGGAAACAGTCTCCCTGTGTGTCTATTTATAAAACACATCTTATCACAAATCATCAATGGAAAACATTACAATGGAAAACCTTTTTTTTTGTATTATTGTAAATGTGTCTATTTCAAGAATACAATCCCACAGCTGCAGTAGCCACAGGTTGCAAAACACTGTGCTAGTCTAATGCAGGCTTACCTGTATATGAGTGGGAGGGAAACAATGAAGCCTGCCCGCTCTGACATGTTTGTGCTACAGTACAGGGGGAAGGGGGAGATAAATTCGTTAGGATTGGATTGGGAAATATTCCAATTGGGAATGAGCTAACAAGGTGAAACTATTCCCTTTGATTGTGTAATGTTGTCCCTAGGGCTAAAAATAACACATAAACCAGTTCTATCTGTAATCTAAGACATGGCCTACTCTGGTGGACGAAAATATTTATGCACTTTATAGTGTCGCGTTTTTAATAATGATCTCGTTGGGCTTTCTGTAAAGTCTGTGTAACCATGAATCAATTAAGTATCTAACTAGTTAATCTAATCCCTGCTTATACAGTCATCATATATGTTCACGTTATCTATTCACCTTATGTGGTCATCTGATTCACTCCCTCTGAGTTCTGAACTTTGACCCTTTGTGCTCGCCCGTAGTGCGACCCGGGCGGGTGTCTGATGGAGTTGACCACCCAGCTGACCGTCATCATGGGGGGCAAAGCCATCTGGAACAACATCCAGGAGGTCCTGCTCCCGTACGTGAAGAATTACACCAATTATTCACCATGAACATCTCATGAATATATATCCATATTATTATCATGTTTTTCAGACCCGCATGAATAGAACTACAAGGAGTGACGTGTAAACATATGTAAACTATTTAGAGATGCATAAAAAAATACAACGCCCAGAGGAATAGCACATATAATTAAACCAACAGATAGCCGTTGAGTAAACAAACTGCTTTGATAAAAAAAACAAAACACATTGTTGATTTTTACTACCAGTAGAACTGAAACTAAACCACAGCTGCACATAACAAGTACGCACTATTTAGTCATTCAGTTGATGCTTTCATTCAATGCAACTTCCCCTGAATTCAAACGCGTGTCATTAAGGAGCAGGTAGGATGGTTAGGGATCTTAGGAGCCTGGGGACTCGAACCTAGTAGCTTTGGGCTGGGAGCGTAACCCCCTGACCGCGTGGCTCCCCGGTGCTGCAGGTGGGTGAAGAACCTGATCTTCCGCCACTGTACGCGCGCCAGCTCGGAGAAGGTGATGCCCCGATGGGAGCAGGACTACCAGCTGCTGCCCATCGGCAAGCTGGGGCTGTTCTACGAGTACCTGGAGATGGGTAGGCCCCCGGGCGTTTGGCTCAGCTGCTGGTTATTTAATTTATTGACATATTTATGTGTTGGTGGTTGCTTTATTTTTTTGTTTTTTACATTTATTTATTTCTTTAGCATTTTATGTCTTAATTTTGAGTTGCTAATTTCTTCTTTTTGCATACATTTTCTTAAAAATATTCTATCTAATTTCTTTCTTTTTAAATTTCCTTATTTCTCTCCTTCTCCGTTTATTAATTGAAGCAATTTGCGTTGGCTGTTCTTCTAACTCAACCTACCAATCAGATCGGAAGCTGATGTCACATGACGCATGACACATGTACTGCACAATGTGTGTGTGTGCGTCTCCGAGGCATAGCACATGCACGTCTCAGCCTGTGTGTTTACGTTAGGTAACACATTGTACACCCTTACAGAGCAGGCCATTAAAGAATTCCTGGACTGAGTCTAGAAATTCCACATTCTCCCATTTATCTGGAAGATCCTGTGTAGCAAAGAAACGGACTGCTGTTCCTTATTCTTCAATCTGAAGTTATTCTTATTTGTACGTCTTTGTTAGATTAGGGGCGTGAGGATTTAAAAGTGTACATCTAGCTGTGCTTTCATGCCTCCATATCGTGCTCCTCTCCAGTCATCCAGTTCGGCTTCGTCACCCTGTTCGTGGCCTCCTTCCCCCTGGCTCCGGTCCTGGCGCTGGTCAACAACCTGTTTGAGATCCGCGTGGACGCCTGGAAGATCACCACGCAGTTCCGCCGCATGGTGCCGGAGAAGGCCCAGGACATCGGCGCCTGGCAGCCCATCCTGCAGGGCGTGGCTATCCTGGCCGTGGCCACCAACGTGAGTGGCTTCTGTGTGTCATGTGACTCACTGAGCCCCTCCAGTGTGGGACGTGTGGCAGAAGTGTTAATCGATATTGGGTTTTTGTTATTATTATTATTATTATTATTTTATGTGAGAAATTCTGGAAGATGTTTTTTTTTTTTTCTGAGCGGTACTCCTTTTCAGTAAAAAAATGTGCCGTTGTTAGTGAGATAGCAGAAATTGAACTGAAAGTCAGGTTTATATTTGGAGGTTTTACCCAGATTCATCCATTATCAGCTCCAAACCATACTGAGAGAGCTGATTTTATGTTAAATTGTTCATTTCAATTCATATAGCCCTTAATCACAGATAGAGTTTACTGTTCTGTATTCGTATTTAAACATTGTAGTAAATGTCTAACCCCTAGCGGTTCGGTTATGACATGTATCTAAAAAGGTATATTCACTCTGTCGCAACTTTGACAAAAGCCTTTGTTGTGTCTTGTTTATCCTGTGTTGTATTGACTCTGCCTTCCTGTGTTCGTCCCCAGGCTATGATCATTGCCTTTAGCTCTGATATGATCCCCCGCTTGGTGTACTACTGGTCTTTCTCAGTGTTCCCCTACGGTGACCACACCCAGAACACCATGAGTGGCTACATCAACAACACGCTGTCCATCTTCAACATCGACGACTTCTCCAACAGCAGCCGGCCCCGCAACACGCCCTTCTGGTTCAAGAACATCTCCACCTGCCGGTACAGTTACACACGCTCAACAGATGACCTTTTCAAAACATGTTTTGAAAATGGAAGTAAAGTTATTTCGATGTGATTGATAAAAGAATGAATGTATGAATTGAATGAATGTGCTTCAGTGGAAACTGCAGTCATCTGTGTTTTTCCAGGTGGTTTTGTGTGGGTGGGAACTTACAGATGTTTATCCCTGCCTTTCAGCTATCGGGATTTCCGGAATCCCCCGGGCCATCCCAGAGAATACCAGTACAATATGCAGTATTGGCATGTGGTCGCTGCCAAGATGGCTTTCATAATCGTTGTTGAGGTATGTACAAGCTTTTAAAGGCGTGGTTCTTGAAGCCGACACATGAATAATGTATTCATATTGACCTTTTAAAACTGATTTGACAAAGTGCATCACATGAATAAAGAAAAGGCCCTGCTAGCCAATCAAATGCATTAACAAATGGAAGGCAGTTTAAAAACATAATTAACATAAAAAAATGACAGCAGTTGAAAGATTTAATCTATTAGTTAAATAAATAGAACATGGAATAAGATCGATACAGAAAAATACATGATATACAGAATGTGAAAATGAAAGTGAAGTCATTTTCCGTCTTCACTATAATTTGTGGTGAAAAGGACTTGGCTTGAATACATTTCTTCCGCCTCCTCCTCCTGCTCCTCCTCCTCCAGCACATCGTCTACTTCACCAAGTTCGTGCTCTCCTACATGATCCCAGACGTGCCGGTCTCCGTCAGGGAGCAGATCAAGCGGGAGCGCTACCTGACCCAGGTCATCATCCACGAGGCCAACCTCAAGCTGGTCACCAAGCGGTTGAAAGCGCCCGAGGACGAGGAGGAGAAGCCCTCTCGCCCGGAGAGCCAGGATGAAGAGCTGGAGCTGGAGCTGGATTTCTGAAGACTCTTCCCAGAACCTAAGGCGGTAGACACGCAAGTGTGAATTGTTAATGCAGATTTGGCCAATCCCAAATAGGCGTAACAGTCCCAAACGACTTGTTTTAGGACAAACCACTCAAAAAACAAACCTGCCGAATAATAATTTAGTATAATAAAAATTAGTTTTTCACATGTGTGCCATTGTAAAGGTTGCCTTAAACATAATCATTGACGGCGACAACGGAACGTACCTCTATGAATCGAAATAATAGTAACGTCCGTCGGTGGAGAAAATGTCTACTTAAAACATTCCATTGAGGTTTTTCGTCCAAAGAGCAGGGGAGGTTATTGTAGTGGCTGGGGGATCACCTCACATCTGGAAGGGTCCGGGTTCAAACCCCAATGTCCTCAGTGTACCAAGCAGCATTCCCCTTTGCCCTTCCTGCACACTAAGGACAAGTATCTGAATCCAAAGTTGCTTTGGAAGAATGTGTCAATGTAAACCCCTGTTCAGACGTGTTTCTGGTCTGTTTATCTTGCACTCTGTGGCAGATGTCTTATGTGTTGAGGTTCTTACCGTGTCACAGGATTGAAGGAGATGAAAAAAATGCTTGTTGACCATCTCGTAAGCACTTATTATATGCAACACAAATGCACAAACACAGAGTTACAGTAACGATGGTGCATGCTAGTTGTGCGATGATTGTGTTGACCCAGACAATCAGTCACGGTGTAGTTATTTTGAAAACAGTACACATCTCACTTAAACACTGTTGAAAACTTGTTATTTTGCCATGTGCCATTTTTTAACAGCAGTATTATGAAAGCTATGTTTAACTCTGGAATGAAATTCTGCACAGTACGTACTCCCACTTTGTATTCCCCTCTGTGTGGATGACCTGTATCTCCCAGTTACAAACACCTGAACAGGGCAGGTGATTTATTTACTTGAAGTAAATAGACACAGTTCAAGTAGTCAGTGTGCCAAGAAATATATTCCACTGCAAAATCTTTTTTTGTGGTTTTGTTACAATGATTTACTCAAATATCAAATTAGGTCATGGCCACTGAATACATTTGATTTAAATGATTGCAATGTACAGCAATGAAATACAATGACATGTATACTTTGTGAATCGGGCATTAAACTATTCAACTAGGCCTGCTACTTGCTGTTATCCAATGTAAAGCAGAGTAAAGATGACTGACTTTTGTATGTTGTAATACACAAAGGTGTACTTTTTCCCTGTAAGCTAACAATATTAACTAATACTGCCACATTGTATGATCGCTTATTCATGTGTTTTTAACAAAAGGTACGTAACCTAACTTCTAGCCTGAAATGTCAGTTATAATGCCACAAATCTCCAGTCTTGTCTGTTTTTCTACATTTAAAATTAAACTATTTTCTGTTATAAACAGTTATTGTGTTTGTTTAACTCAAATTTTTTTGGAAATGTATACATATTTGCATTATGACATTCTTACGGAAGAGACAATATTGTAGGGACCACGAGGTGGCACACATAACAAGCACTCTCCAGTATATAATGTTGTGCACCCCTAGTATAATTGGTACACTCCAGGACACCAGAGGGCGGTGTGCAGCCTTCCTTGAGTTGGTTTTCTGTCTGATCACATAACAAGAGTCATAACAAGAGAAGTATACAATACGGAACCAGGCGTCATGGCTGAGAAAGATGCAGAAAATGCCAAAATGCATAATGAGAGGCTACTTCTGAACCGGAGGAATGAGCTCAACTACTGGAAGAAGAACGCCGAGCGAATCCGAGGGAGGAACCGGGTGATGGGGCTCGCCATCGGCGCGTTTGTGGTCGGCATGTGTATCCTTCAGAGAGCCAGTGACCCTGGGACCCCCAGGAAAACCTGGGTTTAAAGTGTACATCTCAGAATTGTTATGTTATTAGGGTTAGGGTTAGACATTTGTATGGCTACGGTTATACCAGGATTGTGTTACCCTGAAATGATGAGTTTTGGAGCTTCTATACAAGCTCCATCCATTATATGCGTTATGCATTCACTTGAGCAAATAAGTTCTGCTCTTGTTTTTCTCAATTATGATAGAAGTTTTTATGGAGTTAAAATTGTCCCTACCTCTAAATCCCAAGAGAAGCTTTCATCACTGAAGAGCTGTAGTTCATAGAATCAAACATGTCCCATCTGTTAAGTTTGATCCAGTTTTATTTTGGTTTAAGTTTGAGCCATTAGGATATCATCCCCTATTTCAGAAAAACAGAGCATAATTAGTTTTGTAGTGAAAATAATTTGTTTTCTCAAGTTTCAAGGGTGTTAAAACATCTCCCCTCAACTCGGATGTCATAAGTTATAGGTCTTCATAACAAATCCTGGGATGGGCTTTGATGCATTGGGCATTATTTTGAGAACATGTATGCCTATTACTGTTCTGTATGTATGAATGTGTGTATGTATGTACACTGTTGTCTTTTGGTCTTTAACTTCTATCAGTCAGCTACACCATCCTCTCTGTCAAACAGGAGAAAATAATGGACGACATCGACAGTGAAGCAAAGGTCCAAATCTGGAGAGGTCCTCGCACTGGGGCCAACTCCTAGCTCCTGTGTGTTTGGCTGTGTGTGTTAAGTTAAATGTGGGTGTGCTGTATGATTAATCAAGACTGCAGGACCCACTTGGTAGTGGATGAAGAACAGAACACAACAGAGTCTAGTGTTGAGGAATAGGATTGGAGTCAACATCAAATCTGGAAATGTCTCATGAAAATGTATTATGTTGAGTCTTGTCGGCTTGCTGCTTCTCTATATTTTATGTATCAAAGGAATAGTAAACTATATTTAAAATTTGTGTCATCTCTGAGGAGGTGCCGCTGCCACTAAATGTTCTGGCCTGTGCTGTGCTCTGTAACACGTTTATAAATAAAGTATTGGATGTAATCTAAAACTGTCATATGATTATTTGTTCCGTGTCCATTTTAATTACAAAACATTGTCACTGTAATTAAAAGAAGTCTGGGGGGCTTGTTGAATTCTTTATCTTTGCTCTTGCCACACTTGATACTGCAGTTCCATGTATTTCCACTAGGGGTAATCAACTCGAGCAGGAATAGGATCAAATTTTTACCTGTAATAACCAGAACCTGTTTATTATGGATGATGTTATAGGTATTGGCATAACCTCTCTTCCGCCGCCATTCCTTATGCTGCCCTTTTTAAACCAACGGTGTTACTAAAATCCCACATTATACATAACATAATGGTCCAACTTTAATGCGGGCGGCCCATGGGCCTATAAATGGGCGGCCCTTTAATAGTCACGTCATCGTCAACGTCATCGTTGTGCGACGTTGCCTCACTCCCAAATAAACTCACATGTTCACCGCGCCGCCACTCGGAGGCGATACACGTTTAAATGTTCATCTGACACACCATTAAAGATAGTTGTCATTTGGTGTGTTCCTTTTAATCAGACAAACGCGTTTCCAACATGAGTTCCCAGATGACATGTGTGGGGTGGGTGATGCGGGGCGTTTCCAAGGAAACACCAGACAAAGTGAGTGTTTGTTCAAGTCCACTGCTTTGAGTTGTATGTTGAAAAAAATGTAACCCTTGGATTTGGTCCTCTCCAGTCTAGTCTGTGACAGTTTACTTAATAACTCCACATCAAAATAAACTAAAATGAATGTAGTCCTGTCTCTATTTCTGCGCTTTTCTATGAGGTTGTTGACTTTAAAATCCATGTAATTGTGTCATTACGAGTGTTCAAGTCAATACCTTTGCCCTGATTGTCTCCATCTGTTAAATGTTATTTTGCCTTTTGCGTTTACTGTAAACTTTATATATGGTTTCTATCAGGTGGAGCTGAGCAAAGAGGAACTGCAGCGCATCATTGCTGAAGCAAAGGAAGAGTTGGGGTAAAATGACACGCACACATTCACACAGTATGGGGTTATAATATAATTTCTCTAGAAACGTCTTATGTTTTGTTGGTATAATTGTGTTTCATGTGTACCATATTGCTAAATGATGACATGTTAAAACATAATCTTCACTAATCAACAAACAATTGCTTTTTATTGATTATTGTCAAACCATTAAATCTTTTGTTTTCCATCTGCAGCGACGCGGAGGAGGGGGAAGAGGAGGAGGAAGGAGATGCGGGGATGCCTGGCGACCAGGAGCCAGGTGGCGGAGGAGAGGAGGATGAAGGGCAGGGGGAGGAAGAGGAAGATGAGAACAAAGCCGACAAGGAGGAACAAAAAGATGAGATGGCTCAGTACGGCCTGGATCAATACGATGACGAGGACACTGGTGAGGAGGGCTTGTAACAATGACGACATCCACGCACACATCTTCAAGGGAAGTTACACATTTTTCGTAACAGAACACGCGCAAACACACTAGCTCGGAATTCCAATCGGCATTTAAAGAGATGGAAAAATTACAAAATTCACTATTTTCTTACACCGCAAGTCCCTCTCAATCACATCCCAATCTCTCATGTCATGCTTTCATGTCAACTGCTGACCCTCTGGATTTCCTTCTGTCTTGCAGTGGCCAACAACCTCGGTGACAGTCTGGCTGGGCTGACTGTGTTCAGCTCCAATGAACAGGATCCTTACATCACAATCAAAGACACAGTGAGTGCCCCCCCCTCCCCTTTACTGTCTCATGTTAGCATTCGTAGGAACTACACTTGATTAAGAAACCAGTCCCCTGTTACTTTTACTACTACTGTTGCTGAGGTGTGTATTTGTATGAAGTTGTAGTCCTTTCTGAGCCAGCATAATGTAGCGTCGGGTGCAGGATTGTCCCAGCTGAAAGGATCTGTGTTCAATCCCCAGTGGCAATGAAACGTGTCTAAAAAAGTATCTTTGAATCGTCAGCCAGATAACTAAATACTAAATGGTTTTGAGTAGGCTTTCCCTGGGTGTTTATGCTGATGGGAGCTGTGTTTCTGTCCCATTAAGGACCAGTACGAGAGGGAGGACTTTCAGATCAAACCCAACGACAACCTGGTTCTGGCTGGCCGGGCGGAGAAGGACTGCTGCAACCTGGAGGTCTACGGTCAGTCGTCTGTTCTAGTGATGTCACAGTTTATGCAAATAATCTGAATAAAATCGTCATCTTAATAAAATCTTGGTTCTTCATACTTATATTTTTTATGGCCTTACAATTTATAGAACATTGCTCTGTATCAAAGCAAAGCATATTGTTTCATCACACTTATCGCAAACAATTTTAAACATCATCTCATGTTTAACATTATCATGCCTCTCACCTGCCTGGACTCAGTCGTTACTCATCATTGGACGTGTGTGTGTGTGTGACGATTCACAAATAAGTGACGTGTGATGTCTTGCAGTGTATAACTCTGAGGAGGATTCCCTGTACGTCCACCACGACATTCTGCTGCCAGCCTACCCGCTCTGTGTGGAGTGGCTGAACTTTGACCCAGCCGAGGGAAAAGGTAAATAAACCTAATTCAGCCCACAGAAATGGCCCTGAGGTCTACGCTATGCTTGATGAATGTGTAAAAGCATCTTGTTATTTAAAGTCAAAGTGTTAATTTGTCAAATGTACAGTACAACACAGGGTCATTCTAGGCAAGCGTCAACAACGTAGTAATGGTTTTGGCCTATCCTCCACCCAAGCTGACCATTTCCAGCGCCCCTAAATCATTTTTTTAAAGTGTTCCCCAAAGTGGATTGAACGGAAAAACACAGTTTGGGAAAAAAAGACCCGAAATATTTGTTGTGACTGTGAGCTCTCATTTCCTGTGTGCTCATTGGTCATTGGTTTGTTTGCAGGGAACTACGCGGCGGTGGGCAACATGACCCCCCAGATCGACGTGTGGGACCTGGACGTGGTGGACTGTCTGGAGCCCGCCTTCTCCCTGGGAAGCAAGAAGGCAGACAAGAAGAAGACCAAGAAGAAGGGCAAGAAGGTAAGCGTTAGCTCTGCGGATGGAGCCGCGAGTGTGCTAACCACACCACGCCTTAAATAGAACCAAGTTCTATAAAAAAAAAATCATACCAAAAATAATAATTAGAAATCTGACCCTATGCAATATAAATATTTATTTGTCTTTTTAAAAAAGAAAGAAATATATATATATATTTTTTGATAACTGATATGTAATTATTATGGGTGCTATTACTGGTTCGATCCCCAATGTCCGAAGCCTACCTGTTTGCATCATTGAGCAAATCAACAACTCGATGTATGTATCAGAGTTCACTTCATTTGGATGAAAGAGTCTCCGTCATTACTTAGTAATATTAGTTCAGTGCGTTCTGTTTTCTGTGGAAGTTTTTCTACCGTTTCCTTCCGGCTGTTTTGTTGATTTGTTTGTTTGTTTGTTGCCAGGCGGCTGCGGAGCCGGTTGAGGGGCACACGGATGCAGTGCTGGACTTATCCTGGAACAAGCTAGTGAGGTCAGAGGTCAACTCTCTACAGTCCTGCTGCCATTCTGTTTTAAAGCATTTTATTGTAGATCCATAAAACCATGTTTGCAAAGAATTCACATCATGAACCAATTTTTTTTTTTTCGTCTTTCAATACCATGAGCATGTGCATTTCCAATAAGGGAATTATTACTTACCTACCTAAACCACAATGCATCACAAAAGTAATACTAAT
>JAOPUD010000079.1:16427855-16446409 GCA_027122715.1 Trisopterus minutus
GTGTGTGTGTGTGTGTGTGTGTGTGTGTGTGTGTTTGTGTGTGTGTGTGTGTGTGTGGGGGGGGGGTTATTAAATAATAAAACAGCCGTGATACATGGCTGGACACAGTTTAGCACTTGTATGACACACAAACAGCGCTACAATGTCACAGTTAGCCCTGTGATTAAGACTCTAAGTTTAGACATTTCAAGAGGAAATGACCCGATGCGTCGGTGGTACGCTCCCATACAACTCTCTTGTTATCACTTAATTTCTCAATTTTTATTTAATGCCTTTTTCTTTTTGGAAATTGCATCATCACCTTTGCCCTGTGCTTAAGACTGCTTAGTTTAGACATTTCAAGAGGAACGACCCGATGTGTCGGTCCGCTCCCATACAAGCTTTGCGTTATTACTTCAATTTATTTTTTATTTCATGAAATTCTTCTCTTTTGAAATGTCATCATCACCTTTGTTCCGAGCTTCCCATCCTCTCCGGGGGCTCCCTGTTGTGGGCGA
Organism: Trisopterus minutus; assembly: GCA_027122715.1. Classification (NCBI taxonomy): domain Eukaryota; kingdom Metazoa; phylum Chordata; class Actinopteri; order Gadiformes; family Gadidae; genus Trisopterus; species Trisopterus minutus. The sequence continues at coordinate 16,428,353 of JAOPUD010000079.1, forward strand.
AAGAAGACAAAGAGTCAAATGAAAAGGAGCTTTGAAGTTCTGATAACAGAGTACTCCCCGCAGACCACCCCCACAGACCCCTAATTGCCAATCAGTTTGCAATTACATGGAATTGCGTTACATTTTGGCGTCGCTCACTCTCACCTTCAGGAAGAAATACTGCGGAGGAACGGGCAGGGGCTCTCCCGTCTCATCCTCATACAGCCCTGCTCTCTCTCTCTCCATCTCCGCCCGCTGTCTCTCCCATTCCTCCCTCTCCCTCTGCAGGTCTCTCTCCCCCACGTCCTCCTCCGTCTCCTCCCTCGCCCTCTCCTTCTCCAGCTCCAGCCGTTCCCTCTCCATCTCCAGCCTCTCCCTCTCTCTGTGCGCCTCCAGCTCATCGTCCTCCCTCTCTCCGTCCACGCCCTCCTCCTCCTCCCCCCCCGGGCCCCACCCGTCGTCCCCGCTGCCCCCCATGGGGTCATAGTCTGGGTCGGGGACGCCCGTATCCGTGGAGCCCACCACCACCGGCGCCGCCTCAAACTCTTCTTCTTCCTCTCCCTCTGCCATGTCCCACTCTTCCTCCCCTTGGGGGCTCCCTGCGGCCGCTCCATCCGTCCCCCCGTCGTCTGTCCCTCGTTTCCTCCGACGTCGTCTCCTGGTGGTGGTCCGAGGACCTTGGTCTGATTGTTGCTTTTCCTGTGGGTAATATGTAACGAAATGGAAAACGATGTCTTGATAAAGCAGCGCCAACATGGGTTTGACCCTCCATCACGTCATGTCGAGTCATGTCAATATAAATTTTCTATTTGAAAGATAGCAACAACAAATAATGAATTATCAATCAATTAAAACCTATTGAATAATGTTTGAAAATATGGGTGAAAAGGGATTGTTTGTGGTAATCTTCAATTTTCTGCAATATCCCTCTGTATGGTTAAAAGTATGTACTTTTGGAGGGGCTTATAGGATGGAGCTTCATACATTAAAGTTCCCCTATTTAACCACCAGGTGTGAGTGTGATTATCCATTACCATCCTTCCCTCTGCCTTAGTGACATCACAAGTGGGAGTGTCCACCTGCTGCAGATGTATTCTGGATGGATCAATCTACCAGCCTACCCAGTGGACTGTCGCAAATGCTGCTTAACTATACATTATAGATCTACAGTAGGAGTACACTCCCACTTGTGATGTCACTTAGGCAAAAGAAAACTTCCTCTGAATCAATTACTTCCAGTATGATATAAATTCTAAATGAATATATTTATATTATATTGATGATCATGGAGTTAAACCCGAAATGATTTGTATGTTAGGCACACTTACCATCAATGTATGCAAGGGCTCACTTTTCTTTAACCTGAGTGGTTATATCCGATTATTATGTATCAATTTAATATTTGCGTATTCATATTTGTGTTAGTACTGCATCAAACTTGCTCTTATAATAAGCGCAATATGGGCTAATATTGATGTTGATGTTAGAATGAAAGACGCATAGACTTATTGGAACGATTATTAAAACATTTTTTACTTGAATGTATGCACACATGCACAGAGGTTATTCAGAATAAAAAGTGATAAAAATTTCACCAGTGAAAAGATTTTTGGGATATGGCTACAATATTTTTTTGAACAGTGTTACTATATATGCTGATGATATGAGATAAAACATGGTAAAGAAGGAAACCAAAAACACAAAAAAATAACAGATACATTCTTCTCTCCAATTTCAATAAATACAACTCGTCAGCTTAATACAAAGTTATAAATGCACTGAAATTGTCATAAGATCGTTTAAGAGTGTAAGAGATTCTCAATTTAACTAATCCCGATTTGCATTGACGAGAGGTGCTCTGCTGGTCTAATAAATAAATAACGTGGAGATGAGTAGAGAACTGAGCAAAGCAAAGTGTGTTCTTCCATCATTTTAACATGAACGTCAATAGTCTAGACAGGAATAAACAGTTAACTTGCATTTACAGTGTTCCTTTTTTAAATATTCGTCTGTGGTAAAGAACAAAAACAAAAGCAAAACAAAAAGGCAACACAAGCCATAAGTCTTGTGGAGGGTGTGGCCTTGGACACGTGACATCATCACTCCGCTTGGTGAAATGTTGGCCGCGTTCGGGGAAGTTGCTCCTCACAAGCGATTTACGTCACAGTTTATACGTGTCTCCCCCAGTTGTGTGCGCTTATGATTTCTTACAACTCTACCGTTACATTCTCTCTCAGGATTTAGAGAGGTCCTGTTTAAAAAAAACAAAAATAAAACAAAAAAAAGAGAATAATTAAAAAGAATAAATCTGCGTTTGGCCTTTAAAGGTTTTTAGTTGTTTTCCATTCAAGCGACAACACAACACATCATGCTGAACGCATGCTGCGACAAAAAATGAATTAGGGCAAACAACTGGCCAAAATGTAATCGAGTCATGCTCTGATTTGATTTATATTCATGTACTTTGTTTGTTTTCGATGTTGAAGTTGGCGGTTTGATTTGAGTTAATTCACAACGACTTGCATAAGCCTCAAACAGGTTATTTTTGCACTGGTGACATCTTTATGTTAAACAGGTGAAAGGTTATATGCAAATGGTGAATGTTTATAGCAAGTGCTTATATCTATAGGTATTTTGGCCAATAGTAGATATGCTATCTACATGCAAAACCATGATATGATTTTGTTCGATTCGATTTTGGAGTCTTGCCAGACTAAGTCGGATAAGGCAATTAATGAGAAAGCACTTAGTCGTCACATTCATGCATCTGGTTTTCAGCGCAAATGAAATAGGTTGCATTCCAAAGCATGCGAGAAACACACACAGCAGGGTGGCTACAGCCGGCACATAGCGCTGACGCCTACCTGTTCTGCTGCTTCTGTTGTGATCAGAGGATTGATGGTTGGTACATCCTCCTCCTAATTAGGGGAAAAAAAGAATATTGCAAAATTATGAATTGTACTAGTTGGATAGTATGTTCAATTTCAAAGAACAGTACAAAATAAATGAAATAAAATAAAGTTTCAAACATTTACCTCTTCTTTAAAACCCGTCATTTGAAACTTTGGCTCAACTGTTGGCCACTCAATCTGAAAATATGTATGTTTGTATAGGTATATTCATATATAATTAGAAAAAAAAGAAAATCTATAAACAAGCAGATTGGTCTGAACATCTAAAAACAAATCCTTATATCCTTGACCTCTGCATTGACCTTAAAGTATGCCATGTAAATGCAGCCTACCTTTTCTTCCTCAGAGAGGGGGAAGCCTTCTGTGATAGGCTCGTCCTGGGAAGAGAAATAAAACCCTTGATGGCTATAGTACATCTTACATACGCCTACAAACCACCTACTATCCTCACTGTGTGTGCAACACGGTTCTTGTATTAGTGGTTGTTCATGGAAAACTAATTTATTCCCAATAATTAATGAGGGTCTTCCAGTGGGCGTGGTATTAATCAACCTGATGCGAGACCACCATTCTGTCCTGTTGTGAGGGATATTTAATTCCTGTGACGCTTGGGTGTTAATGAACGGCTTCAATTAGAAGATTGCCAAGAACGGCTGGGCTATATTGCCTACAAATCCCAAACAGTGTGTGTTTACCAGCTGGAAATGTAGATATGTATCGATGTCTCAAAAATGTATGGTTGTTTACATAATGGGTCACACTTTGCATTACAGTGTCCTTGTTATAATTTAATTACACAATAATAAGCAATATCACACAATGTTTTTAGTATGCAAAAACATTATAGAAAAGCCTAACCCATACCCTAGTATGGAACTATTCCTAACCTTTACCCCACCCTTAACCCCACTGTGGAGTCGCATGCTCTTCCATAACGTTATTACATATAAAGTACATGCTGTTACATTTGATTACATCATCACACAGTACCAGTGTAATTACAGTGTGATGGGAAACACATGTAAAGTGTATTCAAAAATGTTAGAGTTGAAAAGAATAGTATCAATTAAATAGACAAGCCGTCTTGTAAGATCTAAACGGCTTACCTCATACTCATAACCGTACTCTTCACCATTATAGTACTCCTCATTCTCCTCTTCCTCCACTTGCTCACTAGCCTAGAGAGAAAATACAGGTCACTGCTTTGCCGATGATGAGGGTTGGTAACACACACATCATTATCTACATAACACATCATGATGAGTTCACCGGCAATACTCGAGGGCACAAGTTAGGACATAGCACAAAGCCGGACAAGATGACAAAAGCAACAATAAACATGGCATTGCTAACATCTTTTTGACACATCAATAAGCATAGGAATGTTAGTGCATGCTTGTTTTTAAAAACTCCCAGCCTCGCTACACAGATTGTTTTATTTTCCACACATTTCAAACGTAGGTGTTATTACAATGTCCGAGTTCAACAGAGCTTTCAGACTAAAGAGAAGTTATTAGACAGTTAAAGTCATGCGGTACGCAGTGTTAATGTGTGTTTAGTCTGGCCAGCGTGAGGAGACTTCATTAGTGGGTCTGGAGCTCTCAGATGCCCTGAGGTGAAACAGGAGTTAATTGGAGTTAATGTTTGGTTGGTGGTTGGATTCATTTATTCCTTGTTGTTTTTTAACCCAGCTTCAAGGGCATTTACCAGGTGGTGTCTCTGCCTCTTATGGCGTCCTCTGTTCCCTCTGCCCTGCTCCACGGTTCAGTCAGAAGGAAAACAACAGTGGTGTTTTTTTGTGTTTCCAGAAGATAAAATAAGATATGATGTGAGGAGTTCACATGGAGTGGATTCCACAGTTGGGGGGAAGAAAGTAAGTGGAGAACACAGCTTATTTCATGTTAGGTTAAGTTGTTTGTGAGTGATTATTAAAAAGACTGATAGCTAGTGTTATCTCTACCAAATAGATGATTTAGGCATGTTGATTATTTAGAACTATGTTCATAAAATTCATTTAAAAAAAAAGCCTAAAATAGGCTATGAAGAAAATTAAATACTGTATATTATCAGAAATGGTTACCCTACAACCTCCATGCAGAAAGAATTCATTAAAGTGAATATATATTCCTGGTGGTCACACGGCAGTGGCGACCGTGTTGCATGGTTCCCAGAATCCTTTGCGAGGAGACGGCTCCGGCAGCCTTACCTTCCCGCGTTCCTTGTTCTTCTTCTTCTCTGCTGAGCCCTTCTTCTCAGCCTCCTCCTGCGTGACAATCACCGTCTCCATGACGACCTCTGGAAGCCGGGAGACCTTCTGGAACACACGTGCCCATAGGGCGTATCAATCACACTCGCCCATAGGGCGTAACAATCACACGCGCCCATAGGGCGTATCAATCACATGCGGTTCCGTCCAGTGGGACTTAGGAATGAGCTCAGGATTTGTGACACCGTTAGTGTATTTGTAACAAATTCAAACGTTCGCAGAGGTCTGGTTTTCCTTTGTTAGGGACAACGGTAACTTGAATGTGATGTTTTAATTATTTTCTTTTGCAACTTGTTTCCTGTCTTCCAGTTTGTGTTACTGCAGTAACCTGTGTTTGCACAGTCATGCTGCTGTCTGGGCCAGGTCTCTCTTATTACTCTCCATGACACCACTCTATTATACACTGTGGTGGAGCGGGTGTCCGTTCAAACACGCTCCCGTACCAACCCACCCTGACCCACCTCCCTGGCTGTGCTGCCGTTGAGGGGAGTGTTGACCAGGGTGAGGTTCATCTGGAGCCGGGGGGTTTCAGCGCTGATGTTGCCCTCCAGCGGCCCCTGCAGCCCGGGGCCGTCGGGCCGGCTCTGGGTGGCGTTGGGCTCCGGGGCCCCCTGGCTCTGGGAGGTGTTGGGCTCCGGGGCCCTCTGGCTCTGGGTGGTGTTGGGCTCCGGGGCCCCCTGGCTCTGGGTGGCGTTGGGCTCTGGGGCCCCCTGGCTCTGGATGGTGTTGGGCTCCCGGGCCCCCTGCGGGGCCCCTTGCGACGCCGTCAGCTCCCAGGATGCACTTTGGTCCACCGTGGTTCTGTTAAGCACGTCCTGAGCAGAGAAATATATATAGAAATATATATAGAAATATAGAGGTTGGATATTGCATAGAACTATACGTGTAAATAAATGTAAATATGGTGAAATACCTCGAAATGTGATGAGCCATATATACGTGACTTAAAGTTATACAAATGGACTTTAAGGACCAGGTAGTGTATCCCAGGCATACTGAGGTGTGTGTGTGTGTGTGTGTGTGTGTGTAGGGGTCTCACATCAGAGAGGGGCGGGGCCACCTGTCCGTCCCCGTCAGGCGGCTGCAGGAGCTCCACCTCCGTCAGGGGCTGGCCGCTCAGCTCATACTTCAGAGAGTTCTGCTCCAACGACAGCAGGGGGTTCTTCTGATTGTTTGTTTGGGAGGTTCTGACGTGACTACATACTTTTTTCAGATGTTTGAGGGAACAGTTTCAGATCTATATTTACAATGTGAGTATAATTGTAATTTGTGTGTATAATTCAATCTGTATATAGAACTAACCCTGGTGTACTACTTCTAAAAAAACGCCACACAATGATGAATCCATAATCTGTTTGTATATCAGCGGTCTATATGATATGGATATTATATATATATATGATATGCAGGGACGTACTGAGTACTCAGGGATGGCGTTGGAGCTGTGCGTCTCCGTGGCCTCCTGGAGCCTCTTGGTGGAGCTCAGCACATGCAGCAGCTCCTCCACTCCGTCCTGCAGCAGGTGGTCCACCAGAGCCTTCAGCAGGGGCAGCTGGGAAACAGAGTCCTGCTTTAGCTCATTGGGAACCCAGCGCAATGGACTCCATTTAAGTCAACACTCGAGTGTTATTTCCGCGGGAGAATGAATTTGATTAAATCGGATTAAAGTGAGAGAAAAAGAATCAGTCAACTGTCCAACGTTATAGCCCCATGTTGGAGGTCCCAATGGAGTCTTCAGATGCGAGGGACCATGTTAAGATAGATTCTAAAATACTAAATAGTATGAAATAAATATAAATACTATGAAAATACTAGAAATTAGGTAACAATGTAAAAAAGATAGGTGCATGGTCTGCAGTTAATGTTGGCATTAGGGTGATGTTCTCACCCTGATTCCATAGGCCTCGAACATGACCTCAATGTCCTGTGGAAGAGGACAATGACGCCGGTCAATGGATGTTTTAAACAACAAGACTTTTCACAGCAAGTCACTAATACCAATGTCTAATGAAGTGGTGGTTCTCAGCTGGTGGGTCGGGACCCATAAGTGGGTCATGAGAGCATTTTGATTTGGCCAAATCATACCATGATCATAATAAGAAAGAAGCCATTTAGAACTAATGTTGTAATTGTTAATTCATGTTTCAATGGCTTACTATTTGATTGAGTTCAGCACCAATTGTTGAGGCTTTTTGTTTGGTCCATATTTTTAACAGTACAGTGTTGATCACTCCAATATAGGTAAACAAATGTGTCACTGTTTTTGGGTCGTAACTTAATGAGAAATGACCTTGTGTGTCCTGAGATCGGACCAGCCCTGCTCTAGCATATTGAACCCAGTTAAACACGTTACCATCATCTGAAGGTCCTTGCCAGGGGCTCCCACATCACCCTGTAACCACACGACAACGCAAGTAGTACAAATGTATTATTTCAAAGTCGTCTCCTTGGTAACAGAAATACAAGCATGGAGGTAAGGTAAACATATTTACCCGGTCTCCCTTCAAACCTTGCACCCCTGCTTCGCCCTGTGGAAACAAAACACTTCCTGTAAACTCCATGAAGTCACAAATGCATTCATGTCGTTGTTCATCGTTTAACTTTTCTTTGCATTTAAAACTCGACCGTCATCATAATTACCTTAATTCCTGGTACACCCTAGAAACACACACACGAAGGCAGAGGAGCACACATTAGAGAATGCATGGCACAGCCAAGCATAACACCACACGCTGGGTGACTCACAACACTGAACATTGGAGTGAGTCGCCAGAAATGTGTTTTCGGTGTTTGAGAAGAATGCCAAAGTACTCTCTTCAAACACCAAAAGAACTCAGATGTCACTCTGTGCATGCAATCAAATATGATGCATACATGTTTTACATAATGGGCCTGAATGACCTAGCGGCCATTTTGAAACAGGTAAAGACTCATTCTGATTAATAACCAGCTTTTGAAGAAGCAGCATAAAAACAACATGCAACACTTTGATGCATGTTATTTTTATGCTGCTTCTTGGCCAGGCAGCCATCTTGCTTGGTGACACCACTGAGATGGCGGTTAGCTGAGTAAAGACAAGAGGGTCTGTGTTGAGAGCACGTGAAGGCAGGGAGACAGACACTGGACGCGGTAACCCACAGTGACTCCGGGAGGACCCATCGGTATTGGGAAGGCCTGGCGGATCTCTTCAACGGTGGCACCCTGCCAAAATATCACATCAAATCATTAAAATATTGATTATTAACCATGGATTGATTTACAATAAATGCACATTTTAAATCAGCACCTACAAGAACACCTCAATCAGAGATAATGTTGATTGAGGTGATCAATAATGTAATCAGAGTTGCAACTGTGAGTTATGACATTAATTGACATTAATGTCATAACTTACACATAATTGACATAATTGACATATCTTGTTACAGAAATTAGTTTCAGTAAAAAGCCATTCGTGCAGGACAAATGGAAGAACAGGATTTTAGACTCTGGGATTTAATTGATTCCTCAACCAAACACAGTTGTGATATGATTGGTGGATATTCCGAGCCAGTCAGCAGGCCATAACGTGACCACAAGCTATGCTGGTTTAATTTGATGTACACTGACCCCTACACAGCTTCAGCAGTTCAACCCATCGGACATCCATTTCAAGTCCTATCTAGAATCAGTCGGTAGCCCGTTACCTCGGGAGTGACCAGGACTTTGGTTCCGGGTAATCCTGGCGCGCCGAGTTCCCCTTTACTGCCGTCCTTACCCTGGGGGGGGGTAAACAACACGTTGTGTTACTCTCGTCAAGCTTGTGACACAATTTTCTGGCAGATAGATGCACTGCTTCCTCGCTGCTACTCACATTGGCCCCAGACGCCCCCTTCTCCCCCTGTGCAGGCAGAGAACATTGGTAAAGTGATTACTGCACACAGTCAACCTGTATCTGGACAATTAAATGTTCTTTTTTTTTTGTCAGTTATACTTCTGAAAAACAAGAACTCACCGTGTTACCAGTTTCTCCTTTGGTTCCTTTAGCCCCCTATCAAAAAAAAGCTTTTCACTTCATATTGTCCTCTCAAAATACTATCGGCATGGATTCAAGCCACTTGTCCCTTGCCACTGAATGTATACAGTAACTCCATTTCAATCAAGTTATACTTTGTGAACCTAAGAGTGCACTCACGTCTTTTCCTGCCATGCCTCTCTTCCCGTCGATGCCAGCCTTTCCCTGTAAACAGGGACGAAGAGAAACGAGTGGGACCGCAGATAAAGTGCTCTTGTTTCATGAGTAATAACGTGAACTACATGAAACTGGTGACGGATAAACAGATGCTGAGTGATGCAGACAGGCTGCCACTGGATGAAGAGCGTTGATGGAAACACAGCCACCAGCCCTGAGGTGAACATATTCCATACTGAAATGCGCTCATTCAAAATTTGTAAAAAATACTTTCACAATTTTCATTTTGAACGAATCATTTTAAATAAAACAATGAGAATGTATGGAAGCATCAGACTCACTGGTGTTCCAGGTAAACCAGGCACACCAGCAATCCCAACTCGGCCTTGATCTCCTCTGTCCCCTTTCTGTGACACACACACACACACACACACACACACACACACACGCACACGCACACAGCTCAAAACAAATGTCTTTGTCTTTCTTAAACCAAGTGTTATTTTGTGGTTCTCAACTTTGTAGTAATATTTTAAGTATTGCTAATTAGTGGTGGAAGAAGTTCTTTTGAGTTCCACATTAGAATTCTCACCGTCCCGGTCTCTCCCCTCTTCCCCTGTTCACCCTGCAGTAGGAGAGATGAATCCAACATTAGCTGTCATAGCTGATACTGATGACAGTAAGGACATTCAAACTGAAGGATAACTGTTATAAGGAGAATTCCCTAGGTTTCGTAGTTAGGGACTGAGGAAGGTTTGACGTTGAGTGTGTGTGTATGGAGTTTGTGTGTGTGTGTGTGTGTGTGTGTGTGTGTGTGTATGAGTCTGACTCCAGTGTTCCTTTGGCGTGTGCTGAACATTTCCTAATAGTGTGGACACTCATCTTAGTCTAAAGGCTCAGCGTCAGAAGAAAACTCAATTTAATATTTCTTGCTCCAAAAGCAAAAATAAATCCTTCTACCTGATCGCCAAAGGTGATCTTTTCTTATGCATCATTGCCCTTGAGATTTATTATATCTTTGTTTACCCACCATGGCTCCTGCTGCGCCTGGATCAGCTTCCAGTTGCGGGCCGGCCCCATCCTGGGAAACAACAGGAAGCGGTCAGATTGTGGTTTGCAGTCCAGGGGGTCAGTGGGTTTGGTCAGTGAGGGGGAGGAGGTGAAGGGGAGGACTGACCTGAGAGCGGCCGGGGGGGCCAGGGGGGCCGGGCTTCCCCTCTGGACCCTGCAGAGAGAGGACCGCCGTGGGAGAGATCATAATGGATGAATCACGCTGGGCTCAAAGTGTCCCTCACCACTTAACACTATATGGTGCACTCTGTAGTGAACCATTAGCACAGGGAGCACATGTCCCTGGACCTATCGCGTCACGTTTAGTCGACACGTGACAGCTCATTTGCAGAAATAAACAGACATTCTCTATTGGATGAATTGATGAATGGAATCCGCTATGCATCACGTGATATGGTGCGGAAATAAGTGTAGATCAGCTGTACACTTTATTTATGGAGCATCATGGGTAATAAGTAGATAGAGCAGAAGGACCAATTCAAACCAGTACTGGTTTTAAGGTGTTTAACTGGAGGTTCAAGCCCGTACCCTTGGGCCAGGCATTCCTGTGTCCCCCGTCTGCCCGTGATCACCAGGCTCCCCCTGAACCGGAACAGCATAGAACAGAATAGATAGAGAATAATAGAACTCTAATTGACTCAGTAAGTCATTGAAATGAATAGAGCTCCATAATGTTTGGTTTATTCCTCCATTTACCTTTATCACCCGGGTCAGGATGCTGTTGTCAGATGTTACCTGGTTGAAGGAAATAAAAATTAACCTAAACCTAACCTAACCCTTATTCTAGACAGAGGGTTTAATTCTAGACAGAGGGTTTAATTCTAGACAGAGGGTTTAATTCTAGTAGTTTTGATTGAATTGAGTCATGTGACAAACTCCAAGTCAGGTGTCTAAATGATGGGAGCATGGGAGAGTTTTTGAGCAGTGTCTGGATGTGGTAAAGATTGATTCCAACGTTGTAAACGGTAATAAAGGTATTTACATGTGCTGATCCTGGAGGTCCTGGTTTCCCCTGTGGAGTGGCAGGCAAAGGAACAACAAATGAATACAAATAAACAAACAAATAAGCAGATAACGAAAGAGCTGACGCCGCTGTTTTGTAAACCCTCTAATCAGATACAAAAAAAGATACAAATAAGAAATGAATTCACGACGCACAAAGAGGTTAATTTCAATTTTTGACACATCGCAGCCAAACATCAGACAGAAAGACGGCAACGGAAAAAAACAAATCACAGGTGGCTAAAAAAGTTGCCGGACCAAGGGATAAGATGAACACAAAGAGCAGGAAGTCAACCAGAGCAAACAATGTGTCATAATACGAGCGGGAGAGGATGTCCAACACAAACATACGCTCTCTCCTTTGTCCCCCTTCTTGCCGTCTGCTCCCTGAAAGAGAGAAGATAAGGTTAATCTCACTACTCCCCTGCACCTTGCCTAATGAATGAATAGATGAATGAATGAATTTATGAATTCATATTCAGCTCAGCAACGACGCGCTGATGCAATCGCTCTGTGCTCTCGTTTTAATTGACAACTGGGGTGACATCGACGTCACCGCGATGCAGCAACCTGAACACGTCAGGGCTGTGTGTGTGTGTGTGTGTGTGTGTGTGTGTGTGTGTGTGTGTGTGTGTGTGTGTGTGTGTGTGTGTTCCTCACCGGCAGGCCGTGATTCCCTCCATCTCCTTTGGGCCCTGGGTCTCCGGGGCGGCCCGGCAGGCCTAGCGGTCCCTGGAACACATGGGTTCATAAGATAAACACACACACACATTATCTCTTTGTAAGGATTAGGAAAAAAATACAGAAATTAGAAATTAAAAAAATCTAAATCACCCTAATTCCTCGATCTCCGGGCTGTCCTCCTTTTCCCAGTTCGCCCTTCAAGAATGAGAGCAAACACTTAAGAGTCAATAACACATAAAAAAACATTTCATATTTCACTAAACAGACAGAAACAGACGAAACATCAGAAAGTCCTCAATATCATATCAGAGTCTTAAACGTGGTGGTGTTTTATTCTACATGCCGGGGGATTGAAATGTGCACACAAATAGATGAGGTACATGACTTACCGGAGCTCCGTGTTCTCCTTTAGTTCCGGCTTCACCCTACATCCACGCACCAGAGTAGAGAATATCGTCTACTTGGTCAAGTGTCAATCAGTGAACACAACCGGACACACGCTTCGCTGAGTGAACTCATCAGGGTTTGTTCACGTTCACATGATGCTGAATTCATGTTGGTGGACTGCTGTTGAGGTTCGGCTTTATTGCCAAATCACTCTTCTTCAAACCGTTCCAAACTAATCAATGGGGGGAGACCTCGCCACGGCATTCTATTGGAACAGTATTTCTGAGAGGTTCTAATTGGATATTGTTTAATAAACCAAGAGTCAAGTTTTAGAATTGGTGGATTACATACCATGGCATGAATAGTAGTGAACAATATATCATCATAACGTTGCATACCAGCGGCTGAAACCATTCATTTATACATGACTGCAGACAGACTTAATTTTTTTCTAAAAAGGCGAATATCTAATAGGGTAGGCACTAACCCATTGAGGCACTAGGATGGGTCTTGTAGCAACAACTACATTAGATTTACTTACATCTTTACCTCTTAATCCTGGAGCTCCAGGATTTCCAGGGAGCCCAAGGCCTCCATGTTCCCCCTTTGAACCTTCTTGCCCCTGGAGGGAAAGTGATTGTCACCGTGAAGCTTTCGGCTCTTTACTTTGTACTCAAACTTTTCTTTCATCTTCATGGATTCTTTTTGTTACCTTTTGCCCTGGCTTCCCCGATAGACCAACATTTCCCTGAGGAGGAGGAAGTACGTTCACAAATGGTGGTTGGTCTGCATCAGGATTATGCAAGCACACACACACACACACACCAACACCACAGACGCGCAAACGCACGTCACACACCCACCCACCCACACACACGTCACAAAACATAATTTTCGGGTGACTCACTCTTTCACCATTCTCTCCCTTGGGTCCTTGCAGTCCTGGAACGCCGAAACCGGGACTGCCCTGCAAAGCATCATCATCATCATCATCATCATCATCAACACCACCACCCATAATGTCTTGACGCTAAACATTAAATCACAGACCTCAGACACCAGACACAGTGAGGCAATAGAGACGACCACAAGTTGTGTTGTTGTGTTGTGTGTTGGCGTTCAAACCTTTTCTCCCTTGATCCCCTGCAGTCCCTTGACGCCCTGCTGCCCCAGCGGGCCGACCGGGCCCACGTCCCCCTGAGACAACGGACACAAACAATCCAGAGCGCTCAGCATACTTCAACTTTAAATAATACCCAGTAGACTGATGAAGGACGTAGGAGGAAGTAGTGACAGCGCGTTAACCAAGCACGATGCATCTTGAGGTCTGACACGGCTCACGTCGGGTCCTAGGAGCACTTTGATGTTTGAGCAAAAGTCTGTGAACGCTTGTTTAGCAAACTGGGCCTGAAGAAGACAGAAAGGCTGTGCTATCCCTTCCTCTGCTCCGCCTCACACTCTGTTCTCTTTTCAACCACAGACAATAAGAGGGCCACACACGGTTGGGATGAGAGTTATATAAATCGAGTGTGGTGGGGGCTATCGTTGGTACCTTAAAAAGCAATAAATGATTTAAACACAAACAGACGGCTTACCCTGGCTCCTTTCTTCCCCGTCGGACCGAGTATCTGTTATGAAAGGGAGACAGGAGACTCATAAGTGTGTGTCCTAACCTCCTCACAATGTGTGATAATGATACTCATAGTAATGATCTGCTGCTGCTGCCGTCCTTACACCCTTAGCAGGGTCTCCTGGTGACCCCCTGAGCCCCTCATCTCCTTTGAGTCCGTGCTCTCCTTTCTGCCCCTGGGGAAGGAGACAGTGTGGCAAACGGTTATGGGTGTGACGTAGCGATGGCCATCAGTGCTCAATGGCCAGAGCATGTGAAGGGACTCCACTGGGTTAAGTGGAGGGGTCAGTGGTATCGGATACTATAATAACCGAAGCACATGCACACACTGATAACATTTCCTTCATGGTGAGGCCTAAAATCATTTTGTTAATAGAAATCCGGTTATCGTTGGAATTTGGTCAGGCAAGAAAGAAGAATGTTTGAATTATTTTGTGGTGAACCTTTGGATTACCGTACGCAAGTTTAGCCACAGCTTTATGTAAAAAAATAAAAAATAGAACAATAAGGAGTTGATATTGTACCACAAAATTAAACTAGAATGTGGGTGGAGATAATTAGCTCTCCTCCAGAGCATCTGAGATTAAAAGTCAGCCATGTGAAGCTCAGCGTTGACACCCGCAGAGGTGCGAGAGCGTGGAGCTCCCATCACCATGATCTGAGCCGGCCTAATGATCGACAAAAGAGCCAGAAAAAGAGCAATAACTTTCCCCTTTCGCTTCAGCTCATCCACAGCGAGCAGCATCTGCTCTACCTCCTGTTAACCGTCGCTGGACGTGATAACAAGGCCCTCGTTCTTTGCTTTCTTACCTTGTTTGGTTCGTGGACATTTAGACGAACAACAAAGAGAAAGCAGAGAGCGCATCGCTCACGTGAGGTGGGAGACTGAATGTGAGGATCTGAACGGAATGCGTGGCTGACTGCTGCTCTGCGATTGCGCAAGTTTGACCAAGAGCTTCCCCATATATCAACAGCCACGACGGATACGTTTTTCTTGGGGAGGAATGCTTCTTCTGGGGGTGATACAGAAGTCAAGCTCACCAACAGAAGATCTAAGTCATACCAGAGACAGGCAGAAAAACATCCAACAGAATATGGATTGTATGCCCTTTTAGTAAGGCAAAATTTCGGAATGTCTATTTCACGCAAGAGGCAGGTTTGAAATCCGTTTTTTTTTGGCTACATTTCTGCAGCCCTGTGTTCCAAAGCACGGTGAAGCAAATAACGTCACCGTGTAACACAAAATATTGTTGTTACCATAGTAATGGTCGTAAAAGTAGACACTACTTCCTTTTCATCAAAAAGTGGTAAATCGATGGGATAATTCTACAAATGTCAATGCACGTTTTTCTCACTAACTACTGTCAATTTCAACGTGCGTCACCCATATGTTCTCCATAATGGCGGTCATCTCAGTAAGTAAAAGAATTGAAAGAAACAACATCATGAGTCAAGGATGGATTCATCAGAAGTTTTGTGTCAAGGTTTGAAGCAGTAAAGAAAACATTCTTAGCTGGTTGCCAAGTGAATGGCAAAGCACTTCTAGAACTACCTGTACATCTGGAAACCTAATCAGAGTTAAGTGCAGTATGGTAGAAAGGAAAGGTATATAAAGTCATTCATAAAGTCATTCATATACTTTCCTCAGTTGTCAATAAGAAAGGACTAATGCAATACTCACAAGTGGACCCTGTGGACCCACCAGCCCCACGTCGCCCCCGTCCCCCTGGGAAACACAATCAGGCTTTAGTCGTCGGAACACCACTGAATAATCCGATTTCAGGGGGCTGCGGTCGGCCCACCTAAAGCCATTCTGGACCTTTGGTCAGCCCCCGGTTTACTATGAGTTCATCCCTTTGGTGATTGAACCCAGCATTTAAAACTTTTCAAAAAGGATTATGATGCTTATGAAAAACACACACACACACACACACACACACACACACACACACAGTTTGATGACTCATTCACACCCAAAACAATATATAAATAAAAACACTTGGGACACATGAGGAGAGAGAGGGAGAGATGAATGGATGCCCTCACCTTTTCACCCTGCTCTCCTTTGAACCCCTTTTTCCCCTGTGGACGGGGAAGAGAATAGCTTTATTCATGTTGCTACGGCGGCTAAGGACAGGCTAGTCACCCTGCGATGGTATGTCACACCCGGTGATGGTATATCACACACCCTGCGATGGTACATCACACCCTGCGATGGTATATCACAGGTATATATGTGGAGAATGAAAGGGGAGGCTGTACCCGAAGACCGGTGACTCCTTGGATGCCCTGGTTGCCCGAGGCCCCCTTTAACACACACACACACACACACACACACACACACACACACACACACACACACTTAAAGTAAAAGAAAAAATATAATAATATAATTTTGTTTTGTAATTATATAGCTGGATATGACAATACCTTGGGGCCCATTGGTCCTGAAAATCCGATGTTACCCTGAAATTCATGAAGATGAAATGGTAGTCAGAGTGTATCTGAGGAAACCCAGTCCAAGTCCAGCAAGTTACACAACAAATGAGGTCCTTCCATCACACACCGAAACAGGGTAAAAACAGATCCCGATGAGTGCTTATGGTTGTTGTTCTGTAATCAGATCCCTATGAGCTGCTTTTATGGTTGTTGTTCTGTAATCTTCTCTGAGCGACATTTCCGAATTCAGAAAGTCATATTGTGGTGGAGGTTGTGTGGGAACAGACTACACATATGAACACTGATTGACATAACAACATTCTTCCATGAGGCACACAACCCACACGAGCCACACAACCTCAGCTTTGAACAGAGCACCTTTTCTCCTGCAAATCCATGCGGGCCTTGTACTCCTTGAATTCCAATGCCTTGTTCACCCTGGCAAGACAAAACCAAAAGCGTCCTCTGTCCTTAGAACACATGGGCAGGTACTACGGCATGTTGTCCCACACCCCGGGGAGTCCCACCAGCCCTACCTTTTGTCCCTTGTCACCGGGCGACCCAGGCACTCCGTCTATTCCGATGGGACCAGGCAGTCCGGCCGTCCCCTGGTCGGCGTGGGTGTGTGTGTGTCAGAGGGATGAGGGAAGAGAAAGCTCAGAAACACATTCTGAACCCCCAGGTCCAGCAGGCCTCTCTGATGACGCCTCATCCTCCCATTGAGTCACAACATTACGAACAGGTGTGTGTTTTGTAGTGTTTTTAGTTGCTAATCAGAACTCACATCTCTGCCCTGATCTCCTCTGTCTCCTTTCTGCCCCGTCTTTCCTCGCAGACCCTTCACAAAACAAACCCTGATACATTAAACAGATCCCCAAAACAACACACAACAAGGGAACTCAGGTGTACTTTACTGAAACCTTCCAGATCAAGTGTGATTTACAGACCATAGACCCACACGTCCACCTGTCCAGGGTCTCTATAGACCATCAGGCACAGTGGGTCGCTGGGTGGGGAAACCGTTCATAATCTTTGGAAACCATGACAACTCATTGTGTTCTTTTTAATTCTGTATTCCTGTTCCCACCCAGGCAGCTTGAGAATGGATTTTGATTTAGTTGTTATGGTATACAATGTTTCCGCACCCTGGTAACAAACGTGGCCACTAGGTGGATAAAGTCCACCATAGATAGAGTGATGAATGTGTGTTAACAGATGAACAAACAGCTGCTATACTTACTTTAGTGCCTGGCTCTCCTGTGTCACCCTGCCAATACAAAGAGTACTAAACAATCAACACCATATGAAGGACGCAGAGAAAATCATTGCATTCATATATTTTTCTTACATCACACACTATATTTTCATAATAATAACAGTCTGTAGGTTTGTGGTCAACAAATAAATATTTTTGGATTTATTTATAGGACTCTTTGAAGTGTGAATTGTTTTTCCACGTACATACATACATACATAATACAAACATACATACATACATACATAATACAAACATACA
>JAOPUD010000082.1:0-21863 GCA_027122715.1 Trisopterus minutus
TGTGTGTGTGTGTGTGTGTGTGTGTGTGTGTGTGTGTGTGTGTGTGTGTGTGTGTGTGTGTGTGTGTGTGTCCTAGTAAACCGGGGTGAGCTTTTAGGAAATGCCAATTGGAGCATTCCAACCTCCTCCTCATCTTCTCCAGGGAAAGCAGAGACATTCCATTAGGTTCCTCAATTCAGCACCCTGGTCAGCTCCAGACACGTGCTTGTTAACCAAGCGTCAATGACAGCCCATTATACGGATAATTTGATCAGGATTTCTTAATTCACATCTTCTTGCGGTCGTCTGCGTTGTATTGTTTTTGACCCATGCAGCGAAAAAAGCACCAAAGAAAAGCATTGAATAGAATTCAGTAGCCTACAGACCACGTATGGTGCTGACAGGTAGGTTTATTTAAATGACGATGGCTGACTTGTAAATTAAATATCTCCACAAATGTCTGACAAAACATACATTCAAAAAGGTCCGAAAGTGGATCCTCATCGCCTTTCGGTCATGAATCCACGATATATTATACGTACACCAGTCGCACTGTGATGTCTGTGGGTTCAATGCGTTCAATAAATGCATCTACGTTTTTGTTATTGTATTCTGCAGGTTACATTTATTCTACGGTATGTTGTATATTTTAATATAATTGAGTCAATTGAGCATGAATTTAAAATGAAGAAATGTTTGAGGCAGTACATATATTATTATCAAATGCTGCCCTCTAGTGTTCAAAGCCTATGTAGACCAAAGCATAGGTTTATTTATTTACATTAACAACGTAACATTTTTTTTATAATTTGGTTACGAGCATCCTGCAAATACGCTTAAATCAGCCAGGTGTTTCATATTGTTGTATATTTGTAATTTTCCAACAAAACAATAGTTGCCAACATTAAGCAGATGAAAGAGTTTTAATTACATTTTAATTTATTTATTTATTCGTACTTTTACGACTTTTCTCTCCCTATCGAATTTGTTTGAATTTGAGACAACCGCCACCTCCCTGACGCCTCCACAGGTCAACATGCCCACAGGCTACACCCAGACAGCCCTGTTATATTATAGCCTACTGAGACAGATGCCAAGAGGAAAGGACCACTCATGAGATCTATGGGACTTCCTGTTCAGCTAAATGTGCCTGGAATATATAACGCCATATGCCCACTCACATGGCCCACTCTGCTCGTGTCTGATCAAATACATTTTTTAGGAACCGTAAACATAGGAGTGAACTGTAAAGCATTGATCTTCAAACCAAAGAATAGAACAACGCAACACCGGCATTAATACCCTCGTCTGCCACCAGTTTACCAACTCACCTGCGCCTCAGCGCGCATGCGCACTGCGCAGTACGAAAAACAGTCGCGCACCAGGCAGCATGATTGGCAGCTTGTTGTTTCTTGGGCTATACCCATTAGTCCGGTATTTGTATTCGGGTCGATCCTCAGGTAATGGTTGCTTGGGTTTGCACCTGTGGGTTTGTATTCTTAACATATATGCCCAACTTTTGGTTTATTTGGTTCGAGGCGTTCAGATGATATTAGCCAGCCGCAGCACATGAGCAGTGATGGAGTGTGGTCATGTGTGTGATGTTATGGATAGTTATTTCAGTGGTAAACGTAGGGTCTGAGCAGTGCTTTCACATTCATATTCTGTCAGACGGTGGCTGGTATCGCTGTGCCCTCTCTGCTCGTCTATATTTAGAAGCACTAGCAGCTCCCGCATGTTTCTCCCCTACAAACTTAGACGTGTAGTGACGTCACAGAGCACGTGTGAATGTTTTGGTCGGAGGCCGGTTAAATTATTGATTTAGTGTGTTTTAGCAACCTAATGTAGTTGACGTTTACGACCAAAAATAACTGAACGTGTGTGTCTGTATGCAGTCGGTGTCTCTTATTTTAAGTGGTCGAGTCTTGCCTGTGTAGGCCACCGTTTAAACGTGATCCATTTATTGTGAAAAATCTATTTCAATCAAATAACTCTCCTTTTCCTGCTTATTAACTTCCAGAAATCACAGAACCTGGTATTTCCGGGTCTTGTATTACTGGCAAGCAGGTGTGTAAAGGCCCTGACGTGCCACCAAGCAGCAGTAGGAAGGAGCAAAAAGAGGAATATGCACAGGAAGACGTTCCAAGTACGACCATAAATGGAGAACAGCCCAACACTGGGCTACATGGGAAACTTAAGACAATTCCCCTCTCAACGGAAGAAGAGATGCAGAGTGCAGGGACGGGTGAAGAAAGGCTCATGGACCATTGGGAACTCCCGCTCCGCCAAACGCAAGCGACAACACACCTACACCACCAGGTCTATGACCTGAATCTGAATGAAGTCAAGCCAGCCGAGACCTCTGGCACGGCGCAGCGTCCTGATTCATTGTTGGAGGATCCCTTGACTCAAGTCGTCACAGAGCCAGACCGCATCGTTCCAGTTGAACCGCACTTACCTGCTGGACTTGAGCAGCCTGAGGTCTCAGAAGTCCAGGCGCCATTTCCAATGCGGGAATGCTGGGATGAGTACACAGAAAGCACGTTGGAGAGAACAGAGGCGTCTGTGTTGGACCTCCGGTCCCTGCTCTCAGACGTTCAGACCCAGGAGAGCTTGGGTCCCCAGACCTGTTGGCACATATCCACAGGTCCAGGCCTGGCAAACATGGCTCACTGCCCGCTGTTGAAGTTCCCATCCATGAGCTACTACCCCCAGTCCCAGCACTTACAGCCTTTAGAGGGTGAGCTAGCTAAAATGCAGGTTTTTTTAATGCTGCATTTTGTTTCATCTCAATCTTTGTTTAAAGGGGGAAGGTGTAAAATGCTGTACTGTCATGTCTCTTGTTGAAGACAAGTGAACCCAAAGTTGAAATAACAATAATGCATAGTTTAGGTGAAGCTAGAGATTATAGCTTAGATTATATTTTATATTAGAATAATGGTAATGCCAATAAATTCAATCCCCTCAGCGTATGAAATGTAATGTACTAATGCCTGCACAATGACTTGTGTACTAAAAGGAAAATGAAAGCAATCCTTCACCCTTGGCTTGTGTGTGTACCTGCCTTCTTCCACAGTGGTGTGGAGAGTCTGGGAGGACGTGAACGAGGGCCACATGACGGCAGTGGAACGCGCTCAGTGTGCCTCGTTTGACTTCACCGTCATGTCCTACAACATCCTGTCCCAGGACCTTCTGGAGGCCCACCAGCAGCTGTACTCCCACTGTCCACTAGAGGTGCTGGACTGGAGCAACCGCTACCCACTGCTCCAACAGGAAATCCTTAAATGGATGCCAGACGTATGTGGGCCTGAACCTTTTCTTTAGGACAAGTCGTTGCAGAGCGACCATTTTGTTTTCAGTCTAATTGGTGGGTAGCAAGCGAGTGATGTTGCCGTTTATCCCGTGTGTAGATCATGTGTCTCCAAGAGGTCCAGGAGAACCACTACCAGGAGCACCTGCGGCCCTTCCTCTCCGAGAATGGTCCGTCAGAGCCCACAAGGCTGTTGTGCTTTAACCATAGTTTTGTAGTATTTGTAGGGTTTGGAAGAATTAGTTCATCGCAATTAATATACTATATATATGTATTATTAACTATTGGTGGATAATGATTTATTTGTTTGCTAACTATTTTATCCTATTTGATTTATTGTTTGTGCATGGGTTTAAATCAAGGTGGTTTCAGTTTCTACACAAAATGGCTTATCAATTCTTATAAAACGCTGTCGTTTCTAACATGCATCCGTACAATGTAATCCTAGGCTTTATCAATCGATGAACACATGTACAATATACCCACGTCATGGCCCCTGGTGGACAATGTGAACATAATGCCATAAAACCATCTCTCGGACCCCAGGCTATAAATGCGTGTACAAGCGGAGAACCGGGACCAAGACGGATGGCTGTGCTACCTGTTACCGCGGTGACCGGTTCTCGGAGGTCTCAGCCACCCTTCTGGAGTTCTTCCGGCCAGAGTCAGAGCTCCTGGACCGGGACAACGTGGGCATCGCTCTGCTGCTCCAGCCCGTCCTCCCCTCGGGGCAGTCTGAGGTCCGCATCAAAGCCCCGTCCTGCATCTGCGTGGCCAACACTCACCTACTGTTCAACCCCCGGAGGGGCGACGTGAAGCTGGCCCAGCTGGCCATCATGCTGGCAGAAATCCACGCCCTGGTCAAGGCCTGCGAGAGCAGAGGTCAGCGATGCAGTGCCATCTTGTGCGGGGACTTCAACGCTGTTCCCCACATGCCCCTGTATCAGCTCATCACCTCGGGCCAGCTCTACTACCAGGGCCTCCCGGCCTGGATGGTGAGGAGAACACCGACTACAGTTGTTCCGATACCGCCTGAAATGCAGTATCGGCGAGAATGAGCGTATCGTGCGTATGAACGACTGAGTCTGAAAAACATGGATGCATACAAGAATACAAATGTATTATTATAGTTATAGATTATAAATGTAAATTATCTAGTTATGAAAAAAAGTAGTACAGAGAGTAAATAAATAGACAGATATTACTGTCGTAATTGTAAGTGCAAAAGAACAAGTGCTATTAATAGTTACAATGGTAGATGCTGTATCGGTATACACTCTGTATCGGCCGATACACAAGTTCAGGAATCGGTATCTGTAGCACTAACCCTAATGATCAACGCCGTCATGGTACCCCCAACACCTGAAAAATAGTGTGTCCCATGTGAATGAATGGTGTCCATGAAGGAGCTTATTTTTTCTAACTTTGCTGTGTGTGGTAGGTGTCTGGTGTGGAGGATCTATCGTACAAAGCCTTTCCCTACACACTGTATGCCCCGCTGTGGCCCAGCTCTCTGGGGGTCACTGGCATGTGCCAGTACACCCCCAGCGGGGATGAGTGCGAGCACCACGACAACAAAGACGGTTGGTCTTCTTTGTAGAGCACAACACTGGATCGTGAATCATTCTGTGGAAACTCTACTTACTAGCTGCTTTTTTCTTGTTGATGTCGGGCAAGAATGTCAGAGTTTCTAGCTTACTTGAATCTGTAATTATTTTGCAGGCAAGCTTCAATACAGCCATGCCTTTCTTCTGCACCTGCGCCTCTGCCAAGCTGCGCGTGTGAGGCCTGATGACCTGGTATTCATTCCTTACGTGACCGACAATACCCCAGGTCTGACCAGTCCCAGTCCTCCTCCGATTAAACAGAATCGCGTGCATTTTCATATCCTCCTTATTAATCGCTACGGTGGTTTCTCCCCCTACCCACCCCCATTTTATTTTCCATAGCTAACTCTGAGATTAACTTCCCTACCGCACCAAGGTAGGTTAAAACATTCTCCAAAAACCTCCATATTACACAGATAAATGCTGTTGGTTTAGTGTTGTAAAAATATATTATAAACGATAATGGTGAAAAACGGATGAGTGACTCATCTACTCTACCCCAGCATGGGTCCCACCATCGGTCACAGGCTGGGCCTGCGCTCCGTCTACCAGCACGTTCTGCCAGGTTTGGGCCACCCAGAGGTCACCACCCTGCACTCTGAAGCAGGCGCCACAGTCGACTACATCTTCTACACCCCCGGACGTGACCCTCCGTCAGACGACCCACAAGGTGTGCTACCATGTGAACTATAAAGACTTCCGGCGCTTTTCACTTCTTGAGAAACTATTCGAAAAATATACTAAATTGATTATGGATGATGATAATAAGAGATTGAGATTTGTTTGTTTTCTCAGGCTTTGGATCGCTTCTCGGCGGAAGCCTTGAGCTGACTGGCTACCTCTCCCTCCTGTCTGAGGCGGACCTGTGGTCGATGGCGGGCCTGCCCAATCAGCATTTCCCCTCAGACCATCTCAGCCTCTTGGCCAGATTCACGGCCTGGTAGTAATGCTTGCACCACAGCAGGAGGAAGCATGGTAGAGGGCATGCGGTTCAAATATATTGTTTTGCATCCAAGTGCCAAAAGGGGTGAACCTCTCCTCCTCTTACAGACGTTTTATTTTTATAAGTTTTCTAGTTTTCTAATAGTTTATACTATTGCATTATTTTATCCTTGATTGGATAAGTCCTTGCTTGTAGTTCCCTCAGTTTATTTGGTAATTTATTTTAAAAATCTGTGTTTTTTTTGTGGAATTCATACGGTTTTCTTTTCTTTGTTTTCCATGTTGAAGTTACAGTAAACTGTATCAAAGGCAAAATAAAATGTTTAAATGTATCTGCTACCATTCAATGGATCAGTCTTTATTGAATCAGCCCTAGACGTGTGTGTGTGTGTGTGTCTGTCTGTCTGTCTGTCTGTCTGTCTGTCTGTCTGTCTGTCTGTGTGTCTGTGTCTGTGTCTGTGTCTGTGTCTGTGTCTGTGTCTGTGTCTGTGTCTGTGTCATGATTTGGCCCATGTGTTTTAGCAGTAGCATGATGAGGCAGGTGGCTCAGTGTTCACGTGTTGAAGTCATTCTCTCGTTTAATGCTAACTAAGCATAAAAAGCTAACATAAAACCTACATTGTTTCTGCATGGGTGTGCAAGAATGAATAGTGAATTACCACGATGGAGAGTGTTCTGTCTGTCCTACGGGGGCTCCTCTCAGGGAGCTGTCTGTACATTATGGAGTAGAATGTCCACTAATGTGTTGTGTCCTCTGTGAGAATCCTGTTTAAAACCTGCACATCACCCTTGAGTGGCTTTCAGACCCTTTTTTTTAAACCCAATTCTCTCCATTTCAAGGTTCACTGGAATATTTTAAGTTGAATATAATGAATGTGTACATCAATGTTTGCAGCTTTCTCAACACATGAGGCAAAGGTACCAATCCATACAAATACAATACAAAGTCTGGATTAAATTTCAATGAGATGTGGGCTTTTAGATGTCCTAAAAGCTAGGCGAGAGTGTTGTTTTTTCTTAAACCCTGAAACTAAACCAGACATTTTAGATGAACTCAAATTGCTGCCAAATGCACATTTGTGCTTCACTTTGTTTGCTTATTTTGTGCAACTTGAACCATGTATGACGCATTCATGACATTTATACTCTATCGTCTCTATCTACCTAAACATGGTCCAGGATGTATACATTATCATCTAATGTGGATCACTATTTCATGCCTTCCACTGTAACCAAACCCAGAGACCAGAGCTGCTCTCTGGACTTTGTCTGGTTTCTCTTGGTAATGTCAGGATGAAGTACCCCTCCCTGGAAGCTGTTTGGATGTTTTTTATAGCATCTCCTCCAGTCAGCCTATCATCCATCCAGCAGCTGCACCACTAGGACATTAATGATGACCTTTAAACAGCCATAAAGATATTTGTAAAATACATACATAGCCTTTACCAGAATTATCTTGCACACTGCGTAAAAATGCAAAGAGTGTGTGTGTGTAGTATGCCTGTGGTACGCATACTCCTTTTATAGTTCTGTTGTTGAGATGTATTTGTATACAGAGACTTGGAGGTCTGCCAAACTAACCCGGGTTATTTACCTCTTTTTCTTTCGATTTATGTGAAAGAAGCTGAACAAACCCTGATTTAAGGTATTCCCCTATAGACCCTGAGCCTTAAAGGTCTTCTAGCATATCAATATGCGTCCGACATATACGCTACGTGTTGTTGCACTCATACGGGTAGGAGGCAAAGCTTTGGCAATTGAAAAACCAAGTCCATTGCTGTTGCATGACAAGAGGTCCTTTTATTGAGACAATATTGGCCAGCAGAAACAAAGAGCGGTCCGTTTGACGCACGCATGGTGTTTATTATGATACTGTAGATCCATGACAATCTTTTGGTACGGTGCAGTTTCGTAGCACTGTGATGAAGACATCTACACATTCTGCCCTGTGTGGCATTAACACCACAGTGCATTGTTAGTTTAATTAAGTGAATCGCGTGTGATTAGTAATACTGATGGCAGCAACGACAAACCTGCTTTTAAAGCATAACAAATGCAGACAACTGCTGTAAACCCACTTATGTGCACCATGCGTATAATGTAAAAAACTCACTTGGACGCCAAGGAACAGGGTAGAAAAGAACGCTACAAATAAGGCAAGGGAACACGTACCAAGAAAAAGGTAATCCACAACAAAACAATGTCGAAAAGTGACACATCGCACACCGGTAAAAACTCTGTCCGTCTCCATTTGAAAGGTATGCTGCCTCAGTCATGGATAGATTTCACATCCTGTTTCTCTCATCACTTTTCATGCTCATAAAAGGTTGTAATGTATATGATGGATCCCCACGTTCTCAACCATCACCCCCTGTATATCCCCATTCAGTAGATGACATGCTAGTGGTTTTCTAGAAGATAACAAAAAGGGCTCATACAACAGGAGCAGTTAAATTCAAGGCTATTCTAGAGAATAGAAGTCGCACTGCTGTATGCTAACGTAGCTAAAAGTGTTAAGAGTTTAAAAAAAATTAACTACGGCTTGCAGTTTTTCCTCACTTTATATTCATTAAAGGCACAAGGGTAGTGGTTTGCCAACTACTCACTATAAAAGCAGGGGCTGCTCTGCAGAGCTCAAGATTTAAAAGTACATTACATGGATTTTATACAAGAACAGTATAACATAATAAAAAAATGCACACACAACCAAGTTCTTCCAAAGAGCCAATTTTCCAAAACGGAAACCTGTGATATGTCTATTAGCACATTTACATTAATCTTGTCTGTCTCCCTGGAAAGTGTTTGATTCAAGTCCTGTCTTTTTACATTACTGCTATGTATAAATGAGTGTTTGAAGTACAATGTTTTGTACTTCAAAGTTGCTGGTGACCTATTGAAAACAGGCCCCCGGAATAGGTCAACTGGTACCTTCGATTCAAACTCAAACACACAGCAATAACCTTAAAGGGTCTAGCACCTTGTAAATAAAGTCTTGATACTTAAAAAGTTGTGTTTTAGGTCCCCCATTAGACTCGGATCTGGTATCCATTCAAATCCGTGGGCGTTTTCTTTTCCAACACTTTCTTCTCCGCTGAAGGTCTAAAACACACAAATCACAACACATACATCATTACGGAAAATTACTATTGACTTCAAGGACACAACCTGTTTAATTTTTTTTTACATTCCATTTGACCTTGGATCTCTGGCACAGTGCTTAGCATTGAGTAGCATCTCATCCTAGCTATCTTTGTTGAAGGGAATGGGTTAACCTAGCAATTGTAAGTGCACATCCTTACTGTACCAACAGCGATATATTGTCTTTTCTCTTTCTTTTGACAAATGTACTCATTGTAAGTCGCTTTGGATAAAAGCATCTGCTAAATGTCCTAAATCTAAATGAAAATGGATCGAACACGAGACAACCATTGCAATCCATCTTCCAGCAAGCTCTGATTGTATCAATAGATACAAACAAACCTTCCATTTCCATTCAGGGCATTTAGCAGACGCTTTTAACCAAAGCAACTTACAACGGTTCATACACACATTCACACACACTGGCGGCGGAGTCAACAACGCAAGGCCAGCTCGTTGGGAGCAGTGAGCCAGTTAGGCGTTTTGCTCAGGGACACCTCTGTACTCAGCTAGGAGGAGCCAGGGATCGAACGAGCAACCTTCCGGTCATCAATCAACCCGCTCTGAGCCAAGTCGACCCATCCAGCTGCAATAACATTATGTCTGAGTGGAGCACAGAAGCTGCCTTACCGTCTCTCTATGTGGCTGATCCTGCGCATGGGACTCCCAGGGCCACGGAGGGGGGACCCCATGCTGTTCCTCCTGTCTTTGGTGGGAGAGGGTGGGGCAGCTTTTCCTATCTGTCAATGATGGTACATAAAACACTTAATCACAGTGAACACAGGTAATGATGTAGAAAATGCAAAAAATGAGCCTGAAATGTATTGAGGTAAGGTGCAAGCAGCTGAGAATGTGTGAATGGAGGGCACAGGCCGTGGGAGAGGCGCAGTGCCACCGGAGCACAACCATCACATCACCTCTTAATTGCACACTCAGCCTTGTGGCGGACACCACCAGCATTAGCACTGAGAGACGATGAAAGGGCATCGTTCGACGACGCCGGCAGCTCATGATAATGGGGTCAGCTTACTGACACCATGCACAAAAGGCGTGGCACGTCAACAGGAATGCAATTCTAATGTGCATGGGAACCACGTCAACATCTCATCTCACAGAAGATGAAGCATTCATATTTTCCTTTACGGTTGTGACACAGCAAGGAACAGACTCCCCCTCATATCCCACTCCCAGAAATCCCACTGTATTGAGATGTGCACGTCTCTCTCTCTCTCTCTCTCTCTCTCTCTCTCTCTCTCTCTCTCTCTCTCTCTCTCTCTGCAACCCTACCTTCAGCCGCATGTCTCGCGTGTGCCTCTCCAGCTCCCTCCTCAGCTCCTCCTTGGGCAGCCGGTCCACGTCCAGCACCGAGTGCTTCCACTCAATCTGCTCCACGCTGTGCACGTCGTGGGACACGTACTGGCCGATCTTCACCTTGCGCAGGGTGTGCCAGTAGCCGCGGTAGGCCCCCTGGAACTCCTGCACCAGGTCGGCCAGCGTGCGGAACTCCAGGTGCTTGAACATCAGGTCGTCCCGCCGGCTGATGCCCAGCGCGCCGAAGCGGCCCCCGCAGTGGACCCCCAGCACGATGTGGTAAAAGTGGTTCCCTGAGAACTGGGTCTTAAAGCTGAGCGGGAAACGCTCCACGCCGGGCAGGTTGGTGGTGAGGTAACTGGGCTCTCGTCAAGGAAACCTCCACATGGCTCCAAACACAGTTGTGCTGTTCGAGGGGTCGCTAAATATCGTAAACATATATAAATACAATTACAACGGTGCGACTAAAATTCCACACACCTCTGAACCTCACCATAAAATGTAAACAATTCAGGCTTGTTACCATAGTCATGTTACCATAGTGATTGAATTGAGGTAATAAGTATTACTGTTGAGTGTTACATAATTCATGTTTACATAACTATAGCTAAGAGTCAATCTTGTTTTCCGTTCTGTGAGTGAAAGGATACATTGCGAGGATCACAGCCTCCAGACACTTGATTGGCAGAGCTTCCCTCGTCATCTCTTTAGCGATATCCATCAACCTGCAGAATATTTAAAAAACCTTTAGTAAGAACACACATGCAACAATTTAACAAGCATAGACACAGAAAGGGACCCACTTATATTCCTACCAGGAAGGTAACCAAAAAGGAAAGATGATTGATATTTTGACATTTACATAAATCCTTGGTGCTGGTAAACCAAGGTTAATAAAGTGCTTCTGTGGGCATGAGAGGGGCAGCTAAGCCTTGACACAGGGAGCCCTGCACTTAAGCCAGGGGGAACCAGAAAAAAATCCCTAAACATCCACTTTCACGTCCCAGGGCGGTTCCATTATTTCACATCTGCATTATCCCATACACGGCCAAACATCCAACATGGCCGCCCACCCAGAAACATGACAGAAGACCCAAACAAAGGCCGGCAGTCAGCCTTACAGGATTAAATACAAGGTGGCTTACGCAGTGAGAGGACGGCTCTTCTTGATCTCAAAAAACTGTGTCCCAGTGTGATTGTACCTGGAAGACACTGTTAAAGGGAAATAACCGAAGTCTTAGAGCACTTTGGTAGAGCAAACAGCTAAATAGACTTCACAGCTACAATGTGCTTTGTGATGTTGGTAGATTTCTTTGTAAATTATGAATGAGTGCTTGCCAGGGGTGGGGATAGTGTTTATGTTTTATACAGAACATCCAGTGACCTACTTCCTTCACTGTTTGGTCTATATTAATCCCATCGTGTCTACATGGCTGACTTGTGTAGCCCTTTAGATATACAGTGTGTTCGTAGAGTTGATCTAGTGCTAATCGGTTTGTGTAGAATAAGATTAACTGTTATGGATGTTGCTTATGACATTCTATTGAACTATTATGAATGTGTTAATAACTAGCCAAATAAATAATAAAGATAATTACATAATTTCCTGATGGTGTAATGTTTCTAACACACAAACAAAGCAGCTACACATGTACAAGGATACTGCAGATCCCTGATGTATTTTTGTATGGCTTCCAGACGTTGTGGGATACTCGTGGTGGGATGGTATGTAGGCACACTCGGTATTGGAATCTGTGGGGCAGTGGACACAAACAACAGCGTTCGACATTAAACAAGTCCCATAGTCACAGCCGCTGTGGGATGTCCTTGTGAACGTCTATTATGCTACATTGTCGACATCATTTTCCACCCAATCTATCCCCCTACAGCAAATTCTGGACCGTCATGTATTTACTTGAGGGAAATCTAAAAATCGATAAAAAGAAAATACAAGGTTCGTTTGTTCAGATCTTAAATATTTATTTACAAACCTTGGGCAGATCCGTGGCTCCTCGTATCCCTTTCCCCATGGCTTCGCCCTCGGGGTGAATCCGGGCAACGTGTCGCCACATTCTCTCCCATGTCTCCTCGTCTACCGGCAGACCTCCCCTGTTCACGAAGAAGGGCACCCCTCCATCCCTCAATTCCTCATCGTCTTCCTGCTCCTCATCCCTCTCCTCAATGGAGCCAACCGTGGCCCTAAGCATCCCTCTTTGAAAGGCAAAGCCAACAAAGTTCTGGCACTGAAACGCTGCACAGGTGCTCGACGGCTAATCTTCTTGCAGGTTGAGTGCTATTGAAAGTCCAACAACAGATGACCACCTCATGACCTCCAATAGCTGACGACTCTCTCTAACAAAGTGAAGTACAGTGTGCGCTTAAAAGCACAGATTCTTACTAATACTAATCAATATACTCGCTGTTTTGCATTTATCATTAAACTGTTTAACAGTGGAACAGTTGTATTGATCTGACTCACATGCAAATACAATCCATATTTGCAATGCCTTTTCATGACACATGGAAAAAATAGGATGGCATGGCTTATTCGAGTAATTGCATTAGAACAAATTGAAGACTAATCTTTAGACACGATCTCGACGGATATGTTCTGAGAATACGTAAACAGCACTCTCAACTAGCCATCAAATGAATCGACCATTTGAATTAAACAACTTATCTAGCAGACGAGTTGATTACAGGACACTAATACAAATATTATCCCCAGCACCGTTATCCCAGAGGTCATTCAGCCTATTGATCCAGGCTCCAGTGATTCAGTAAAGCCGGGTGTAACCTTTTCTTGTCACTCCTCGTTCGATGAACTCATTTTATGTCGCTCCGTCTTTTGAAATCACCATAACTACATTCTTTGTTCATCTTAAACGCTCTTGGCTTCAGTGATTGCTGATCAATTCCACGGCTCAGACACTCCCAGCCCTCCGAGAGCCGCGCATGCTCAGTACGTTAGCGCATCAGCTAATTTTAACTGCATAATATAATACATCGGAACACGATGTTTTTTTATGCATCATAATATACACATTGCATTCTACAAAAAAAAAGCCACATAAATGTTTGCATTTATAAAAACAAACCCTTCTATGATATACGCCCTTTACGATTACGTCATTGCCTTGTATGATTTCCAAACGCCCCTTTTGATAGGGAGAACACGTACGGTTTTCCTTCGCTGTTTCCATAATATATTCCATAATTCGGGTTTTCCATAAAGTTGACGAATAACCTCATTAAATAAAAATGCATGATGGATTAATCAGAATAAAATTTCCAATCTTTATTAAGAAAACTGCAGTATTTCAATGTCATTCAATATGGAATCAGCCTTTAAATGATTGCATAAAAATTACTAAAGCAATAGTAAAAGACATTTCTACCTTAGTTGACCAGTCAATACTATGAAGCTCCATACTTCATAAATGATTTGTGAAGACTAATGAGATTCCACTATCAATGGACACATTAAAAAAGGTAAAATTGTATATTACATGTACATAACAGCCCAATGAAAAATAACTTGATTTGCTTTTTATTTACAAAAGGAAATGCATAACAAGTTATCCTCAAAATCCAAACAATTCCATAATATAAATTCAATATCAATGGAAAACAGTTGCAAATAGTTTATTAAAGGATCCGGTAGGGTTGAACAGACTCAAAATCTTGGTGCGCCGTAGTCATCTGGCATTCTTTCAATATTGTACCTGATGAGACAAAAAGTACAGTTGTCCATGAATTAATCAGGTTATCGTGTGTTCGGGAAACTGCCAGCTGAAGAGCACCGGTTTAGCTACCTATGGTTGGAGATGTACATGATGGGCACTCCAGGAATCTTCCTGATCCGTCGCTTCAGATCTCGATCCACAGTAGCAACGATATAACACTTGTGCTGTGAAAGCATTGTGTTATTGAAATGGAGCTTCCAGTAATGGCAGTGCAGAATCATTTCAAAGAGCTTTAGTAAACCCGCTTGGCCATTATCTTTGTAAATGGTGTAGTGCATTCATGGACAACAATGGAAAAATACTGTACAGGCGGTGAGCAAATGCATCTTATAGTTAGTTTTAATGTCATAATAATAAACAAACTAATTATTTATCCTTTTCCAAGAAGATCGATGTAAAGGGTGAAGTCTGTTAACAGAATTTCTGTTATCAATACAATGCCATTATTGCTATACAATTGAGATCAATAACATACCTGTGTCACCCTCTGGACTAAGCAGTCATCGGCGTACGTCCCCTTGTGTGTGCAGGGAAGACGTTCAAAGCGAGGATCTTTAGCTATCCTACAAAGAGAAACATTTTTAAGTGTTAAAAGGGCTTGAAATTATTCCATCAGTAGAAACATACACAACGTGCTCATACTATAATAAATCAAAACAGAAGGTACCTGAGGGCTACTCTGTACTTCAATCCAAGCTTTTCAAGCTCAGCCATAACACAGTCCGTAATACAGGGGATACCTGGTTTGGAAAAGCAAAATAATGTATATTCGTAAAGTAAAGCTTGTGGATGTATATTTTTCCAAGTTGAAATGACATGACATAATAATAACTTACATTTGGCGTAAAGGCAGTCCATCATTGACTGGACAACATCTAATTTGGCCTTGATGGAAAAGTTGATGAAATTGGTATCAACCAGAATGTTGTATGGTGGACCAAGCTGAGTATTGTACTGGAAAAACAGACAAGATGGATACTTGGTCCTGTACGGAAAGAAGTGTAAGAATCATGAGATCAGAAGCCAGACACAATCACCCGATTTAACAAGATCGGGTGAGAAACGTTTTTTCTTTTTACAAGATCAACTCACACTTCTTTTTCCTTTAGTGCTGAAGGATCCACCTTTGATTTTTCCTCTACTTTAGCACGATCTTTTTCCTTTCTAGAAAAAAAAGAACATTTACATTCACGGCATTTTGCAGAGGCTTTTATCCAAAGCGAAATATGTGTTATACAAGACATGATCCTCAAAGGAAGATACCAATTTCTTGTTATAAGTACAGTAACATAAACCATATCTATTTGTAATAACTGCTGCTCTATTGAGGTAGCTCAGATTACACATGCACTCATCAATGAAGTCCAAAGCAGAAAACCTCTAGAACTTTAACTCTATCTATATTTCTCCTTCTGAAAAATGTACTTATTATAAGTCACTCAGGATAGAAGCATATTTTAAATGCCCTAAATGAAGCTGCTTGAACTTATTTTTCTCATCATCTCTAACAACATTGGCAGCAAAAACCGAAACCTTACCCTAAGCAGTTTCAAGAGGCGACTATTACGAGCCTTCAAATGCTTAGTGTCTACTGCAAAGGCCAAACCAAAATCGACCCCATATTGCCTCAGTGCTTGGGACCATGTCGTGTTAGCTGATTAGGGTCTAGCAATACATACAGTATGGTTTGTGATATCTGAACAAGTACTATTGGACTAGTATCACTGCAAAGCGAATGCTCTATTGCAAGGACTTACAGTCGCTGATCTTTAGGTCCAATCATTCTTTTCATCGCCGCATACTTCTTGGACTTATGCTTCCCCTACATTTAAAAGATGAACAGATAAAAAACAACACAGGATTAATCACAAGGTATTGCCATGTACTAAAAGAATATAAACAGACACCAATAATGGAACCAAGACATTTCATCTACTAAATAGTACTAGATACATGGTCATTCGTCCAATGAATAGTATGAGCCAAGGAAGATCACTACAATACACTTCAATATATAACGATAGGTGGACAGTAAGCACACTCAAAACCCGATTGAATAATACACACGGGATGTTCGACAGGCTAACACGTTAGCCTAGTTAATGTTAGCTCGCTAGCAAGTCTAACGTAGGTAGAGCAAGACATGGTTACATTTTTAGTTAACACCTGAAGTCAATGTAAACGAAGACCTATATTGTTAAATAAAAACGCACAGTATTTCATTTAAACACAACGATACCATGATTTGATTCCTCTGAACACTATGGATCCTGACCCTCGTGGATATTCAAGACTACTTCACCGACGTCATCAGCCAGCGACCGCTGTGTGTTTTCCGGTGATACGCTGATGGATAAAGGGGAAGGGTAGGTGGCATCTATTAAAACATTTATTTATGTTAATATAATTAACAAGTATTTTATTTAGTTGTTACTGAGAATAAACTCCTAAATGTGTAAAATTTTCACGTTAAAGACGGATATATGCCATGTGTCATCATTGTAATCAGGCTGACATTGATAGCTACTCGGTTAGCTGGTACCTACTGCTCGGTGTGTTTAGCTAACGCCGCTCACACTGTGGGCAGGTATTGGGAGTAGCATCACGTAGATTTCAGCTTGACACTGGCTGCAGTGTTCCCGCTTAAGCCCATTCTATTTTAAACGGGACTTCATGTAGGATACATCGTTGTGTTGTTCGCAATACAATACCGAATCTGACCATTGCATGTATGCGACTTTGCCTTGGAAACGCGTCCAAGCTTCAGGGCTTTATTTCCTTCGCAACCCTACTTGTTTCCATTCTTGTTTTGGCTGTAAGGCTTTGCTCTTCTGATCGTGAGTGCTCTTTTTTCGGCTGCATCTCACTGCTGACATTGATGGGACCACTGTGGGCTCTTTTCGACTTGTTATTGGTGATTGACTTGAAGGTGTTATTATTGTTGTTCTTTGCTGTCTTTCCTTTTTTTTTTGGAACACATGCAGCATTTACTATTATAGTCGGGACTTTGGGGGAAATCGTCTATTCCTTTGTGAATGGCAGAGATTCTCGTGGGCAGGAGTAGTCTGAGTGAAGGCTGAAGATGGTCTAATGGACCGCCGCTTTTTGCTGACCTTCCTGTTTTGCTCAGTCTCTTGGATTTTTTTCTGGGAAGTACGCTGGAAAAAAGGCAAAGAAAGTCAGATCCGGGAATGGCTCAAAGGACATAGACTCTCCAAATACAGGCACTTGTTTGAAGGTCAGTAGTAGAGATTTGCATCTTGTTTGTTGCCCTACTTTGATAGTCTCAGGTTAGTTAAAGTTGAGGCCCCTTCCACCACTGATCGTTTTGTGATTACCATAGCTACAGCTATAGCTATAGCTGTCCTTTTGCACTTTCATACCAAACTCAATGAGTTTTTAATTTGTTCTTGTTTCATGAGCATGAAAGATTAATGTCAGTGTGTGTAACTTCTCTAGATGTTCAGACGTTGGAGGAGCTGAGCCTGAGTGTCCTGAGTCGTCTTGAGGAGGTGGTGAAGGAGCAGCAGCGCTGGAGGGAAATCGCGGAGGCCAACTTTCAACTTCTCCGAGACCTTGCTTTTCAAGAGTGGCTGTGCTCCCAGAGTCTGGAGCACTACTACCACACGTAAAGCTTTTTACACATTGTGTACAGTTACCTCTATTCAGCTGTTTATTTGGGCTATTTGCACTTGCACTTAGTTTTCCACTAAACCTGTTTTGCACAATGTTTAATTACCTTGTGCATATTGGACACAAACTGGTTGGGATATACATTTTAGGTTATGACCGTATTCAATGTAGGGGCAATTTATATAAACAAGCTTGTATTTCTTGTGTGTCCACTTGGGGGCATTCTTCCTCTGCCTCAGGGGGTGACATTGAGCAGAGAGACTGCAGTGTTTCAAAGGCTCACTGCAGTAATGGGAATTCCTATATGGACCATAACACGGGCAAATTGCACTCGCTAATGCACAGCCCTGTAGCTGTACACGCAGCCCCTAGGGGAGTCTGGGCCTGCAAATCTCATAGTCGTCTACTGGTATTCTTCTGACCTTTATATGTAAATTGAGTCTTCTACCGCGACGCAGGAGGTGTCCAAAGGCGTTTTCTCCTTGTCAGAGTAGATTACATTTGCTATTCACACAGTAAAGAGCCTGGTGTCGTGTGGCAGTGTTTTGAGTGAAGTCATCTTCGGTGTCTCTAAAGGTCAGAGCTGCTTCTCCAGTGTAGCATTATTGATGTCTGACAGCTACAACAAACCAATCCCAGAGGTTCCAAGGACATTTTTTAACATCATAATCGTCCCCCTCTTGTGTTTGTCTAGTTAAACAGGGGTGTTTTACTTGCTTTTTGTCTGTGTGTGTGCACACACACTGTGCACAATCACGACAATGAATTGAGTGACTGACCGTTCATTAGATAAATAACACATGACCAAGGCTATCATTGTTTTGGTGATGATATTCTCCCATATGGACCTTGCTTGCTGTTGACTTGAGGTGAAAGTTGACCGTAGCCGTAGGGTTACTTTAGTTCAGCTGGGTTACATGTTTGCTTTGTGTGCACATGTTTCCATCTCTGTGTGGGCTGGTCTATTGTGTGAGTGTGCGCGTGTGTGCGTGGTTAAAGCATACACGGTTACTCACTAGCAACGTTGAGTCAGCTTTTGAGTTGCAGCTCCATGTAGCTGTATAAAGAATCCACTATTGGCGATCCAAACTGAGTGAAGGCTCCTTTTTTTTGTTGGCAGACTGCAGGCGTTGGGCTGTTTGAACCTGGACGATCTGGCCCAGTTTGACAGTCAGCTGCAGCTGTCTCTGGCGGCCTGGGGCTACTACTACGAGGACTACATCCGCTTGTCCAGGGGGGTCAAAGTCCTTCAGGCTTCCAGGGGAAGTCGTGACCAGGACTACGAGATCCGGCTGGTGCACAGCCTCGCCAAACGACGTCTGAATGAAAAGTGGTCATTCGGTAGGTATCTGATCCCACGGTTATCTGATGTTGCAATGTTGTATATGCTACTCGGTAATCTCCAGCCAAGGAGATTACCGTCACTGCTGCATATCATTACAGGCTACCTAGCGAGCCTTTCCTTCTCTCGCGTGTCTTGACAAGAACAGTTGTCCCATGGGCGTGTCTTTCGTTACTATACAGCCTGGGGTCTAAATATATACGCAGCAAGATCCAGAAACACCTTCTAATTGTGTGCTTGAATCGTACCTCTCTGTCTTTCAGCAGGTGCACTCATATTTGGCTGTACTGTGGCACTGTGCTTCCTGATAAAGGACCTCATGTTTTACGTGATTGGTGAGTTTGAACTAAGTTTTAAGTTGGGGTGAGGGAAAAGAAGTAAAGAAATGTCTACAAGCTGTGTTTTCGTTCTCGTCCCCCCGGCAGGTGGAATTACTGTTTCCATCATAGCGTTTGTCTTCACCATCAAGTTCCTCTGCGAGCTTGCGGCGCGGGTTGTCAGCTTCCTGCAGAATGAGGACCCGGGGCGACGCGGGGACCGCAGCATCTACGACTATGTGCGGGGAAACTACCTGGACCCGCGCTCCTGCAAGGTGTCGTGGGACTGGAAAGACCCACAGGAAGTGGGACAGACGATGAGCTTCGGAGTGCACGTAAGACGATGGGGACGCTGGTCCCAGGCTCGACTAGAGCTCCTTCAGAACGGAGATTTCATCAGATATATTGGACATTGTTCCCCTTTCAACCTGCATATTACACATGGGTTTACACACCGTGTTACAACACTTCCACGTTGGTCATTTTCTTGCAAACCCTTCTCAACGAAGTCAGACAGTAAAAATGATAATGGCAGTTTCTCTCAATTGGAACAAAATACACATCATAATTTGGTTAAAGGCTAATCCTAAACATAAAATCGGAGAAAACTATAAATATTTTTATATTGAATGTTTAATACACGTTAACAATGAACGACGTTGTCCTTCTATGCATCTGTGAGCGATGTATCGTGCGTCCCTATACACGCATCATTCACAGACACAGAAGAAAGACGTAATCCTTCCTCCTCTTCCCCAGCTGTTCTACAAGAACGGCCAGCCCTTCCCCGCCCACCGGCCCGTGGGCCTGAGGGTGAACATCACCCACATCGAGCTGGCCCTGGACATCCCCGTCACCCAGGAGGTCCTGCAGGAACCCGAGTCCAACGTGGTCAAGGTGGCCTTCACCGTGCGCAAGGCCGGCCGCTACGAGGTGGCGGTGAAGCTGGGGGGGCTCAATGTGGCCTACAGCCCCTACTACAAGATATTCCAGCCAGGTACAGTGATACAGTCCAGTCTATGAATGTGTACCGTGTTACCTGCTCCTCTGAATTGGATTTACCCTGTACTAGAGTCTTTTATTTATTGGTTATTATTATGTATAGGTTGACAGTTTAAGACCTTGATTTATGCTCTTCCTTATTTATTTTGAATTAACAGTAATTAATGACGCGTATCAAAACATCAAAGTAAATCGTGCTTCATTTGGTCATCCATGTTAATGTGGACCATCATCTTGGTCCCCATCTTGCAATGGGAAATTATCTGTCATTCAGTCAGTAGATATAGATTTAGAAATCACAGCATTTAGCAGATGCTTTTATCCAAAGCGACTTCCCACGGTTCATACACACATTCACACACCGACAGCGGGGTCAACCATGCAAGGCTACACCAAATTGTCGGGAGCATTTAGGGTGAGGTGTCTTGCTCAGGTGTCTTGTCTTGACACACCGCTAGGAGGGGCCGGGGATCGAACTAGCAACCTTCCAGTTACAGAGCTAAACCGACCCTAGTAAACAAAAAAGGCTGCATCTAAAATTGTCTATCCCCTCAAATGTTATATCTGTCCCCGTCAGGCACTGTGGTCCCATCCAAAACCAAGATTGCCTACCACTTTTCCACCCTGGTGCTCACCAACGGCCAGCAGCACACCCTGCAGATAGAGCCCAGGGACGAGTACGGCAACCCCACCAGTAACTCCACCTCACTGGTGGACGAGGTCAACTACAGCGTCCACATCCACTCCGTAAGGCCAGCGACCGCCACGCTCCTCGAAACGAACCTGTTTATCAGAACCAGGAAATTAGTCTATCTACTTATAATCCTGATGATCCTTTTATCGGTCCTGACTCTCAAGTGAGACAGAGAACACTCTCAAGCATGTCATGCTGAGTGCCACAACAACAAACGGTAGTTGGTGAGATCACATAAAAATACAGCTGGGATTTTAACGATTGCTTTATTTAGCTTTATTGCTACCTAGGTTTAACCATTCCCCGGCAAAAAGGGAGTCGAAAGAGACTTCAAACACCCATCACTCGTTTCTCCTATAGAAAACCAACACATCACACATGGTGTTTTAGAGGTTGGAATGGCGCACGATACTGATGATATCACGATACAGTGATTCTGCAATAATAAATATATTGTAAGACAATCCTATAACGATAAATACTGAAAGAATACAAAATGTCCCTGAAAAGCTCAAGTGCTGGATTTCTGTCTTTATTCACAATCAAATTTTTCAGTTTTTCAGTTACTCGTCTTATATATATATATATATATATATATATATATAAAAAAATAATGTATATCTATATTTTTTAATAAAACATTTTTGCGCCAGTTTTTTTTGTTGTGTGTATTATGCGAGGACGGGCAACGGTAAATCAATATCTATCAATATCTCATCCCACCCCTATAGTGTATCCATATCCCACGTGCAACACTGTACCCTCGGAGCGTGTGTGTGTGTGTGTGTGTGTGTGTGTGTGTGTGTGTGTGTGTGTGTGTGTGTGTGTGTGTGTGTGTGTGT
>JAOPUD010000089.1:51315-61849 GCA_027122715.1 Trisopterus minutus
CACACACACACACACACACACACACACACACACACACACACACACACACACACACACACACACACACACACAGGAGACCCAAGGTTAAACAGGGCTCAGGAGGATACAAATAGGATTCATAACATCATCTCTCCATGGTAGTACACACATGGAGATGGAAGGACAAATAGCTTCACCCAGAAACATTGGCAGCAGCATTGAACACACACACACACACACTGACCTCCTTCTCAGAGTAGAGAGACCTAGCGACAATGTCCAGCAGCTTCTTCGTCTCAGCCTGAAACTCGTGTTTGGAGAAGTCACCTAGGGGGGACAGCAGGTCGGGGGCTGTATTACTCAACATTCGAAACTGATGCAGAGATCACGATACAACCTCCAGATCCATATCGCTTTTTACCTTGCACATTCTCGGTGTCATTGATGATGGTGTGGAGAGGCTCCTCTTCGGGGACTTTCTCCTCCTTCTCCGCCTCCTGGGTGCTGTAGTAGCTGGTCTGAGTCAACCCCAGCTGCTGCGGTCTCCATAGCCTGGGTCGGGCGCCCAGAGGCGGCTGCTGTCTTAGATGGGCATCTAAGGAAGGCAAATATACTTTTTAGACAAGGGTATACGCTGTTTGTGTACAGTGTATTCATTCGAAGCGATCTTGCAGGGTTGCCATCCATGGTCTACGTTACAGCTGTCTGGACGTTATGCATTACCACTCATCATCCATGCTGTAACGTTACATCAGCTGAACCGCACGAATGCACACCTTGATGTCAATTAACACGGCTGACACATCTGTCAGTCGGATATTAAAAGTGTACTCGTGATCGTTTATCGTCGTCCTTCATACACCTGCGGTCCTGTTGTTATTCTGCTGCTCCTTGGCTCTAACAGCACCGCTTACCTCGGGGGAGTGAGCCGCTGCTGAGCCCCCGGTGAGACGACAGCCGCAGTCCGGGGGTGACTCTTTGAGTCCCCAAAGCAAACTTAAACAATTTGAGACAGCGAGACATGTTCGCACCGGTGTGTGTGTGTGTGGGGGTGGGGGGGATGGTTTGACCTAGTCGTCCACACGCTGAAGCGACTCTGCGACGGAGCGGCGGCCCCTAGTCGAAGGACCCCGACGCGTCGTGATGGCGTCACAGGGGGGGTGTCTGCCGCGACGCCTGAGGAGAAAAATAGAAACTACGTAGTTCCGATTATTTTTTATATGAACACCAAATTTAAGTCTATCTTGAGGTTATTTCTCAATTTTCCGCGCAGTTTATTGGTTATCGGGATTTTTGCAATCCAAACGTAGTGTTTGGTGTAAACATTTGCGGTTCTTGCGGACACCGCGTCGTAGGAATGAAGGCCATAGGCGGTGTCTGTTGCACACAGGTTTATTTAACAATATGGTATATAAGTAAGAAATGAGCCATTTTAACCAGTTTGTACAGTGATTTCATTCTTAATTTCTGGATATTTACAGTATTGTCTATCTGCATGATTTACATGAGAGAACGGTTCGATCAATTCAAGTTTAATGCAAGAGAAAAACGGGTTGCAAAGAACTCTCTCTGAACTAAGAATCAGCAGTAAAACAAGTATATCCCACCACAGGCAAAAGAGGTTCAGGAATTCATGAGAATTTTATTTTCTTTTTTTAAATGAAGAAACAAAGAAAGTTGAACATTGCAAGACAAAAGCACTGGGCCCATTCCAGTTTATTGAACACCCCCCGCACCAGTGGATGAACACTCAGTGCTGGTCATCTCTCCCCCCCCCCCCCCCCCCCCACTCCCACCCCACACACACACACCTCTGCCATGTTTCGGTGCGTGTGCAAAAAGTCCCAGGTTCTATACAAACGTGTTAAACCTCCCGTAATCTCTGCAAACGGGACACAAAGTCGGCCTTTCCCAAAGACGTGTCCTTTTTGAAAAAATTGTATATTAGAATAAATTAGCCAGGGGGGGGCAAAGAAAGGGAGAAAGAGGTGAAACCTGGCAAAAAAAAAAAAAAAAAAAGTTCCCAGACAAAATTAATTTACAGTCTTCTCAACACAAAAAACGCTAGTCATTTTTCCAGAGGTACAAAAGAACCAAAATAAAACAAAACTTGATTTTTTTTGTTTTGAGAAGTTTCATTTAAAAAAAAAAGAAAAAAAAGTCAATACCAGATCGTAAAGAAATGGAAAAAACAACAAAATTAAAACATCACAACGACCAGAACAACATACTCTCGTGGCCTGGTCTGAACCAAAAAATATATTCTTTGTGTTTAATTGTCCTCTTCTTTTAAACAGCAATTTATTTAAACCCCTCCTCGTGTAGCAGGAAGAATAAAGCAGTCCCTTGGTTTGAATGAAACGTTCACAGTCCTTAGGCCTCTTGACTAATTTCTCTGTAATTCCTTTCAACTTTTTACATAAGTACAAAAAAAGGTTCTTGGATGGAAACACGCATCAAGGCCATTGTTTTTTGTTTTTTTTTAATTTTCTTTAAATCTTCTTCCAAAGAAATGCTACAATCCTTCCACGTATTTCTCCAGCGTGTCACCGGTGGTGTCGCCCCCCATCCCGCCCATGTCACTGCCCAGCCCGCCGCGGTTCGGGGGGTTGAGCTGGGGCAGCATGGCGCTCTGCTCCGTGCTCCCCCCCCCCATGTGTCCCTGCTCCATGGAGCCCGCCATGGGCCCGCCCAGGCCGGGGTGGGGGGAGCTGGAGTGGAGTGAGCCGTGCTGCGGCGAGGGGTGCGGCTGCATCCGCGGCGAGGGGCTGGAATGCGGGGGCTGCTGCTGCTGCTGCTGCTGCTGCGAGGGGGGGCACGGCGACTGCACGGGGGCCGGCGACCGCACCTGGTTCCCCAGGGCGTTGGCCATGGCCTGGCCGCCGGGCAGGTGGGGGCCCCCCTGGGGCGGGCCCTGGAGCATGTGGGGCTGGGGGCTCATGGCGTTGGCCTGCTGTGCCGGGGACCCCATCTGCTGCTGCTGCTGCTGCTGCTGCTGCTGCTGCTGCTGCTGCTGCTGCTTGAGCATCTGCTGCTGCTGCTGCAGAAGGCGCTGTTGGTGGAGGCTCTGGGCGGCGTCCATGCCCATGCCCGGCTGCCCCATCTGGGCCATGGGGGGGAGCTGGCCCATGGGCCCGACGGCGCCCTGCATGGCCAGCTGCTGCTGCTGCTGCTGCATGCGGAGCTGCGAGTAGCTAGGCGGGCCTGGCTGCTGCTGGGGGAACTGACTGTGGCCCTGCGGCATGCCTCCCTGCTGCTGCTGCTGCTGCTGCTGCTGTTGTTGTTGTTGTTGTTGCTGCTGCAACTGCTGCTGCTGCTGCATGCGGAGCATCTGCCTTCGGAACAGCTGCTGGTTGCCGTTGTGAGCGGCGCTCATCATCTGGCCCTGGGGGCCCATAGGGGCCATGCCCTGGGGCCCCGCCTGCTGCGGCACCTGCTGCTGCTGGGACGGCGGCTGCTGGGCGGGCATCCCGGGCCTCTGCACGTGGGCCTGCTGCATGGCGGCCATCGCCTGCATGCCCGCCTGGGGGCCCATCATGGCCTGCTGCTGCTGCTGCTGCTGGGGGTTCTGCTGGGGCGGGCCCTGCTGCTGCTGCGGCTGGGTGGCCTGGTACTTGGCCGTCCTCTGCTTGATGAAGGCGGCCATCAGGTGCGGGTTGGACTTGAGGATGTTGAGCACCTGCTGCTGTTGCTGCGGCGAGCTGGGCGACTTGAGGGTGCGCAGCAGGTCCTGCAGGGCGCTGGGCGCGATGTTGCCCGGGATGCCGCGGGGCATGCCCTGCTGCTGGGGCGTCATGCCCGGCTGGGAGGGCCCCTGGGGCATCCCCACGGGCATCTGGAGCCCCTGCTGCTGGGCCATCATGGGCCTCTGCATGAGCTGGCCCTGCTGGGCCATCTGGGGCCCCTGCACCTGCTGGGGGACCATGTGGCCCTGCTGGGGGGGCCCCTGCTGCTGCTGCAGCTGTTGCTGCTGCTGCTGAGGGCCCTGCGGCGTCTGCATGGGGTTCTGCATGCCGGGGCCCACCCCGACGGGGCCCCACGGGCTCTGCTGCATCACCTGGGGGCCCCGCGGGCCTTGCATCATCTGCATCTGGCCGGCCATGGGCCCCACCATGCGGGGGTGGGCCAGCGGCACGCCGTTTATGCCGAAGTTCTGCTGTTGCTGCTGCTGCTGCTGCTGTTTGGCCTTCGCCACCATCTCGATCTGCTTGGCCACCTTGTGGGCGGCCATCAGGGTCTGCTGCTGCTGGGGGTTCTGCTGCTGCTGCTGCTGCTGCTGCGGGTTCTGCTGCTGCTGCTGCTGCTGCTGCTGCAGCTGCTGCAGCTGATGCTGCAGCTGCTGGACCTGGGGGGGCATGCTGTGCAGGGGCGACGGCTGCTGATGGAGCGGCGACGACTGGGGCCCCGGCTTGCCCTGAGGGCCGGGCGTCGAGGGCTGACTGAGGCGGCCGTTGTTGGGGAAGCCTGAGGCCATGACGGCAGCGTTGGGGGTCTGCTGTT
The DNA here is from genome assembly GCA_027122715.1 of Trisopterus minutus. Classification (NCBI taxonomy): domain Eukaryota; kingdom Metazoa; phylum Chordata; class Actinopteri; order Gadiformes; family Gadidae; genus Trisopterus; species Trisopterus minutus. The sequence goes on from JAOPUD010000089.1 coordinate 55,795, forward strand.
GCTGCTGCTGCTGTTGTTGCCCCTGCTGCTGCTGCTGCTGCCCCTGCTGCTGCTGCGGGGGCTGGCTGGGGATGGGCTGGGGCGTCTGCGGCGTGTTGGGCTGCTGCCCCGAGGTGGGGGTGCCCGGCGTGGACGAGGACGGCGGCGACGGGAGGGGCATGCGGGCGCCCGCCATGGAGGCCATCCGGCGCCGCATCATCTGCGCCTGCTGCAGCCGGTGCTGCAGCTGCTGCTGCCGGAGCTTCTGCTTGATGTTGAGGCAGAAGGGGACGGGACACTTGTTCTCCTGGCAGTGCTTGGCGTGGTAGCAGCACAGGGCGATCAGCTGCTTGCACACGGGGCAGCCGGCGTTGGTCTTGCGCTTGCAGCTCTTGGTGTGCTGCACCACCCGCTTCATCTTCTGGCAGGACGGCAGCGAGCAGTTGGCGTTGCGGCACTGGCAGGCGTGCACCAGGGACTGGATGCAGCGCTGGATGCTCAGACGGCGCGAGTCCCCGGGGCTCTGCGTGGCGGCGGCCGCGGCGTTGTTGCTCTCGTCGTCCAGGCCCAGGCCAAGCTTGTCCATTTTGTGCTCGTGGCCTTTGGTGTTGTAGCAGGTGATGCACAGGTCGTAGTCCTGGGGGGGAGAGAAGGCCCAGGCTTAGGGGACATCACATACTCAGCCAGACATAAGCAGATGATCCTAGGAGTGGGGTGTCACAGCACCACATGGGTACCCATTGAGGATCCTGCAGGTACCCGCTGCAGGATTCCCAGCAGCCTTCACTTCACCCGTACCCACGTGTTGCCACATGAAGAGAGAGTGCAGTATAACGGTCAGGGTGCTCACCTCGCACACGGTGCAGTGGTAGCGCGTCTCCACGTGGTGCTTGCACTCGTTGCAGGTGTAGACGAAGCGGTCCTGGCTCTGGTTGTGCAGCTCCACCAGCATGCACATGGAGCTCCACAGGGAGCGCCGCAGCGAGCTGAACTCCAGGTGCTTGTCCCGGGCCAGCGTCAGGAAGGCGTCGCGCCCATCCATCAGGTCACACGCCATCAGCCCGTCGGGGTCCGAGATGGGGGGCAGAGAATTGGCCGTGGGCCCGGCGATGAGGCGGATGACGAAGAACACCTGGAAAGGTTGGGACGGCAGAGTCAGGGGGAGGTCCAGGAGTTGGGTTCTGGGTCCACACACATTTAGGAATATGAAGGAATGTGAGTTTGTTCAACTTGATACCTCTTTGTGTTTCTCCATGGTGGCGTACAGCTTCTGGGAAAGGTCGTTGGAGACATTGGGCATCCCCGGCTTCTTCTTGTTGGCTCGGCTCAGGCTGCTCTTGTTCTTGCTCGTCTTTTTATTGTTCTTCTTTTTGGCGTTCTTGCTGTCTCCTTTCGTGGCCTAGGAGTATTAAAGATGCAGAGGAACATCATTCAAACCCTACTTACACTGCCTGATGGCAACCAACAGCCACTCCTCTCTGGGCCCAGCCCACACGCCGCCTCAGCCTGACCACCGCCGGTCCCTTACGTCAATGCTCTCGCAGGACGTGCTGTTCTCCTCCCTCTTGCGCTCCTCCTCCTCCTGCTCCAGCTCCTTGATGCTCTCCTCCAGGACGTTGGGCCAGAAGTCGCCCTCAAAGTACGGCAGCTCTTTGGCGCTGGTGAGCCGGTCCTCCGTGGCCTGCTTGAAGATGTCCTGCGGGAACGGGGGAGACGGGAGTTACAAACGGCGTTGGCCAAGGTGACGGAGAACCAGCTCCTTTGCACTACTGGGGGACTGGCCCCTGTGTGTGGCTGCATTCAGGCCAGAGATAGGGGGCCATTATATTCCCCTTCAGGTCTGCAGGATTTCTCAATCAGTGCTGAAAAACCAGGGGAAGAGCAAGGAAAGGAATGGGTGTGTACAAGCCTTACCTGGATCGACCGAGGGACGCCCCCGGCCGGGTGGATTTATATCATGTACAAGAATGTGAATGGAACGGGAAACCATGGCTGCAAACAAAAGGAACTCAAGAGCAGAAAGCCTTCAGCCGCCTGTACATCGTTCTTAGCATGAGTCATGTTCACAGCTCTGGGGATGCAGGATGACTCATACCAAATGGCAAATCAGATGAACACATTGCGCACCTTGTAGTCGTGTACGATGCGCTCGGCAACAGCCTTGTCCAGCATCTTCTTGTACCACTCCTGCAAGCGTTTGGGCTTGGGGATCTTCTGGTCCATGGGGTGACAGTGGAAGATGTAGTCGTCCCCTTCACTGGGCGGACAGGCCCAGATGTGACCTGTGGTGTACCTGGGGAACCAAACCACCAACGTGTGTTCAGGGCATGCCAAAACAAGGGCAGAATCCAATGCCTTGCTCATTGACACTGCTGATATGACATTGTCAGCAGTGACATTCGATTCAGGCTCTCGAGTCTCAATCAAAAGAATAAGGCATCACCATTTTAAAAACCACACCAATGAATGTGTGTTTAGGCCCAATACGACTTCACTCTTTGTTACGTTAGATCCACATCTGTAAAGTGGCTTACCCGAGTCTCCGAACGTATTCCAGGTAGCCGATGAGGATCTCGTGGTAGACCCCGGTGCGCAGGTGTCGGGGCTGGAAGAAGTGCACACTGTCGAGGTACGATATGTAAACTCGTCTCTGATTGGGCGGTGGGCAGTCGGAGCCGTACTCCTGAACGTGCATCCCGAAGAAGCACACATCGGCTCCGTCCACGTCCTCGAAGGCAAACAAAGCTTTGGTCCGGTAAGGGAAGGACTCCGACATCTCACCGCTGTCGACGAACCTGCTCAGACAAAGACCAGGAGGGAGAGAGTCACTGGAGAGGTCCACCGGACCTGAAGGTCCCTGTCCAGACCTGCTGACCTCTCTTTGGTCAGGTAGTCTGTGGACTAGAGCCAACAACACCAGAGTCAATCCCTCTTCCTGCCTTCCTCCTTAACTTTACCCCATGATCATTAAGAGTTCTTCCTTGACCTTTGTGGGGGCTAGAGGTAAGGGTCTTCAAATGCCCGAATTTGAAGCCCTTTAAGACTAACTGCTATACAAATAAAATGGATTAGACTTGAAGAGTCTGTCATGGCACAGGCTCCCTCACCTGGACTTCATGCCCGGCTTGACCTCCACCACCTTGTCCGAGACGTGGACCACCCGGATAGTGATGTCTCCCGACTCGGGGTGGTTCTGCCTCTTGAGGTAGTCGTTGACCCGCGTCTCCAGGTAGACGCCCAGCTTGGTGTGTGGGAGTCCTGGAGAGAAGGAGACGGAGGTGAGCAGGGAGGGGGCTGCGAGGAGATGAGCAGGGAGGGGGGCTGCGAGGAGGGGGGCTGCGAGGAGGTGGTCTATGGAGGTGCGAGCGTGAGGGGATTAGGAGGTTGAGGCTTTGAGGGAAAATGAGTGCCTAGGGGGCCGGAGTGTCAACTTCCAGACCAGCCTGCGTCGCGTTGTGGAGGTCCCTCTGAATGGGATGGTCTGTGTTTGACTGCCTTAGGTGCTTTCCCATCTTTTACACCTTCTGGTGCGGTGCCTTGGATGTCTTAATCAATATGCTCCGCTCGCTTAAATAAGGTCGATTCAGGAGAACCTCCTTCGACAAACGGGTCATGCTCCATTACAGTTGGACTGTAGGGACCCTGGCTGAAGCAGGCTGATCGTTAAGCCACTGACCACTAATGAGGTAGGAGCATATTCAGCACTAGGTCTCCGAGTGTCAAAGTTCTTCCTGAAGCAGCTTCACTATTTTAGACCTAAGAAGACAAAAACCCCACTGCCAGAGTTATGGACTATTGGGAACTTTCCAACAATGGCAGTGAAACACTGTAGGCTGGTAACTGGAACACAAACTAGCCAGCCTAACTAAACTCAACTCATCACAATTTATTGGTTTTATTTTCCTCATCAACCCTCGCTCTCCTTTGTCCTTTTGGTTCCGTCGATCTCATTGTTGGACACTACCTCCCCCAACGGGGATCATTAAACATCCGTCTGACCCACTGTGATCCAGCTGTGCAGCTCGGGGCCAGAGGACTCCCAGCCGGACAGCAGAGGATCAAACTGGGGGGGGGGGGGGTGAATCATTTCTGACACTCCCTGGAAAACACAGTCGACTACAAAGAGGCTAAACACAGCCGTCCCCAAAGAACCGATCTCTCTTCAGCATCAGTTTAACACCTGCAGCCGGCCGGCCGCCTCCCTCTGATGGAGCCAGGGTGGAGGTGTTGGGGGGGACAGCTCCTACTCTGAGAACCACCTGGCTGGAGGCTGCTGGCCCACTGTCCTGAGGAACTGGGAGGAGAACACTTACGTTTGGCTGCGTATTTGTTCTCCTTCCGCGTTTTGTTGGCCTTCTTCAGGCAGCTGTCGCACGTGAAGCTGTGGAGACAGAACGCATGTTTGAGTGCATGTGGAATAGAACTTCTGCGGGGGCATCGTCACTTATGATGAGCAGTGAGTTCATTCAATTCTCATTCGCCTCTGCCTAAAATGAGAGGTATTAATTAGTGTATGCTGAAGTCCAATATATACTGATACTGAAGGAGGTTAGCCTCCTGGGTGCTGATTAGTGGCCACTAGCCACACACCGCCACGGTGACGGAGTCAGTCTCAATGACCTCTTCCCTCGCTTTGGCCGACTCATCCCGCTCAGTTCATCTTATTGATTTCCCGGGTCCTAGGACTGATAGTAGATGCACTATTATCTATGCACTATCTTTGAGCTCTGAATAACGCGAGTTGTTTCCTCTGCTGTGCTGAGCCAACACTAATCAGGAGAGGATCCCAGCAATGTAAGGTGAGGGGTGTGAGGGCTGGCTCACCCCATGGGCCATATGGTGTCGTTGTGCAGGACGCAGATCTGGTGCATTTTACGCCCACAGTCGGTGCATTCCACCAGCCTGCAGGGGACAGAGAACGTCAGATGTTAGAGGAACCCCACGGAGCGGGGACAACGCCACCGCAGGAAGCAACACTTTTCCTCAGGACCAACGAGAACATAAAGACTGGCGGCTCACGGACGCACAACCGCCCGCTGGTAACCAGACGGAACCAAACGCATGGGAAATGATACATCAATGAATGTATGTATTAATTAATGAAGTTCTGACAGAAAGAGGACTGAGGAGACGGAGACGTACAGCTCTGGGTCCAGGGTGTCGTTCTTTTTCCGCTGGAACTGGTCTTTGTTGATGGACCTGTGGGGAGGAGGAGGAGAATGAGGAGGAGAGAACCACAGCGGGACCCCCGCCCAGAGGAGGAGGTGAAGAGAGAGTTAAAAAAATAGAAAAACACAAATGAACACATGAAAAGACCAAAGAAACGTCCAACAAGGAACCGTCAAACTGAGGGCTGCAGCAGTAGATTTAAATGACAACAATTTACTTCAAGAACAACAAACTAAACAGCAGAGGAACCGGGGGGAGGAGAGAGGAGAGGTACTCACGTCTGCGGCTGCGAGGGGTCGTCTCCCAGGGATACGCTCTCTCCCTGGATCTCGTTGAAACACTTCTCACAGAAGTGGTACCTGTCAGCAATAAGCCCAAATTTTGGTGAACTACACCATCCGCCAACAGCACAGCCAATCACAGTGAGGCACGGAGGAGAAGCAGCCGCCAATCAGGGCAGGGCGGGCACACGGGAGGAGGCGGGACAAGGTGGACCGTCGTCAGGAGGAAGCAGCCAATCGTGATGCAGCGTTTTTGTGGGCGGGAGGTTTTGATTTTGCGCGTAAATTTCGGAGTGGATGATTGGTCACAGCAAGCAGCCAATGCAGACATCACAAGCGTTAAAGGAGGGAGAGAAGGGGGAGACGGGGGAGGGGAGGTAAAACGAATATTAAAAAAGCGTGGAAATTAATTGTTACAGGTAAGGACATGGACAGATGTGTGGAGAGAGAGAGCGAGAGCGAGAGAGCGAGAGAGCGAGAGAGAGAGCGAGAGAGAGAGGCAGAAGCTGACAGCCGACAGGACAGAGAGCCAAGGCAAAGCAGAGATTAGCGTCAGACGTCCAGTGGTCCACAACAACAACAACAACAACAACAAAAGCAACATTACAGCAACGTGAGGAGCCAAT
>JAOPUD010000089.1:716721-729477 GCA_027122715.1 Trisopterus minutus
ACCCTAACCTGTACAGGTAAACGCCCACCTAACCCTAACCCTAACCTGTACAGGTAAACGCCCACCTAACCCTAACCTGTACAGGTAAACGCCCACCTAACCCTAACCTGTACAGGTAAACGCCCACCTAACCCTAACCCTAACCTGTACAGGTAAACGCCCACCTAACCCTAACCCTAACCTGTACAGGTAAAGCCCCTGTCTGGCTGAGGTCCGGTACCTGTCCTCAGGAAGCGGCCCGTCAGCAGGTCCGCGGGCAGGAACTCGTAGTTGGCCTTGGGGTCTTTCTTCATGTTGCAGAAGGTGGATTTGTCCACGATGTGACGGATGCTCTGGTCACTCAGATCCTTACCCAAAAAGAGGCAGATCCTGCTCACAGCCGCCTTCAGGTCCTGCAACGACCAGCAGAGAGATGCTCCCCTTCACTTTATAGTGTCAGTCATTTATTTTGTACCAAATCGTATGCTTTACAGATTCATAGCCCTGATATACTGTATATATAGTATAATGTACTATTTATTAGGGCAATGGATCTGTAAAGTTTCATTTTACCTTTCATTTATACTATCCATGCTGCAATTATTTACTAAGTAAAATTAAACTTTCTGAACTGCACAGCCCTGATATTAAGTTAACGATTGGAACCTGGATAGTTTGAAATGAAAGGTTCCACTGGCTGACAGCCTTACTAGAATCATGTCCTCGTAGGACAGGAAGAGGATGTTGTACTGCTCTCTCTCGGCGTGCCACACCCGGATGTGATCGAACCACGACGAGGCTCCGACTGCAAGAACACAAAACATCATCTCTCTCAACATCAAGTTGCAAAACAAAAACATTTTCCAAACTAAACAAACGCTACTGGTGAATCACGGTGGTGGTTTGAAACCAGTTCCTGAACGCATTGTAGTATCGGTACCCAGTAGTAGAACTGTTTGGGTTTTCAGAACCCAAAAACCAAACCGTCCCTTAGATGCAGGGTCAGTCTGGTTCCCTGCGACATTCACAGATTTTGGTTCCACAAAAATGTAAAGTTATGTTTGTGTATGCGCACGCTGTGTGTGTGTACGCCTATATTCAACCATATAATAATGAGGTTTATCTTCAGTGAGACTGGAAGTTGTTGACACACAGCGTCATAAAGAGAAGGACCAGGATCCTCTCACCATTGCCCTCCAGATACTGCTCAACAAAGTCCTCGAAGCTCTTGGGGGTTTCCAGTGTGGCCCAGGCGTGGCAGAAGTGGTAATAAGACACCAGGTTGTCCTTGGGGTTCCTCATCACATAGATGACCTGCAGAGGAGACGGCCGACACAGGGTCCCACAGCTGTGGTTCAAGGGGCTTCAGGTGAGGGTTGGAAAGAGAGGGCAGAGGGCAATACACAAACTAAACTACCCAAGAAGAGGTCTCCCCTCCTAGCCCACGTTTCTCATTGAGATGTACTCAAGCACCTGTGATTGACAGGCAAGATGGAATCTCCGAAACAATCGGGGAATAGATACCCTGATTGGTCAGAACCTACCTACCTTTGCCTTCTTGCTCCTGAGCCCTGGAGGTAGGAGCGCGGGGGTGAGGTGGGAGGCGAACAGCCGCGGAGAGGGTCTCAGAGAGTAGTCCTCTCGGCCCTCTAGGTACTCCAGCCACGGCATCCGCTCCAGGTTGTTGGGATAAGGAATGAGGTCGTCGTCGAGCTCGTAGATGGACGTGATGATCTGCTGGGCCCATATCGTTCCTGCGTCAGGATGTAAGAAGCGGTGTTCATATCTCTTTGTATGGTTTGTTTTTTGTTGAAGGCCTTGTAGGGGTAGATCACTGCGGACTCACCGGACTTGGGGTAAGTTACTAGGAAGACGTCGCTGTCACGGATCTCAAAGCTCTGGAGGGAGTCGATGTATTCTGCGGTGGTCAGACCGATCCCGAAGTTATAATCCTTATACCTACACAGAGAATCACTTATCTTCTCCATAGCTCTCTTTTGATCTGGATCGTACAGCCCCTCGATGTGTTGCATAGAGCATTAACCGCAACAAACCTAATGTGCACTCGAGAAGATAAGATAATTCACGGCAAGCGTGGACTTTGGAGTTTCTGCTTGTAGTTCCCCAGTTGAACACTAGGCGGCACTGTGGCCAAGGTCAATGAGGGATCAATGATTTGCTCACTTCAACTTTCCTGATGAAGTTTTACGCATGCTGTCACTTAAATGAATCACCAATTAGTACTAACTAAAATCTAGTTCTAGATCTGTTCTTTTTTTTACGAATATACTAATTTAGTCTTCACCTGTAAAAAGTACAGTGCGTATGTGTGCCATATATCACCAAGGCTTGTTTATTATACAATCCTAAAATAATTCCAAAGTCTAAGGGTAGTAGATGTGTGTCTGAGGTAATAAAGATAAAAGGTACAGCCAGGTACAACAGGTGCCTCAGTCTGTAACCCGGAGGTGACCTCCTGAGGAGGAGGGGAGACCTGGTGAGGAGGAGGGGAGACCTCCTGAGGAGGAGGGGAGACCTGGTGAGGAGGAGGGGAGACCTCCTGAGGAGGAGGGGAGACCTGGAGTCGCCAGGAGGAAACACGCACACATGAATGATTGAAGGATTTCCTACCGTTTAATTTGATCATTTCTGAGTAAACATATGTTTATGCATTACGCAAACATAACCGCACCCTTTACTCAAATTTGCAGTGGTGACTTGGGTGACGTTTGAAGGCTGTGGCCCGCAGGTATTTCAGGTCCTCTGGTCCCGGTTCCTTGGTTCCCAAGACGGTTCTAGTTCTGACCATATTCAAGAGGAACGCAACACAAAGCAACTCACAAACACCACAACTATGGTGGACTGGAGGGCCGCCGTCTCCTTGTTCATGAGTGAACTTCTTTGTTCCTCCAGGCCTATGAAACCAGACCCAGACACTCCGGCACGTTGGTAAGGAAGAAGCCTTTAATCAGTGGGCTGTCGTATTAAAGAATACAATCATACATTTCAAAGGAAGGTTTGGAAGATTAAACATTGAATCATGAAACCACAAACCGGTCTCACACACATTTTAAACGTTGGATAATATTCTGGTGCTGTTGTCCAGGAAATGATTCAGCTGTTTCTAAACGTCTGCAGAATGCAATTATTCCAGTTGTGTGTGCAGGTTGCACACACATCCACATTGTCACATGATTTTGACACTTTTGTATTATTTTCCACAAAATACAAATTATTGCATTAGGATATAAAGTTCATCACAGAAAATGTGCTGCTCTCAGTCTCTGGGCATCAGACTCCCACGGAGTTTGGCTGAAGGTGCGAACGGATTGGTCCCGCAACCACGGACAACGTTGGTGTGCGGAATGTGCAATATCGCTTTCTTTTTATCGACGTTACCGTTTGCCCATTTTGTTGTTTGTCAACTACGATCTGCTGACTGACTGTGAGCTACTGCAGCGGCTCAGGCATTGTTCTCCGTGGCCTGCAGACTCAGCGGCGGCTCCAGGAGACTCAGAGGCTGCTCCAGGAGACTCTGGCCCCGTTTGGACTCGGGCAGCCCACAGACCAGGGCCTCGTGCGTCGCCCGCCACGCCTCCAGCAGCGAGAGCAGGAGGGCCGCCCTGGCCCTGATGAACTGGGAGACGTTGGTCTTGTTCCCTCTGGCCAAACTGATGCTTTCCTTGCAGATGAGGAAGATGTCCAAACCGAGGAAGATGGCGTTGAGGGTGATGAACCCCGCCCTGGCCGACTTGGAGAGGGCGGCCGGGCCTCGCACCGCCGCCGTCCCTACGTCGTCAAGGCCGTCCACAAGGACGTCTATGCCTTTGCCGATTACACTTACTTTCCCAACAACGCTGGCTCCTCCCTCGAGCACATTACTATAATCCTGTTCTAGAACCTCTTCCCTCTGATTGGTCACCTCGTCCAGGCAACCCTGGATTCTCTCCACGTCCTCCATGAAGCTCTGGAGGCCTGCGTTGGCTCTGTTCTGCTGGGCTTTATTGACCGCTATCTCCGTTACTGTGGTGACCACACTGTTTACTCCACTGGTGACCCCCAGACCCACCCCCCCCATGGTCAGACCCAGAGACACCCCAGCTGTGACTGGGGCTAGAGCTAGACCCACGATGGTCATGATCCCACCCACGGCCCCCACCGAGCTCCCAGCCACAGTGGAGATCTTGGAGCCCATGTTCATCCGGTCCAGCTGGACGGCACAGTCCTCCATCTCATCAAGGAACTGGAGCATTCTGGGATGGCGCTCGCTGAACTGGTCGACAAAGCCCGACACCGGCTCCTCCTGGAATAAGAACACCATTCTGAAGTTCTGGTTCCTCCTGAACAACGAAATGGAAAAGATGAAAACACGTTATTAACCCTTGAGATATTCCTGATGATATTCATTACAAACAAACCTTTCCATGTGTATTGGTTTGAATTGATTCATTGATAATAAAACGGCCATCAAATCACTACAGCTAGCTAAAGTTATCAATAAGTGGTCTAGGTTAATTAACATGAAACAACTTAGCCTTTGTTAACCACATATTAAGTCTACCTCCAGGTTTGTCATAACTCATGTGGATGGTTATGAATATGAATTATATTTATAAAAGTGAATGATGTCACTGAAACATTTTGCCCTCAAATCTGAGTAAGAGAAAGTGTTTTGGTATTTGTGTTTTAAGAACCGATCCTGATAAAGCCTGATTTGTGGGACCACAAGGACGACTGGCAGCCGGGTCCCGGAGTGACGCTCCTGCTCACCTGAGACTGGACAGGGCTTGGACGTGGACCAGGGTCTTCTGCAGGTCCTCCTCCGTCAGGTCCTCCGCAAACTCGACCAGAGGCTGGAGGTGTCTTTTGTGCCCGAAGCCGACAGTAAAGCTGGGAATTCAAATTGATGACATTTTATTTTAGAGCCCTTAAGCACAGGTCCAGTCTCACAGGGCTCTGCAGACGTACGCCACAAAGTCTGAGAGGAACCCTGAATGTATCAAATATGGACCAAAATATAGGCTAGGCCTTTACAGTAGCCTTATGGTTTGGGGGAAGCTAAACCCAGCGCTGTATTAGTTTGCTTGTGCAGGCCCTGCAAGTCAGGTTACAGGTTTACACCCACTTCTGCATAAATTGGAGGAGTTTATGCTTCTTTGCCCAGGAGGACAGTAGCACACAATCCATTCCTGTATTAATGCAAATTATAATGTGACATGGTGACATTTGTGTCAGTAATCATCAAGCACCGATGACTCCGCAGTGGTGGGAGGGGGGGCCCAAAAGCTTGAAACAAATTCTGCTTAGGGCCCCCAAAAGGCTTGGGCCGGCCCTGCATACAATACATACATACATACATACGTACATACATACGTACATACATACATACATACATACATACGTACAGGCAAAATATTCCGTTTGGTTCAATATTACTGTGACTTGATCAATACATCTCCAGTCGGGATCCCAGCCAGCCTACCTTGCGTCCATCGTCTTACAGATCTTCTGAGTGGTGCGGATGTATTTGTCCAACTCAGCCTGAAAGACGGCCACGTTGTGGAGGCTTGGCGTGAAGAAGACCCCCGCATCTCTCTTGAAGCGCAGGAGCAGAGGACAGACCAGCCGGGCAGCCAAGATGATGTCCTTTACGCTCTCCAGGCAGATCCCCACAGACAGCTTCACCACCTCTTCTCCGCCCGTGAACACCTGCAGAGAAGTTACGGCGAGCTTCTCCACAGCATCCAGGAAGTAGGTGAGCTTCTCCACCCCCTCCAGAGTGCTCTTCAACACAGCAGCCAGCTCTTCCTCCAGCTCCTCACGTCTACTGCCTGAACTCCACATGTTGCGAAAGTATTCCCCGAAGGTTTTGCCATTATCTGCCTGGAACACCTGGAGGAACCCAATGTTCAGCCGGCTGGCCCTCTCCTGGACGTCCCTCATCATCTCCAGCTCCGTCTCCCTCTGCAGCATCCATTTGCAGTTGGAGTTACAGAAGGCGGTCACTGTGTCGAAGTAGTCCAGAGTGTCGGAGACGTACGACTGCAGCGTCTCCACCGCGTTTGGTCTGAGGAAAAATAGAGAACTTTTGGTAACAGTAACTGCTTACAGGACGTTGATGTATTTATTTCCTTCACTTCCTTCCACCTGTCGGATCGCCATACAAGCGGCACACAGACAGTGCGGAGGAAATGACCGAAAGAGGCGGAAACTTGTTCACTATACAATAAGTTGTAGGCCTACACCGAAACTGACCTCGTTGTCTGCTCCTCGTCCGCCATCGTGCTCGGTCAGTAGGCTGCTGTGTGTCTCAGATGTTCCGCCGACGACAAGAGAAATTATCGACTCCCACGAGTCTCACGCGACGCGACGTGTCGGCTAAGTTTCGTTTTCTTATAATTCGAGCCCTGGCGCGACGGGGCGGGGCCAGGGGGCGGGGCCGACCCTGTTGCAGGTGAAGGAGCATGGACTGATAGACGGAGTCGGGCTGTGTCTCAAATAACGTGTATTGACGAGCTGGCACATAACAGGACTGACGAGTTTTGGCTGCCCGAGTGCACACCCGAGCCCACCAGAGGGAGCTGTCGGCTTACATAACCTCACAACAGACCCCTTCCGTTAGTATAATGCAATACCAAACAATAACATGGATATTATTAGTCATTAGAACATTAGTGCTCATATCCACAAAACAAAATAGTGCAATAGAAATAGTGTATCAAAACGATACAGCAAGTCAATATCAACCACGACCTTTGCAGAACCACAAAATTGTAATATCAGAGTATGCACAAAACAACCAAATAAGATTTAAAGTGACCATCTTTTCCCCAATTTCTTCTCAATGTCTCAATGTTTTAGAAACAATAAAGTCCATTGTCCCGCTGATGTGTGTGTGTGCGTGTGGGTGCGAAATCTGCCCAATGTGCCCATCCTGTCACCAGGGAGCGGTTTCATCCTGATGGGCTGGCTGACGTTCAGCTCCGGCAGATCTGTCGTAAGTCAGCCTCGCTGCCTGATGCTTTACTCTCAGCTTGTCTGTAACCCCAGTGGTGACCTGAGGCTCTAGCAGCTGGTTGGCCACAGGGAGAAGAGTTCTAAGCCTCCGTGACATCAGTCGCTGTGCTGGGTGCAGCGCATGCCCTCAGTGGGCGTGTTCCTCCAGTGCAGAAAAGCCTTCCAGGTGTCCTCGTCGGCACGGTCTGATTTTCAGCATAGGCTTTTCGCAATCTTCACTGCAGACTCTGCCTTGCCGTTAGCCTTTGGGTGTCTCGGGGAGGACATGACATGCTCGAAGCCCCACTCCTTCGCAAACGCCCAAAACTCTCCACAGTCAAACTGACCTCCACAGTCTGAAATGACCCGGTCAGGGATCCCGTACCTTGCAAACTGCACCTTGCACCTTCTGATGGCCGTACCTGCTGACAAGTCTGGAAGTAGATCGATCTCCCAGAAGTCAGAGTAGTGATCCACCATGAGCAGGAAATCCTGGCTTGCGTAGCTGAACAGGTCCATGCTCACCAGCTGCCAGGGACGTGTGGGGAGCAGGTGTGACATCATAGTCTCCTTCTGTTGCCCGTGTGCATACTCATTGCACACTGAGCACTGCTGCACATAGTCTTTGATTTCCCCACTGCATGTTTGGCCAGTAGAGAGTTTCGCAGGCCTGTCTGAAACAAGCCTCACCCCCCCCCCCACGTGGTTGTAGTGGATCCTTATCAGCATCTCGGGATGCATAGCTCTCGGAATGATGACGGCCCAGTAATCTCTGACGGTCATGGGGCTCTCCTCTTTGTGTTCTGGCCATCCCCCCAGCACGACCGACTTGAGTGTTTGAGACACACATCCTCCTCTGTGTGTTTCCGTATATGTGCAATGCGTTGGCTGATGACATTGAGAGAGTCTGCTTGCTGAAAGGCTGCTGCGTCACACTGCTCCTGCTGCATGTTGCAGACCATTTCACGTCTGTACTGAGTGTCCGTTCTCTGTGGCGGCCCTGCTGAGGGTGTCACTTATGTACATTTCAGGGCCTGGCTTGTACGCCACTGTGAGGCAGCAGTTCTGAAGTGTAAGGAGCATGCTCTGCAGGCGCTTTGGTGCACTGAGAAGGGGCTTAGTGAAGACTGACACTAGTGGACAGTGGTTGGTCTCTGCAGTCACATCACCCCTCCCATATAGGTAGTAGTGGAAGCGTTGACAAGCGCTTCCACTACTAGTTCTGCTCCGTCTGGTTTAGCGCTCGGCTGCTCCCCATGAAGCAGGCAGCAGCCCAACCCGGTCTGACTGGAGTCACTCTGTATGGTGACTGGCTTGCCAACATCATAATAACGTAGTACCGGCACCGCCGTCACCAGCGTCTTGATTTCCTGCATAGCAGCATCATGTTTGGGCAACCAGTGCCACGGCACCTCTTTGTCCAGCAACCTTCTCAGCGGTTCACACACCTCTGACAAGCGGGGCATGAACCTGGATAAGTAGTTAACGAAGCCGACACACCGCTGAACGCCTTTTGCATCCGTGGGGTTTGGCATGTCGAGGACCGCCCTGACCTTCTCTGGGTCAGCTTTGAGGCCCTCCGCCGACAGTACGAAACTGCAGCTTTTTTATGCTCAGCCTCAGCTTCACTTCCCTGCATCTGTCCATCAGAGCAATGAGGTTTGCGTTGTGGTCGTGTACAGCCTCCTCCTCCGTGTCCCCACAGCCGACCAAAAGGATATCATCCGCTATAGGCTCAATCCCTTTCAACCCGGCCAGCAGCTCATGTTGTTTCCTCTGGTACAGCTCCGGTGCGACTGACACACCAAAAGGGAGCTTCAGCCACCACTTTCTACCCCATGGCGTCCAGAACGTTGTCATCAGGCTGCTCTCCTCATCCAGGCGACACTGCAGGAATGCCTCGCGTGCATCCACCAGAGTGAAGACGCGTGCCTTTGGCAGCTTGTACAGCACGTCATCTAAAGTGGGCGTGAGGTAATGGGACCTCTTCAGGGCCCGGTTAAGGGGCTTAGGGTCGATGCAAAGCCTCAATTTGTCCGGCTTCTTCACTATGACCAGATTGCTTATCCAGTCTGTGGGCTGAGTGACTGTGGGCAAGTGTCCATCCTTTTCATATTGGTCCAGCTGCGCCTTAACAGCTTCCTTGAGGGCCACCGGGACATTTCTTGGTGCGCGCTGTACGGGTACAACAGTGCTATCCGACACGAAGTGAACATCACCCGGCAGTGACTGGACTGGGCTGGTGAACACATCATTTTAAGCGTTGATAAGACAGTCTCTGGTTAGCTCTCCTGTCTTGCATTGCTCCACTTTGTTCAGCTCTTGGGGAATGGTGAAACGCATGAGGCCAAGTCTCTCGCATGTCTCCCCTGAAAGCAAAGGCTTCTCGCTGGTGCACACAACCTCAAAATCCAGTCTGTGAGTCTTGCCTCTGATGACACACTGTGTGCTGTACACGCCCATTGAGCTCATCCACTCACTGTTGTAAAGCCTCAGTCTGGTGAGACTTTTCTGAAGAGGAGTTCTAGGTGCCCGTCTCATTGTCTTTCATGCTCATCACGTTACAGGTAGCTCCAGAGTCAAGCTGGCACCTCTGGACCCCTCTGTGGAGTGGCAGGTTTACAAACCACTTTTTCCTAGGAGCGTTCACAGCCCCCACGCTCTCCGCCGTGTACACGTCTCTCTCATCGCGGTCGCTGTCCTCCAGGTCCCCTAGTGGTGGGTCATCCACAGCGTTCAACTGACGTGCTTGCTGGCGTCCTTTCATGCACACTTTGGCAAAGTGATTAGCAGTGCCGCACAAGCGACATGTCTTTCCAAATGCGGGGCACATGACTTGCCCCCGTCTGTGTGGTGTGCCACAGTATTTGCATCCACCTGTGCCTCTCTGTGGCTGTGCAGATGGGCTGGCGGACTCGGATGACCTGCTGGTAGGTCTCCGTCCTGGTCACTCTCTATATGCTACATCGATGCTCTCCCCAGGCACAGAGCTGTAAAGTGACATGGATTTTAACTTATTGTCCAACACCTCCACTGCACGGCCAATGTCAATAGCCCCCCCCCCAAATGTAGGTCCTTTTCTCTTAGCATGCGTCGTCTGGCGCCCTCATCAGTTATTCCCAGAACAAGCCTGTCCCCTATGAGCTCATCTCTTATAGCTCCATATTCACACGTGGCAGCTTTCTCTCTCAGTCTTGTGACAAAAGCATCCACTGACTCTCCATCTTCTTGTTTAAGGTTTCCAAAAACATACCTCTCAAAGATTACATTTTTGGTGGGTGTGAAGTATTGCCCCAGTTTGTCGAATATCACACCTGCGTCTTTCTGCTCTTCCTCCGTGAGCCCGAGGTTGTGCTTGTAGACATGGTGGCAATCCTTCCCCATTAGCCTCCTGAGCGTTGCTGCATGCACCGGCTTCTCTGCCTTGTCGATCCCGGTCGCAAGCATGTAATCCTCAAACTTCGAACGAAAGTTAGTCCAGAGGCTGTGAAGATCCCCAGTCATCCTCATGGGCTCCGGTGGCGGAATGTTGGAAGCCATCGTCTCCGCGCGGTAGAGTTGCCACCTTTCAGAAATGAAAATAAGGGATGCCCAGCACGGGCCCGACTCCTGTGGGCCGGGCGCCCGCAGTGGTATGTTTTATTTTGTGCTGGTGTTTTTAGTAAAGGAGTGATCAAGAAAGCAATTGGTCATACTTAAAGCTTGAAATGCTTTATTACCAATGAACACATTCTCTTATAAAGTGCAGTCAATTAAATCTTGAATGAAATCTCTTTGTGTGGCATGTGCAACAATGAACTTTTAAAATATAAACTAAATAAACTGAGAACTTCATGTAGCTTTTTAAGTGCATAACTATAGGGACTCTCTTTGAACATTTTTACTTAAAGAAAAAAAACAATACAAAAAAACAACAAAAACACTACACACAAAAAGAAAGTTGTAAAACAGAACAGGACTGCCTAGAGTGATCAGGAGCTGTTTTAATGTTTTTATCAGGCACAGGTTTTGTGAGCAGTGCAGGTGTGGTGCTGTCACGGTTGCCTGGCGATAGACACCACAGGCATGCTCAGACACACAGAGAACCAGAGACGGGGGGGTGAGCTTAGTATTCCCAGTCTTGTTAGATTTTGTGTTGGTTTGTGTGTGAAAGACATGTGTATTGGACATTTATGGAAATACAGGACAAATCGCGTCCCGTATTGGTTCAATACGGGACGCAACATTTAATTAAAATAAAGGATGATTCTGTATTTTAAGGAACGGGTGGCAACCCTAGCATCTGGGCAAGACTGAATCAATCTTGTTTGGTACAAAAAGGAAGTTGGCTGAATCAAATAATTTAAAAGTTATGTGTAACGGGTCTGAAATTGTATCAAAATCAAGTGTCACATATCTCTAACATTGAATCAATTGCTTATTGGTGAATCTATTACAGCCAAAGTTTTCGACAAATGTGCCTGTAAGTTAAAGTTTTTATATCGTAAGACAAAGCTTTTCGATTATTCTGTAAAGAAATTATTGGTACTATCTCTGATTCAATGTCATGTGGATTTTGCTGGCTCTGCATGGTTTTCTGGGTTGACTGTTGATAAGTATTGTAGATAAACAATAACCCTGATCCAGAAATAAATCAAATCAAATCAAATCATGTAATGGTTGTATGAGCACTAGGGATTTGATGAGCCAGCCTGATGTGCAGCCATTGTTACCGGTATTTGTGGGATGGAACACCGTAGATAAAATCATCAGATGTCATCTGTGTAAAGAGGAATGTTACATGTACAGTATGTTGTTGTACAACATGTACACCATGTTGAGTTTTTATGTAAATGATGAACAGCAATGAGTAATGAGTACCAAAGGGTACTCATTTGTATTTGTTACAAGGAGTGCATTTAAAACCATAAGTAATGAAAGTTTGAGTTCTACCAGTAAGATATTAATTAAACCAGTTAAAAGGTCCATGGCAAGTTGTTAACTTATTGAACAGAACTATTGTACAGATACTATGTATAATATATTAATATTTTATCAACACTATCAATGACAAACAACGAAGAAACAATTCCATATAGTTTATATCTGTAAAACCAGTCTCACCAGTTTGATAATGGCTTATTGTGTAAACAAAGGATTGTAATTCAGCATGACATTCCCCAACATTACTATTTAGTACGATTTTCTTTTTAAACTGCCAGGACGTACAACATACACTTGTGTGTAAGAGGGTTTTTACGAGAGGAAAGGAGGAGAAGGGGCGCTCAACATACTTTGAGGCTTACTTTCTGGAAATGTAAAATATTATTTTCTCATTATGCAAATTGTCTAAGCATTCACAAAAGTATGATGTAAATGACTATATATTATATAGTCATTCATATATAGTACTATATATTATATAGTCATTTACATCATATTATTGTTCCCTGTGCTCTCTAAATAGGGAGTGTGTGTGTGTGTGTGTGTGCGTGCATGCTTGTGTGTGCTAGAGACAGGTTATGGTAATCCTTCCTTTAAAGAGAGCAGTCTCCTGTGGTCAGCCCACAGACGCAAGATGGACCACCGTGTGATCAGCACTGCCCTACTGCTCTTGGCCCTGACACTGAAAGGTAAGAGAGCACTTGAAATAACCAGTACAGTAAAGTTATGTTTTTAAATATGAACAGAAGAGAAATATATTTAAATAACCAGTACAGTAAAGTTATGTTTTTAAATATGAACAGAAGAGAAATGTCTTTAAATAACCAATACAGTAAAGATATGTTTTTAAATATGAAC
>JAOPUD010000089.1:1215198-1227979 GCA_027122715.1 Trisopterus minutus
ACACACACACACACACACACACACACACACACACACACACACACACACACACACACACACACACAGAGAGAGAGAACGGTCGCACCAAAAGCCTGTGAGAATAGGGAACTCTTGATGACGGCTGCACACAGCCAGATGAACTGATCTGTAAACCTCTTCCTTCACTTGCCCTCCCTCATTTCTCTCTCCCCATCTCCCCCCATCTCTCTCCTCGCCTTATCTCTCTTCTTCTCTCTCCCCAATCTCTCTCGTTCTCCCCCCCCCTCCCCTGCGTGGGTCAGCCCTCCCTGGGCGTTTCCCGGGCCGGTAAGGCCATGCTCTTCGTCATTGTGGGCCCCGTGGGGCCCTACTTCGCCACCGGCTCCTTCAACCCCGTGTCCCTGCTGGCGGACCCCTCCTTCGTGAGGGCCTGGAGGGGCGGCGTGGGCGCCTACAAGATGGGAGGGTGAGTGTTCACCCGCACAATATGATGGGAAGGTGCTTTTCACTGTCAACAGGTAGGTTGAATGATCATTTTTGGTACAATCTCTTCGCCGCCCCCCTCTGGCGGCTCCAGGAACTACGGGCCCACCATCTCGGTGCAGAACGTGGCGCTGCAGAAGGGCTGCCAGCAGGTGCTGTGGCTGTACGGGGAGCAGGAGGAGATCACGGAGGTCGGCACCATGAACCTCTTCATCTACTGGACCAACGAGAACGGAGGTAGGGCGGGCGGGGGCGGCTCACCGCCTCTCACCATTCAAGTCAATTTAGATTATTTGGAACCATGGAGAAACGATAAACATAAACGTGTTAACATTGATCAACCAACGTGAGTCCATGTTTCTGTGTTTGTGCGTCTGCAGAGAAGGAGCTGGTGACTCCGCCCCTAGACGGGATCATCCTGCCGGGGGTCACCAGACAGTCCCTGCTGGACCTGTCTCGAGCCTGGGTCAGTACCTCCTGCAGTACCAGTTCCTCCTCTTGTATCAGTACCTCCTATGGAGATACCCCCCCCCCCGAACATCCACAACCCTCTCTTGTGGAATCACAATCCGCTTAGTGATTGGTTGAGGTGGCAGAAGCCCCGCCCAGACTGTGAAAACGGTCCGGAGGAGGAACGGAACGGAACAGGAACTTCGGGATGATGATCCGGTACCCCTACACCAAGGAATACCAGATGCCCCAGAGACATACCAGGCTGAACCCCAGAGGTTACCTGGTGTTCCATCAGGGCAGTACAGTATTCTGTAGTGGCCAGGGAGTTCGAATCCCAGGCAAACGTTACTAGGTTCGATCCCTGATATTGAGCCTTGAGTCCTTCAGGAAGTACACCTAAGCTCTTAGCGGCTGCTCAGTTATCTTATATCCAACACTCGCTGTGAGTGGCCTTTGATACAGCGGCTAAGATGATAAACCCTGATAATGCAGGTGATGATGGCAGGGGCTCACCTCACAGCAGGCTTCTTGGCAAACGCTGACGTAAGCGCATACCTTCAGTTGGCAGAGCGGCCTCATAAGTCCTGTTGGCTGAGACCAGTGCTTGCCGTGTGGCTCTAAGAGTAAGAGACAGGTGCATACTGCTGGCAGACTAACCCTGACTGCGCTGCCAATGAAAATACCCCCGGTGCTCCTTCAAAGGGTGTTGTGTTCCTTGCGTGTCTCTCGTCGACTGATGCCATGGAAATAATGGATCGCTGTTGAGGCACTCCAACCCTGAGGGGGTATGGAAGGAGTCCTCTCTGGGGACGGATCAAAGCCTTCACCTTAAACACACAATGGGTTACTGCTGAAAGGTCTTGATTCATTGGAAGCATACCGTACGGCCATGATGGAACCACCATGCGTGTTTAACTTGGCCTTAGACTTGCTCTTTGCCTTATTCAATTCAAATCCAACATTATTTGCCGTTAAGAAGCACCAGAAGTATGTTAATACTCTTAGTTTGTATTTTGCTTACAAAGAGGGGAACCAAAACAACCAGACATTTTGTCAGGCAAGATGGCCCCTGAATGTAATCCTTTCCTCTTCTCTTTCTGGATCTTTCCGTGGTCAGGGTGAGTTCAAGGTGACGGAGCGCCGCATGGACATGAAGGAGCTGCTGGGGGCGCTGGCGGCCGGGAGGGTTCTGGAGGTGTTTGGGGCGGGCACCGCCTGCGTGGTCTGCCCCGTCGGCAGTCTGATGTACAAGGACAAGGTAGGGTGGAGCTCCCCCTTCACGTGGTCACCGCGACGCTCTGTCTTTTTTAACGCTGCTTTACTTAACATTCAAGAGTTTTAATGAGCGATTTAAAAACTAAATATTAAAGAACGTCCTGTTCCTTGCTTCTCTTTCCCTACGTTTCTCCGCCTTTGCGAGGTGATGCATTTCACACACCTGTGATTTGAAGGGGAAGATTCCCCTGAATCCAATCAGGGAAGAGATGCCTTGATTGGTCGGAAAAGCGCCAAGAGCAGTGGAAAACCCAAATTGTCTAATACAGTGGCAGACAATCCAGTCAATTCAAAACTGATATTCTAACCGGGCATCTCGTTCACTAATGGCCGACCGGTGGCTATGACATTTCCAACAAATGATAACGGCTCTTCAATCCTACCTACAGCACCTTTTTAAAAATGCTATTAATTAATGCTACATGTTATGACATATATTCATGTGATGGGAAACTACTCTTTCTCTGTTTGTTTACACGTGCTTCCTCCACGCACTCTCAGACGTACCAGATCCCCACCATGCAGAACGGCCCGGACCTGGCTAAGAGATTCTACAAGGAGCTCACGGACATGCAGGTGGGTGACTGTCCACACACACACCGCGCCTCACTGCCCCCGGTTAACGTTATTATCCTGAAAAACTCACTGGTTCCCCTCCTCCTCCCCCTCCTCCTCCACTTGGCCCCGCAGTACGGACGCAAGCAGAGCGACTGGGCCCCCCTGGTGGCGTAACTGTCCCTTCGTACACAACGCCTGAAGATCAAGTATAGTCCCATCCCTGAAGACCAGTGTTACTCCACACCAGACACGCCCACTAATAATGCACTCCTCCTATTGGTTGCGTCAAGATGACAGACAGCTGCTTTCTCTTTCTCTCTCTCTCTCTCTCGTTCTCTCTCCTGTTGGTCGGGTGTTCTCGTTTCCGTTAGTAAGTCCCAGGAATGAATAAGGAATTTTTTGATGCGTATCTTGCATTCAGGATAGCAATAAGGAAACGCAATGTGAGTTTGGGTCTGTCTCCAGGCATGACATGGAGAGAGGTTCACGAGAGAAGGCATCTGTAGAATCACATTCTCTCATAGAAACCCTGGTTTGACGTTCATATCTGTTACATCCGTTTTACTGAGTTCATCTGAGAAGATGGCAAACTACCAAATTCATATTTTTTTAAAGGCAACACTTAGTTTTATTTTTCTCTTTTAACCCTTTTTTACTCGTCCTGGGTTTCTATTCAGAGGGCCGGGCTCCCTGCTAACCGCTAACTAGCTAACCTGACCCTGAGTACCTCTGAGCAATATGGTCTTCCGGTTCTTTACAAATGAGAAACAAAATTATATTGAGAGTATTTCAACTCCGAAAGCA
Organism: Trisopterus minutus; assembly: GCA_027122715.1. Classification (NCBI taxonomy): domain Eukaryota; kingdom Metazoa; phylum Chordata; class Actinopteri; order Gadiformes; family Gadidae; genus Trisopterus; species Trisopterus minutus. The sequence goes on from JAOPUD010000089.1 coordinate 1,218,751, forward strand.
CCTAAATGTTGCATATGGTATTAGTTCGTTTTTTTGGGAAAATTATAGACTATGTTTTATACTAGTGAGTTACTTGTAAGTGGATTTTAAATAGCAATAGTTCTCAGTTCAATGTATATTCCGTTACGCTTTCAATTTTTCAATGTTACTATACTCGCAATACGTTAGACGGTAAAAAAATATCATATTGTTATGGGAATTCCTAACCACGTCTGAGGATATGTAATTGAACTGACAGGTCGGTGATGGGAATGCGTACAAACCCTGGGAACCTTCCGGTTCCTCACCACTAGGGGGGCCTCGTCATTCTGATTCCAGAGGTGGCCGCCATTTATTTTACTTTTTAAGCTTCGTTAACCTGAGGTGTAAATAGAACCGTTTTAGAGTTTTTAATGGACTGGTGAGATGAGGCGTGAGACGTCGTTGATTGTTGGGTCGCTACTGAGGACCGGGAAATCCAAGCATGCACAACGCAAGAGGGCGAGAAAGAGTTACTGGGTCATTTCCTGTTCGTAGATGTAGCTCCCGAGCACAAAATAGGCTATTTCTAACATACTAAAACTGCCACTGTAGACGTTCGCTCTCAATGGCAACCTGCACTAGATAGTGTGTAAGCATAAGGACATTGTTTTTTTTTTTCTTTCAGACCGGTTTTAAATGTTAATGATCGTCGCTGAGGTTTATCTGCCTAGCTGTCCGTTTTCTCCATTCAGTGTTGGCCGTTATTTTCCGCGTCGCGTCGCTCCGTTCGCCGTTATTTCCCGCGTCGCGTTGCTCCGTCTGCAGTTATTTTCCGCGCGCGTCTCTCTTTTTGGCGGGTTTTCTTTTGAATGTGTTCTGAGCCCGCGTCACTCCACCTAGCCGTTCTCCCCGAGTAAGTGCCTGTAGTTCCTTCGCCTCGTGATTTTTACCAAGGGTCTGCACTAGTGGGGCTATGCTGGGTACTTTGTGTTGTGTTCGGTGACCGTGGACCTGTTGTTTGTTCTTAGTTTGGGTCTCATACTTGTGCTTGGTTTTAAAGTTATTTTTTTTTTCTCTCGCTTTTACTGTTCGTTGGTTTTTGTGTTTTTATTCTAATAAACCTGACTTGTTGACTTGACTCTGGCTGCTGTCGTGGTTTTCTTGCCGTGCTACAGTGTTCATGCATTCCAGTTTGAAAGGCATCTCCTCAACATCAGAAGGTCAGTTACCAAACCCTACAACTTCCCTGCTATCACAGTGTGTTCACCCAAACGATAAAAAAATAAAAGCAAAACATTTTTTCGAATATATTTGTATTAATCGAATGACTATTACAGGCTTGTCAAAACAGTTTAAATGTTTCCCCACAGTTTAGGATAACTTATTTCTAAATACTTGGTTGTGCTACCGGCTGTGATCCACTGTGTTCGTAGAAAGGACAAAAATAAGTCAATCCAATTACGATGTAGGTCGCATGATTTAAGAATAAAACACAAAATTACTTCAAATATCATGATTTAATTAACTTATTTTTGTCCGACGAGTACTGAACGTTTATGCAAAGGTTCCTTACACTGAATCAGGAGTTCCCCTCATTTGGTGTCTGTGATTATTTCACTTGCACAACAATCTCACAGCTTTTGTATATATACACACTCCTTAAGTGCATGTTTTCAGAAATAGGCCTAGCGGTGAAGAGGTTAATGAAGGACTCATGAGTTCCAACAGTCACCATTGTCGGAACTCATTCATGTCTGCCCATCGTGATTTAAAAGGCACCGTAGGAAACGCGGAAGTGTCCACAACCAACACCAGACCGGAGCGCATCAGTTCCCCGTGTCTTCCTGGAAGATGGCCACGGCGGTCTGGCCCGGGGGGTTGTACAGCGCGTTGCTGATCTCCCCGCCGCCATTGCTGCCCTTCTGGAAGAAGATCTCCAACGTGTCCTGCAGGCAGCCGGCCTCCATGACGTCAGGAACACCGGTCAGCAGCACAGTGCGGGGGCACGCCAGCGCCTTGGTCTGAGACGGGGAGACGGGAGTGATGTGAGGGTAAGGTTTGTCTATTTACGAGATGGAGGAGCTTGCGATGAAGCTTCCATATGCTTCTTTGCACATCGGAAAGTTTAACTTGTAACTAATGGTATTAAGTATTAATACAGTATACGTTTGGCCGAAACAAGTGGCCGCTGCAGTATACGGTAAATAGTGAAGCAATGGCTGTATTATAAAGTGACACAAGGACTTTTTTATAAGCATGATTTAAAGTGCATTTGTTGCGATCATTTTCAAGAAAAGGCAACACTATCGGGCGGGGCACTCGGATCAAAAGCAACAACCTCTTACCTCTAAATGATTAAGTATTCCGTTGACAAAAGGAGTCACCCTCACTTTGTGCCTCATGTTCTTTGTACCTCGAAATTGTACCTCGTGGATCTCTGTATTGGTCAGGCCCAGGGCAACTAGGAAAGGGAACAACGGAACTTCATTAGAATCTCAACCCAGTGGACATAATGTAGATTCACAATGAAATGCAAAGTCATCAGCTCCACCCCATCATCAGCAACCACCACCATCATCACACCACTAAAACCCCCACAGCCGCCACCCAGAGAGACCTGGGCCCAGGTAAACTAAAACCCCCACAGCCGCCACCCAGAGAGACCTGGGCCCAGGTAAACGGATACTCACTGTTGCCGTCTTTGAAAACAAGCACGGCGTTCCTCATGTCCTCCTGGAAGTGAGTGCTGACCACCTCCCCGCCACCATTTGTGCTCTTGGCGAAGTGGATCTCCAGTTTGTCCAGGAGCATTTCACTGTCCAAGTCTGGCAGCTGGGACACCAGGATGCTCCGGGAACACACCCGGGTGTCCATCTGAGAAGACGCAGCGATGGAACCAACACGTATACTTTAAGCATTAGAGCCAAAGGGTAAAAAACCTGCAGATTCTGACTGAATTTGCCTGTTCTAGGGTTGACTGATTTGGCCGTTTCTAGGGCCGACTGATCCTGCCGATTTTCGATAAATCCTAGTCGCTTTTTAGAACCTTAAGTACGATGAATTGGATGTATAGCCAATCGGTACCATCGATGTTGCCAGATTCTCGAGCAACCACATATTTACGGACGATGTGAACCCACCATGAACTCCACAAAGCCTGTATGATCCACATGCTGATGGAATGCAGAAAGAGACATCTGGCTGCATGTGGCGGTTTGTTACCTGGACAGAGGTGGGCACCATCAGCTGGATGGGGTGGGCCTCTACAGTGATGTAGCATTCCCCCTCCAGGGTCACCTTATGGGTCTGCAGGGACCGGACCTTCTGAGCCACTGAGGAGCGAAGATCAATGAGAGGGGAAACCCAGGGGTGAAAAACAGCAGCCAAAGTTAAGTGCCATAATTACAAAATTATGGACATCACTGTATATGTACCTAACTGCGTGTATGTGTAGTACATGTACAGTGAAGTACATTTACATCGATGGACAGCGATGGAAATGTACTTCACTGTACATCTGAAGTACATGTACTGTACATACATGTACAGTGCAAAAGATTTTTGAGTGATTTCCAACAGAAGAAGAAACAATTTCACCTATTTCGTCTTCAAACGTGATCAGCGCAGTGCCTCCCTCCATGGGGTACTTTATGCAAGTCTTCACGTCAAAGAGTCGTGGATCCCCGGCTGCTCGTGTGGCTCCGCGGAAGACCACCTCCCTCTGGGGCACCACGGTGATCACCTACAACGACCAAAGACAGAGGTCAGCAAGCAGCCAATCAGCAGCCATTCCCCCTTAATGTGATCTACAATGATAGTTACAGGACGCGATGGAACGTGTGCTGTGCGTGTATATGCGTGTTAATCTGAGTTACTGTGGCTCGATTCTTAGTGAGGTTCTACATAGAGTTCATAAACGTCAGTTGAAGTCATTTGTAAGGCACTTACATTGGCAGCGCTTTCAAGCTCAGAATCTCTGCTCTCCTGCTCTTCTAAGTCCGTTGCGGCCATCTTGAGAGCTTCACGAAGTCGTGCCTCTTCCTGCTGCAGGGCGCCCAGTTTTTCCTAGAAGAAGAACAGTTTGTTCTTTGTTGGTAATCAACATCAAATAAACACTGATCCACATATTTAATTAATTAACTATACCCAGGGGCCTAGGCTCAGTGCAAATGAGGCACAAACCAAATGTTGTGAGGCTGAGGACATATGAGAAGGCAGGGAAGTGGCTTTGGGATGGAGCCCTACAGTAAACAGTGAACATGAAGGGGTGTTGGCTTTGGGATGGAGCCCTACATGGAACAGTGAACCTGAAGGGGTGTTGGCTTTGGGATGGAGCCCTACAGTAAACAGTGAACCTGAAGGGGTGTTGGCTTTGGGATGGAGCCCTACAGTAAACAGTGAACCTGAACGGGTGTTGGCTTTGGGATGGAGCCCTACAGTAAACAGTGAACCTGAAGGCGTGGAGCACCATGCCTAACCCGAGTGCGTCCCCTAGTCCTATATTTCTTGTAGGCCTACTGTATCTATCAGTTCATTGTGAGGTTACAGCTGTAAAAACACAAACAGTATTACCGTTTGAGAGTTCATTATTTCCAGGTGCTTTTCTTTGGCATGTTCCAGTGCATTAGTAAAGTTCACAACGCGGTCTGTGAATTCCTTGGTCCGTTCTTCCCGGTCAGAGCTCATTTTTATCAGCTGCTCCTGCTCCCCGACCAATTTTTCGTATAGACGCTGTTGAGACGGACATTATTATTGGTCTTACGGACTGTAATTTATTAAAATGTGAGTGTCAAATGGGTGATATTATGCCACCAGGTGTGAGTCGAATCAGCCATTTAAAAGCCTTTTGAAAATCTGCCCTTTCCTGTGTTTCAGTGACATCATAAGTGGGAGTGTCCACCTAGATGTATGATGGATAGATAACCAACATCCACACGGGATGTCCCTAAAACACAGGAGGAGGCTGATGGTCAAACGGCTTGTATTGGCTAATCACAGTTACACCTTTCGGCACAATTTCACCCCTTTAATACGTTATTTTCTTCACCTTTTGCCTGATGGTCTCCTCCTTAACTCCCTCCAACGAATCCAGAAGCCCTCCCTCGTCCATCATGACACCTCGCCCTGCATGACACACGGAGGCAGAGAAGGAAAAGGGTAGGAGTTCTGGTTCCAAAGTGGTTTTAGGTCACACTTGTGTAAAGTTTAAGTAAAGTTAAGTTCAGATGCATGTGGAAGTCACGTGGCACGCTTGAACTCTGATATATTTTCTCTATAAATTAAATCGTGGGTGAACATTTTTTACCTAGCTCGTAAATCGATTACACATCTGTAGTCCATGCTGATTGATAGCGGTTCAAATAAAATCACATTAATTAATTAGCCTGTGCCTCATCATTATGTTTTATTTTGTAGAATAGGCCTATATCAGCTATAGGATGTGAATGGATTGATGACATTAAAATCACTATTGATCAACATCGACTACAGCAAGGCCTAAAGTGACCAACCACTTACGACGCACGTCGTTGGTCACTCACGGAACTCTACTGTGGAAATGTTTGACAGCTACTTTAATGGTTCCTACGCATGTCAACTCTTGAACCAACCTCGTTTATGTTCCAATAGGAGGGATTCGATGTCCAAGAAAACTTGTGACGGTACACTTCAGATCGCGGCCCGGTGCCAACACCAAACCTTAATAAGCAAATTATCATTAATGATGACTGTTAAACAGTTGACTAAAGTAGACTTATTCGCAGACGTTTATATTAAGAAATTAGGCTTAAATTGTAGGACTAATCCTTGTGCGGAACTTACCTCCCCTACTCTTCCGAGATAGTGTGCGTTTCAGTTTCACTTTACTGAACATTCCTTTATGGATCAGACTGCAACTCAGCTCTGATCAGCAGAGGGCGCTCGTCCACCAATACGCCCACCGACATGCACCTTCCTAACACGTTGTCCTTTTCAGTTAATGGCAAAACATACGAGGCTGTTCATACAGTCCATGCCTATGACATGACCTCACAACCACTAGTGCTAGTTTACTATCCATTTGGATCGACCCCACAGAGATGTTGCACAAGTCACACACCTTTTGTAACTCGTTTTCTGGTAAAGGTAAAGTTCGAAAGATAATACCGTCTCATGTTTGAACTAAGTCCATACTGTTTCATTTACAGTTGTGGATGATGTTATCAGACATTCAAATTCTGTACCAATTTCTAGCATATATTCTTGGGCTAGTTATATATAATTGTATTACATTCACACAAATTAAGATTACCAGTCAGTTTTCCCATCAACTGAAGCTAGACACCTAACCATTGAAAATCACACTTCACCAGACATTTTTATTAAAGCATTAACATATTGTCAGAATAAAAACAGTAGTCAAGGTCTTTTTTATACATTTATTTGTGAAACCAATGGAGACTAGAATCTGAGCTTCTGGAAGAACCATTTGTTCTTGCCCGTCTTGTACCTGAGAAGAAACACAAGGACAGTTTAGACATTTTCACTATGAAGTTGCCTTTTTAGCAACAAAAAAAAAACTAACACAATAGCCTGGAAAGGCTCGTTACATTCCAGGGATTAAAATAGTTATTAATTAGTTTTACTCATTCATGATTAACCTAGCGATTGTTAGTGCTTGGTTCTATGAACATCCTTACTGTACCAACAGCGATATATTGTTTCGCTTTCTCCTGACAAAGGTACTTATTGTAAGTCGCTTTGGCTATAAGCGTCTGGTCACTGCCCTTAATGTTCATTTGGACGATTTGATCAAACGAGCCGGTTTGTGGCTCTGAAGTAGACGAAACCCACCTCTCCTCAAACTTCACTTTAGCCTCCCGCCTGGCTTTGCGTTTGAGAGCGGGGTCCCGGAAGACGTCCTTGTTGACAACGGTTTTGTCCAGGGGAATATCCACAGAGTATCTGAAGGGAAGGACAAAGGAGAACACGGCAGGGGTTTAAACGCTGGGCCATTTTCTCAAGGGCATATTCAGGGAAAGTGCCATGACAGGAAATACACCGATCTTACTAAAGCTCAAACTGCTACCAAACATTGTCTTCATCAACAACCCCATGTAGTGGAAAATAATATTATACTGAACCCTTCCTCGTCGAGACCATGGATTAAAAACACATTCAATATTAAATGTAAACAGGAACGGTGGCAACCTCATCAGAACCTTCCAGAAGGCTCAACCAGGTTTGAGTCTTCAGACACTAGCTTCTTCCCAGTTTTAACAATTAATAATTATTTTGTTCATACATTATCAAAGCCCTGAACCAACAAAAAAACCTAAACACTAAAGTACCAACCGGTTAACTTAAACCAGCTACAGACATGTAACCATGTTGCTGCCAAGTCAAGAAATGTCAACCAAGTCTTTCCAAGATGTTCAAATAGTTATATAGTGCTTATTAAGGGTCCTTATTAAGGGCTTATTAAGGGTCCACCAGGGTCAGTGGTTTGTTTCCTAATCCCTAATGCCACCTTTCACTTTGTCATTCTAGGGCTGCAGAGCTGCCGGATCTGCTGTAAACACCCCTCCAATTCTCCCCAAGTGGACCACAGGTGTGCAGCAGCAGCAACAACACTCAACCAGCAGGTAACCAGGTAACCATATCAGCCAATCACAGATTAGGCATGCAATAGTTTGTGTTTAACCAACAGACGAGGCCTCTACAAGGCAAACCTATGTGTGTGAAGAAGTTGGGGTTAAGTTCTCCTTCAAATTAAATAATTGTACATGTTCAAATTAGACACGCATAACGTCATACAAGGCGATTAACCAATTAAAACAAAGCGACCACAGCGCTGTCTGTGATGAAGTCAGCCGGGGTCCTCACCTGGTGGGCATCAGGTGGTTGTAGTTGTACACCTTGACGAAAGCCTTGATCTTGGACCTCTTGGCGATCTTCTTCTTGCCCATGGTGGTGGTCACCTTGCGGGGGTAGCGGTCGATGCCGGAGACCAGAGCGTGGCTGTAGGGTCGGTCGGCGGTACCGTCATCGATGTTCTGCAATGGAGGAGACGGGTGAGACGCTAGCTTGTTTTGTTTACATGGGATGGGATGGGGGGGGTGTGGATGGGATGGGATGGGGGGGGGGGACTAGATGGAATTCAATCATCACCCAATGATGCAAAACACTGCATTGAAGTCCACATTGCTCTATGTTGTGGAGATTTTAAAATCTTGCAGTCTTGTTTATTTAACACTATAGTGACCTTTATTTGTAACCATATCAAACAAAAAGGTCCCTGGTGTTGTACACATATAACGAACATTACGGCTGCATAACATACAGTTGACGCTGCACCGAATTGCATTCAGACTTTAAACAGTCTGAATGAAGATGATGAGTTCTGGACAGCGGCTGGCAGGAAGCAGGTCTACTGAGGTGACCTGTAGTGGTAGTTTGTGCAGGAATAAAGTCAGTTAGCCTATAGAGTAGACAAGTTTACCTTGACGATGACTGCTTTACGCCCAGCATAGCGTCCTGCAAGGACCATAACCACCTTCCCAGGTTTCATGAACTTGCCCATGTCTGGCGGGAGGAGAATGCAAAAGAGTTGGACAACATTAGCATCGCAGATGGACGCTTATGGAGGCAGGAGCAGCATCCCGCACAGCCCAGGCTGGGAGGGCAGGCTAGCTCACAGGCTAACCAGACAGGAGCAGCGATAGCGTTGAATGATTGTATTTGTGCCACTCAAGTATAGAACGAAGCGTTGAACGTGAGCGTATACGTTAAAAGGCTACCAACACGGGCATTTAGAGACAATTTAAACGGCGGAATTGTACACAATGTGGAAGTGTATGGAGACCGAAGGGGCTGCCATGTTGGATCGACCGTCACACAGTCCCCCAAGCACATCTTAAATGTTCATTTTTTAGCGCTGTACTATAGTATACGTGGCGATAATAGACCAACAAGAGTCTTTTGAATGTTTATCGGGGCCGAGTTACAATTTCCCGCTTAGAATTTGCCGGATTTTAAAGGATGATTTAGGATTATTCCAACGAAAAAGTCACTCACTAGTGCTGTTCTGTGGCCACCGCTAACAGGAAAGGAAGTCGAGAAGGAGCGCGCGACCTTTCACATCAACAGTATACACGTCACATCCGGGATCGGCTTTTCTTCGTTGATTTTAATACAACGATAACGTTGATTGATTGATATATATATATATATATATATATATGATATATATATAATGAGAAGAGTATATATATTTATATATATATATATT
>JAOPUD010000089.1:1243125-1260766 GCA_027122715.1 Trisopterus minutus
ACCTGGGCAAGGGGGCAGCAGTTGAACCGAGTCAGGCCCCTCAGACAGGAGTACTCGGGCGGGCAGCGGGACTCATCGGGACAGATGTTGTCGTCCTCATCTGTGTCGTACGCCCGCACCATCCTGAACGACTGCACAGATTGGGCGGAAGGGACCGTGTGAGTCTGAAGGGTCGCTAGTTCGATCCCCGGCTCCTCCTCCTCCTCCTCTCTGAGTGTGGAGGAGGTGTCCCCTGAGAGAGACGCCTCCTCACCCTGACGGCTCCTGCCCCGCCGGCTGTCGCCCTGCGTGGCTGAACCTCCGCCGTCGGTGTGTGAGTGTGTGCATGTAAGTCGCTTTGGATCAAAGCATCTGCTCAATGTAAATGAAAATATCAGATGAATGACGGTGCATTATGGAGACACGTCGGTGTGCCTTCACGCCGTGACCTTACTTTGGAGAGCGTGGGCAGAGGAGCCGAGTTCCCCACCGCCCAGGGGACCGAGGTGGTGTCGTTCACGCAGCGGGAGGCCTCCAGGTCACAGCGGGTGTCCTGGGGACAGCAGTGGACCTGGTCCTCGCAGCACACCGCCTGCACAAAGGGTTCAACTGTAGCAAACCGCTGTCGTCGTTTGACTGCCAAAGCAGGTCTGATGATCTTGTCACGCAGAGGCGACGGCTAACCAGGTCATAAAGGGGTGAAAAACGTTCAACCTCACGATACCGATGTAAATACTTGTGTGTATCTGAGGGGAAGGAGATACCCAGCAAGGGGCTTTGAAGGGAGCCGTCCTCGTGTGTAAAGATATGTAAATAGAGAGCGTGTGGGTCATGCACAGTGCGAGTGGTGTGAACGTGTGAGTGGATCTCAATGAACCTGCTCAAACGGACAGCAGGTGAAGCCGTTGGCCGGCGTGCTGCAGCATGTGTGGCCCTCCACGCAGCCGTCCGCGGCCGGACACTCCTCCGCCCAAACCGACGCCGACACCACCCAACATATCAGCATCCACGTCTGCATCTACACCAGCGAGAGGGAGGATGCACCTTCAGCCCCAGATCAACACACTCTGTGTAGTGGGGCTGTTAATGGAGGATCAGTTAGGCCTTATTATGTTAGTTTTTTTTATTTTTTATTCAGATATAAAGACTACATGACCGCATTCAAATAGTCTATATTCCATCATATAACTGTAGGTTAACGCAAGGTTAAACAGGAAGTACGTTTGGTGTGATTTTGAGTTAAGAATAGAGTTGAGAACATTCTGCCCATGCATGATTATAACAACTGGTCCGTAAAAAAGCGTAATAACATAATTTATTGAAATGAAATTACGCAGTAGGCCTACTACGTTTACAATCACAACAGGCTGTAGGGTGGCTTGCAGTGCAACCGCACTAATAAACGTAATTTAGTATTCCAGGTGAGACGACAATACAACTACCTTAAATCAAGTAGATCCAAGGACAATTATTTACAGGGTTTAATATTAATTGCCTTAATTCAACATAACTTGCCCTACCTTCGCTGTAGACTTAGTGGCTGCTGCGAGTCGTCAAATAATTTGGATTTCCCCTTTCCAAAGTTTCATCAGGAGCTTTATACGTATATTGCGCACACCCTCTCCAGAAAGGACCTTCCCACTTGACTGGTATCGCGTCTGTCCATCTTCACGCAATCTGCCCACGACCATGTGTTCACGTGTGCATGAAGACCGACTCTTTGTTTCACTTTGACATTTTGTTTTGTGGCACCACAAGAAACGATTTAAGTCATAATTGTTGTGGTCCACTTTATGTTGACATGTGACAGATGCAGAGCAACAGGGGGGGTGGGCGGTGCGTGACGTCACGCAGAGAGGGGGCGTTGCGGCTGGAGTCTCCAGATATCAACAGACGCGCTGAGTCGTGAAGCGGAGCAACATGGGTTAAAAAGAAATGTTTTTTTAACGATCATGGGAAGAATGCTTTAATTTTTAAAGGGAATATTAAACAATCACTTTGAATGGAGGGTTAAATACAATGAAAACGTTGTGTATATAAAGTTATAGTTCTATAGGTAGTTAGTTAGGATATCGTTATATGATTTTAGTTTTTTGTTAAAGTTTATTTGTTTAGGTTTGGGGGTTTGTTGATGATTCTGGTCAGGCAGAGGCAGTAACCAGGCGACATTTAGAGAGAGTTTTACTAATTTCTAGTTATAACCCTCTCTAAATAGCACTGGCAGTAACTTAACGCACCGCCAGAATACTCAGAAGGAGAATACAAGAAGCAGAAGAACGGTGTTGCTTAAATAACCCAGTCCTGATTGTTGGTATCTCTCATGACCTCGAACAGACACATGTTGCATGGACAGCTCCCGTCATCGCGAGAGTTCAGCTCAGCCCGCTCAGATGAGACGTCGACCGCGTGGTTATCGCGAGAGTGAGTCAAGTGTTGCAAAACAAGTCGCCTGTGTGTGTGCGGGACGTCGGATGACATTAATGAGTGAACCACGGAGCCGGCGTGCTGCATATCATTCAATATTAGCACCCGGGAGTGCTAATACGATGGGTGAAAGCACGTTTTGTTCACTGCGACACTCTCAGTGAACGGGGTGAGTAGGAGTCGGACGTTTTTAATAGTTGTAGGTGATGTAATAGCCCGTTAGCCGTTAGCCTCCAGGAGCAGCCTGCGTCCGGACGACATGTCCCTGAGTGACAGCGGCTAGCTCGGCTAGCAGCCGGACCCGGGCCATTCAAACGGGTCGAGATGCTCTTGGTGGTCTTGATGGTCTTGGTGGCCTTGGTGGTCTTGGTGGTCTTGTATTGGTGAAAGGAAGTGAAGTGAAGAAGTGGTGAAAGAGCAGCAGCTCGCATCAGTAGGTGTAGCTGCGGTGTGCGAGTGAGCAGGTATGATTACAAGGTGGAGCTGAACTGGTCCGGTGGTGGAGGGTCACTAGGTGGAGCTGAACTGGTCCGGTGGTGGAGGGTCACTAGGTGGACCTGAACTGGTCCGGGGGTGGAGGCTAATGGGATGACGGGAGGGTCAAAGTTGTGTGTTTTAGCATGTCCATTCCTCTTAAAATCCATGAATGGTTACATGGTGTAGTGTAGTGTGTTCTGTCTCATTCCTGTCGATGCTTCATAAATCACACCTCTACCAGTATTTTCCAAAACATTTTGTACTATTGAGTGAAATTAAGTCTGCCGCAATAGGGGTAATAATACCCTATTGTGTCAGTGTCATGTTGGACAGACACCCTGACGGTCTCTGAGGCGGACGGACGATGTGCACAAGAAAGATAAGCTATCAGTGTGACAACAACACCACACACACCCCACGTTGCCCCGGGCCCGGCTGGGTCACAACCATTCAAACTGAATATGTAGACCCTCTGAAGGGGGTACAGGTCACACAAGCAGTGTCGGTAATCCCTATCATGAATTTAAGTATTTGGGGGGGGGGGGGGGGGGGGGGGAGAAACTTGGTTATGATTAACTTCCGGCTCAAGACTTCTGGCTCATGAAATTCCCCGAATTGCATAATGGAAGTACATTTCTATCTGACAGTTCCTCCACCGATCTCTTACTGCCGTGTGTTACCTAACCATTAGCCGAGCGCAGGAGTGGCTGTGCTGCTTGCACTGCAGTCGTGTTATTGCATACGCTTGCGTCCTGCCTCTTATCTCTCTGCCCCCCCCCCCCTCCCCTGATGTGGCAGGTAGCCATGATGGGCGAGCGTGCTGGGAGCGGCCCTGTGACTGGGATCTCCCCAGTGCAGCAGATGCTGGCGTCTGGCACCGGGGCTCTCCTCACCTCCCTGCTGGGTAAGACAGTGGGTAGTCAGAAAGAACAACCCCTGCACACACCTGACGCTGACGATGCACCCACACCCGGTGTGCTGACCTACTTTCGCCTCGTGTGCTGGTATCGTAGTTACGCCCTCCATGTTGCAGGCGACGTTTTTGAGTATTACTCCCAGATTTAAGAGAATTTGATCCGAAGCAGCAAACGAGTGAAACCTGTGAAACCTGTTGTCTGTTGTTGTTTGCAGTCACCCCTCTGGACGTGGTGAAGATCAGGCTGCAGGCCCAGCAGACGCCCCTCTCACAAGGTGAGACGGCACATCCATGGACTTGGGATCCCCCAGGATCCCCCAGGGCCCCAGTGGGACCCCTGGTTCCTACGTTGTCTCGTTGTCACCTCCCTTCGGTTTTCAGACCTCCGTTATTTTCAGTATCTTTGCCTCCGGTTTTAGTGATACTCTTGTAACTTTGTGACAGATGCGGTTATTGACTAGTGCCGTCACGTTTGCCATGGTTTAGTTACTCTGCTTTGGTTAACACCGTCTTCACTTCTCTTCTGTGTCTTGCTTTTCTCTCCCTCACCTTCACCCTCACTCCCTCCCTCCCTCCCTCTCTCTCCCTCCCTCTCTCTCTCCCCACTGTTCCCACTCCACTGTCGGGCGTTCTGCTCTGCTGCTGTAGCCTGTGACAGAGCCCGTATGGGCTGTGTCGCCCGTCCCTCCAAGTGTGAGTATCCCAACGGACTCAACACTCGCTCATCCCTCCTTTCACTGGCATAGCTGATTTCAAACTTAATAAGGGTTTCATAATAATGAATGAATGAATGAATAATAAGTATGATTCCTGCCTATCGCACCACTGCTTTGTGTCTAACTAACCCGCATGGCTAACTAACGCCCTTTACAAACGTCTTTTCTAATAAGCCGGTGACGAATATCACTAACAAATCTCAGATTGCTTGGGTCAGTACTTTCTGAAGGTGTATGGGTGTAGAAAGGCCAGATGTACAGCTCCCCTTCGTCATAACAAAGTCAACAATGCTATCTGGGCTATTCGGTCTGGCTCCCCCCAGTCCATTGATGCAGTGTTATATTTTAATGTGAAATTCACCAGATAAAGGTAGCATCTTATCAACAGCATTGCAGTACAATGGTTTAGGTACGCTCTGCCTTAAACGCACATAACATGGCAAACTGCACCCTGTCTATTTTCTATTCTACTATATTCTGTCTTTCTGGAAGCACATTTAACACTCTCAGGGTGTGTGCAGAACCAGGATGATGCATCGTAGGTGTTGAGTGTGTAGGTCACGGCCATGCTGTTGTAATGCTGGACTAAACTGTTTGTGGGCTTAGTGGGGTCACAGTAGTGACCCCACACAGTAGTTCCTCCCAGGTGCATTTGAATTTAAGTTAACAGAACCACAGTCGACTTAACCAACTTTCGTTTGCTACTTGGCACACTATTTGTGGTTACAGGCTACTGGTTATTACTTGTTAGTTCTTGAAAAGTTAGTTTTTCTGCTGAGGATTTTCCAGCAATTTAAAAACGGCAGCGAGTAAACGGGCCTTGCTCCAGCTGGCGGGGTCATTGACCTTGTTGTAGTTCTATCTTATCTCCGTTCACCAAAAACATTCAACCTTGAAGCGTAACATCGGCGACACCGAGGCTGCCCAGTCATCCTGTGTGTCAGTGTTGAGTGTTTTTAACGGCGCTCACGCAAAACAGAACGGTTTGGGTCCTGGGTTTGGATTGGCCTTGCTGTATACATGTTGTTAAATTAAGGCGTGTGTGTATGTCTCTGTCTCTGTCTCTGTCTCTGTCTCTGTCTCTCTCTCACAGGGAAGTGTTTCCTGTATTGTAACGGGCTGATGGATCACATCTACGTGTGTCGGAACGGGAGCAGCTGCACCAGCCTGTACCGGACGCAGACGCACTTCAACGGCACCCTGGTGAGTAGGATCCGTGTCGCGGCTCAGTGAACGCTGGTTAATCAGAGTTACAGAGTAACAAGAGCCACAGAGTAACGAGCCAGAGCGCTGACCTAGGCTGTGTATCGTTGTCTTAAGTAGAGATTGACCGATAACACGGCCAGACGTTATTTTTAATATCTTTTTTTTTTTTGTATTATTAAATTGAGACTTGTAACATGGGCTCAAGAAAATCGATATCGGCCTATCTGACATCGGCTAAGGCTGGTGAAATAAAGTATCAAAGTATAGTATAGTATAGTAGTATCGGCCCTAAAAAAGTCCATGTGGGTGGATCCCTGGTCTTAAGAGGCTTGGCCCGAGCCGCCCCACGGGTTTACCAGCGTGGAAGAGAGGCCTGACCCAATTCTAATTTAGTAGGCTTTAGTGCCTTCAGGGCGCAGGGTCGGTGTGCTGCCTGAAGATAGGGTGTAGAAGGTGGCGACTCGTTTCGGGCCCACCGGGTCCATCGCCGTGGTCTCTCTATTGACGGGTCTGTGGTCCTAACAGGATGCCTTCGTGAAGATCACCCGGCGTGAGGGGGCCCGGGCCTTATGGAGCGGCCTGCCACCGACGCTGTGAGTGGGCGCCCACCGCCAGACATGTGTCCCCTTGTATGAGACCCGTGTTTAGTGTCTACCCTAGTATTTAGTTTGTACTCATTATGGGCCAATACCTTTATGTATATATAGTCCATCCCAGCATTGAACACCAATGCTGGGCTGAGCTTTAGGAATCTGACCCTAGTGAGAACCAATGAGGAGGCTGGTTTGATAAATAGTGTTTAATAAGGCTGGTTTGATAAATAGTGTTTAATTGAGGCTGGTATGACCCGTGTTCCAGGGTGATGGCGGTGCCCGCCACAGTCATCTACTTCACGTGCTACGACCAGCTGAGGGACGGCCTCCGCTACAGCCTGGGTCTCCATGGCAGCCACATCCCCCTCCTCGCCGGAGGCCTCGCTCGATGTAGGTCAAGAGACGAGACGCACGGCGAACAAACGCCGCTCTGGAGAAGGATTTAGACCATTCTAGAAAAAATTAATAAATAACCTGCCCATAAAGAATGCTGAATCCACTGGACTCTGAGAAGCAGGAGATGTCCTGATTTGTCTGAAAGTAGCCACTGGAGTGGTTTAAAATCTAAATGTTCTGATACAGATGCAGGCCCAGTTGCCTGGAAACAGACGTTCTCACATCAGATAATAGCTGTTGCCCAACGTGACCAATTAGGCTGTAATGTGTAGCGATGCGTGTGCGTCACGGCCTCTGCTCTCCTGCTCTTAATGCACAGCGTCTAGTGTCGTTTCCTCAATGTAAACGTCCTCATTTACAGAGAGCTTTCATCCAAAGCGCTCTACAGTGTTGACTGACATTCACCCGTTCATTCATGCACACATTCACACGAGTCGACCACGCAGGGCGACAGCCAGCGGGTCAGGAGCAGTCAGGGTGAGGAGGCGTCTCGCTCAGGGGACACCACGACACTCAGCTAGGGGGAGGAGCCGGGGATCGAACCGGCAACCTTTGGGTTACCAGCCAAACCACCCTACCTCCTGAGCTCATGCCGCCCTCAATGTAACCTCTCCTGTCCACCAGTGGGCGCCGTCACCATGATCAGCCCCCTGGAGCTGGTGCGGACCAAGATGCAGTCCAGGAAGCTGACGTACCGGGAGCTCACCGTGTGCATCCGCTCGGCCGTGGCCCAGAGCGGCTGGCTGTCGCTGTGGAAGGGCTGGGGGCCCACCGTGCTCAGGGACGTCCCCTTCTCAGGTGAGCCCCCCGGGGGGGGCCCGCAGAGGCACTCCACCTGCTCCCACACATAAAAGTCGCCTGTTCAGAGTTCACCTGGACCCTGCATCGCCTTTCTCTCAGGGTCGCCCCCCCCTCCCTCCCTCCCTCCCTCGCCCTCCCCCTGTATCTTTGTGTGACTTTGTGTGTGTTTTGTGTGTTTGTGTACATGCAGCACTGTACTGGTTCAACTACGAGCTGGTGAAGGAATGGCTCCACGAGCAGCGCTTCATGTCCCAGACGGACTTCTCCATCAGCTTCACCGCCGGAGCCATCTCTGGAGCGGTGGGTTTTGTGTTTGACTAGTAGCGTAGCGGTAGCCTAGCGTAGCACTCTGGCATAGCGTAGCAGTAGCCTAGCGTAGCACTCTGGCATAGCAGTAGCCTAGCGTAGCATTAGCCTTGCATAGCACTCTGGCATTCTGAGCAGTTGCCTAGCGTAACAGTAGGCTAGCTGTTCAGACACGGTTTGAGACGTCTCTGAATGAAATTCTCATTGTAGTTATAATATTGTTATGTTTTATTTACCTTATGTAACATCTTTGTTTCTTTGGTTGTCTTTTATACGGATAGGCTTTGTATTCTTGTATAACCTTTGTAGTAATGAATTGAATTCATGCATTCATCAGGTGGCGGCGGTCCTCACCCTGCCCTTTGACGTGGTGAAGACGCGCCGACAGATCCAACTGGGGGAGATGGAGACGCTGGGAGGTCCGTGAGCTGAACCGCCGTTAGCTTTAGCTTTAGCTTGTAGCATGGGCTGCTATGACGGATGTTACCACAGCGGCACGGCGGAGAACGGTTTGACTTGAGCTGTTTTTCCCTCCCTAGTTCCCCTGAAGAGGTCCAGCGCCACCTGGCACATACTGAGGGACATCTGGGCGGAGTCCGGACACCGCGGCCTCTTCGCCGGTACGCCTGCTGTACCCTCACACATCCTGTACCCCCATAAGGGGTACCCCCCTGAAGTGTGACCCCTCATGGTGGTCCTTACGGTGGACCTCACTTTATCCATGATTTATGACACAACATGATATTAATCAATGATGAGGCAACCTGCAGTCATTTTAGTTTGCTCCTGACATAAACCTAGTCATCAATTAATAAGTGGAACACTATATTTTACAACTGCTGTAAGCATCGTTTGACTCTTATTTAGGCGGTGGCTTTTCCTGCGCTCAAGCCCTGTTAACTACGTGGGTGTTAAACCAGAACAGTCCATCAGGACTGTATATTTAAAGGTCGTTCCCTTATGTTCCCGTACTCCTCCGACGGTTGTCGCGGCTATGTCCCCACAGGGTTCCTCCCCCGGGTGATCAAGGTGGCTCCCGCCTGCGCCATCATGATCAGCAGCTACGAGTTCGGGAAGGCCTTCTTCCAGGAGATGAACCTCCAAGAGCAGTCGGCGTTCCTGAAGGGCTCCCCCTAGTGGCCACTCCGGCCGGCTCCCTGTCCACGGCGCTTGTCCTAAAGGCTTTACTTCATTCTAGTTGAGCTAGACCAGGATTGGCTGGAACGGCTTTAACTTGAACAGCATGCGCAAAGCCGGCCTTCGCCTGGTCTGTCCATCTGCACTTCTTTCCTTTCATACGGGGGCAGCAGTATGCCATGGACCTGACAGACCAGAGGTAAAAATGTGAAACACATTTCCACGCGGTGTTTGACGAGCCAAAGAATGTTTGCGATACTTTGACGACATCTGCTAGGTTTATTTAAAGTTTAATGTTTTACAAAGCAGGTATTTCCGCCTGCTTGAGCACACAACTCCCCTCTATAAATAACAAACATAAAATGTGAAAAGTGGCTTCTGTTAACAGACGACTGAGACTGTTGTGGGGTTAGTCGTGTTAATTGTCAAATGATGAACGCTGAATTTGCATAGATCTTGTAGCATGAATTGATGATGCGACATGCCTTTTGAAATGAGGTTTAAATGACATGCAACTACATTCACACAACAGACTGTGATGAGAATCCTTTTTGACAAAGTATAATGTACCAATATTGTAAGAATAAGAGTTTTGTATAGCATACAGTATGATTATTATTCTTTTTTTTCTTTTTTTTTTTACATTACATTGAATCAATCTTCATTTGTTCATTAATTTATTTCACTTTTCATTGTTTTAAACTGAACAATCTAATTGTTTGGTCAATGGATTTGATCATTTCCAACATAAGCTGTCAAAATGAAGAAAAGTATGTACACACACCACCATATAATTAAAGAAATGCCTATATCATCCTCAGGTGCATAAGAATATGATTATATCCTGGGTATTACAAGGTATCCCATTATTGTTGTCATGGATAATTGAACTTCAGGGTGACTGAGTAATCAATACATTGTCGATTAGTTTACCATTATTTCAGCTTAAATTCCCAGAAGTTAACTATGGCACACTTTTATGAAACCTGAGAACAAGGGATCTACTTTAGAAGTTTATTTTGTTTCGTTTTCATGTATATCCAAGTTAAGTCCAGAGATGGGGAAATCTAACGTTCTAAAGACCACAAAATAAATGTCTTGCCTTAAAATATAGTGTATTTTCTTGTCTAATAAATGGCCACTGCTTATTTGAATATGTTTTTATACGTTACTGGCTTTCTCTGTATACAGTCATAGACTATTATGTAATTCAAGGGTATTCACATATTTTATAACCAATAAATCCCCACTTCACATTTCTGAGAATACAATTAGATGATTGGTATTCATCCAATCTGTATTGTCATCCTTACATATATTATGTTTTTTTGCACCATCTGGGACGCTAGAATATTAATGTACATTGAAGTAAAGTGTTATCACTTGATCACCAAATAAGCCAACAATATCTCATGCCCGAGATTTGTAACATGGTTGACTTGCTGCCCGTTCTCACCACATAGTGAAACGTGAACGCCACAGCGACATCTAGCGGGGGTCAGTGGGGATGCAGTGGGCGGAGGCTGGAGCGTCACCCTTCAGCCTCAAATCTCGCGATATCTTCTCCGTATAAATATGCCGCTTCCTCATACCGCTGTCTCTTTCATTCGGCTCTGAGACAAAATGGTGAGTTTCCAACGCCCGGTCTAGCAATGTTTATCGGTGCGATATCTAGCGCATCCTTATGATTTACAACCATGAGACCCCTTGGTTGTGTTCACTTATTGTAAAACGTTCATCAATGCACATTATTTATTAAATGTAGTTGTATTTAAGGTGATATTTGCACTGTTTACGGCGTGGTGATGGTGCGGTTCAGCGCAGCCAAAATGGCTGCTCTGCTGTAGCGGGCCAGGGCCTCGATATAGAGCAGCTCTGTCAGTAATACGTCACTAAAAACTATTGAATTGCAGACTTATTGCGTTATAAATGTATACGCTTGTGTGCCATTTATCGTTTATTAGTTGTATCCAGACCCAGCAATGGGCTCGTCTACCTCGTTGAGTTGCGAGCTGTCGGTAGCCTTTCCATGTGTCTTCTGTCATTCCACTAGTCCCGTCATGCTAATGAACCATCACAATTAAAGCACTTTATTCTAAAACCGATCAGTGTTTATTCGTGAGCCTGCCAGTGATGATCCAATCGACGGGCGGACATAATGGGTCTCTGGATCCTTGCTGAATGTCGATTACTGAGCGCAGTCTGTCGTACCATCAGCCCGGTTGTGTTGACCCAGTGAACGGGCAAATCAACCAGTAGCAGCGACTCTGTCTTCTCTCATTGTTGTTATAATGAACCATCGCAATGAAAAGAAGTCAACCTGAAGTACCGCTGTGCTGACCCCCCTGCCTCCGCTTCCTCCTCCTCCAGTCTCACCGTAAGTTCTCAGCTCCCCGTCACGGGTCTCTGGGCTTCCTGCCCCGCAAGAGGAGCAGGCGCCACCGTGGTAAGGTCAAGAGCTTCCCCAAGGACGACCCCACCAAGCCCGTCCACCTCACCGCCTTCCTGGGCTACAAGGCTGGCATGACCCACATCGTCCGTGAGGTCGACCGACCTGGCTCAAGTGAGTTAATGCTGATCGTGTCCTTTTACTTTATTGTGGCTGGACGTGACAAATTAAAAGTTGTGTTGTTACGTTTGAGTTCTGCCTGTGATGATCCAATCGACGGGCGGACATAATGGGCCTCTGGTCCTAGATGAATGTCGATTACTGAGCGCAGTCTTATTACTATTAGCCCAGCTCTTGTCTAGTATGCTACCTCAATGGTTGAAATGCCCCCCCCCCCCCCAGTCTTATAATCCATGACTTTGCTACGCCAGAGGTCAACAAGAAGGAGGTGGTTGAGGCCGTCACCATCGTGGAGACCCCTCCCATGATCGTGGTCGGTGTGGTGGGCTACATCGAGACCCCCCGTGGTCTGCGCGCCATCAAGACCATCTTCGCTGAACACATCAGTGACGAGTGCAAGCGTCGCTTCTACAAGAACTGGTGAGTCTCCGCCCCCCAGCCCAGAGTACAACACAGACCGTAGAAGCATGTTGGCTGCCCAGTAAACATAAACATAAACACGTGTTTACTGAGCCAGTCTGACCCCCTGGTGGCCTCCAACGGCAGCTCCTCTCAGGCGCCTCGGTGCCTGATGAGCTCCAGGCTCCTCTGGCCGGTGGAAAGAGCTTCTTAGAAGCCGTGCCATGAGCCGAAACCCCCCAGACGCTGCAGACGCCCCTCTGGTCCCTGTGAGGGGAGAGAGGGCGCGCAGCCCGGCCCGGTCCCCCTTCCTCTGACCCTCGCGGTCACGAAGGGCTGGTGCCAACCCGTTGTGTCCGTCTGTGCTCCCCCTCCACTCCTGCATGGCTCGTGAACAGGTACAAGTCCAAGAAGAAGGCCTTCACCAAGTACTGCAAGAGGTGGCAGGACGAGGACGGCAAGAAGCAGCTGGAGAAGGACTTTGCGTCCATGAAGAAGTACTGCCACGTCATCCGCGTCCTGGCCCACACACAGGTAGGTCTGCTGCTCCCGCTGCGCTCCCTCCCTGGAGAGGAGGGCGTGGTGCCCTCTAGTCTCAACGATGAACTGTTACCTGAAAGATAAATTGTTAGCCAAATGTCCCAGCTACCTTAGATGGTTGTATGGACACCGGTCAACTGACCAGTGTTGAGCGTTAGTCAGACTTAAGTGTTAGTGAAGCAGTCAATACGGCCCAGCTACCCGGGTCTAGTTTATCGTGTTGGTGATGAGACCACGGAATCCTGCGTCGGGCACGGCGCCCGATTCACCGTGAGGATTAATTTTCCAGCTGCCTTCCTTCTGAAACACGACGTGCGTCCAACGTAGGGACCTCCCTGAACTGCTGCTGCTGCTGCTGCTCTTTCTGACCGCGTCTCGTCGCTCTCCTCCCTCCACGCAGATGAGACTCATTCCCATCAGGCAGAAGAAGGCTCACCTCATGGAGGTGCAGCTGAACGGCGGCTCCATCTCAGACAAGATTGACTGGGCCCGCGAGAAGCTGGAGCAGGCGGTGGCCATCACCACCGTGTTCTCCCAGGACGAGATGATCGACGTCATCGGAGTCACCAAGGGCCACGGATACAAGGGTGAGTCTCGGTTTGACCTCTGAACGAAGTATGTTGATGGATGACACTAAAGTTATATTTATTATTTAAAGTGAGAAAGCCAGTGTAATTACCGGCTTTGTAAAACATTTTTCGTTAAATAAACCTGGCAGATGTTGCCAAAGAATCTCAGAATCTGGTGTTTGATGAGCCAAAGGTTCTTTAGCTCATCAACACCCAACAGAATGCAGACCCATCATGCAAAAGGGGCTTTGCACACAAGCTCGAGAACAAAGTTCCTAGTACTTCTATCAAAAGCATCACTATACATGTGACCCCGGGTTAAAGGCAGGGCTGCACTGGATCGTAACCTGGTTCGCTGTGTGGTATGAACTACGTGTTCCATTCCAGTGCTACAGTAATCCTTCCGGCGAGGCAGGGGAGCAGTGCCTGCTGTGGTCGCTCCCTGTTCACTCCCTGGGAACAGCCCCCCTCCAGCTAGCTCACTACTGTCTGTATCCTCAACCCCCATGGAACCTTCTTTAGTAACGTGATGGTCTTCTCCCTCCTCCCCAGGCGTCACCAGCCGTTGGCACACAAAGAAACTCCCCCGTAAGACCCATCGTGGTCTGCGTAAGGTGGCCTGCATCGGGGCCTGGCATCCAGCCAGAGTGGCGTTCTCTGTGGCCCGCGCTGGTCAGAAGGGATACCACCACCGCACGGAGATCAACAAGAAGGTACGTCTGGTTGAGATCAGGGCCTGGCCAAACGAACCACCCCATAGGTGTTCTGATAATGTAACTATTGTTTCTGCGGCACACAGCAGTGCTAGGTGAAGTCTTGTGTGAACCCACAACCCGGTCTACTAGCCTCTCAGCCTCGTGGTCCCTTGAATGCGCACTGATCGTAACCTGGTTCAATGTTTAGTATGAACTAGCTGTTCCATTCCAGTGCTACATTAAGCCTTCCGGTGGGCCAGGGGAGTGACGTACGTTTTGTGCCCACTCGCCTGTTCACCCGCTGGGAACATTTGACCTCCAGGCTATTCTGACTCGTCCTGCAGCCGTCTGGCTGTCAGGGGGTTTACTACCAGTCTTTGTTGATATTCACGCAGTGTCCCGTCTCCTACAGATCTACAAGATCGGCCAGGGATACCACACCAAGGACGGGAAGCTGGTGAAGAACAACGCTGCCACGGAGTACGATCTGTCCAACAAGAGCATCACCCCCCTGGTGAGTTGACATCTCGTGGCGCCGGTCTTAACTACCAGAAAACAAACAAAGACTCCCGGTCAAAAAGACAACTGGTGATGCAACCGTTAGGTGCCAAGCCAATGGGCAGACCGTTGATCAAATCAGATTTATTTAGATTTATGGCATGATTGTCGGCTGATGGTCACAGCCAGCAGAGCAAAGATGACTTCACTGGTAACCAGTGGTGTCCGTGTTTGGCTGCAGCCCCGTTGAACCAACATCCTGCCAGCGATTTCCCATGTGGTGACTCATCATACTGACTCTGCTCTCGTCCAATAGGGTGGCTTCGTGCACTACGGTGAGGTGACCAACGACTTCCTCATGCTGAAGGGCTGCACCATCGGCGTGAAGAAGAGGGTGCTCACCCTGCGCAAGGTGAGGACCGCTAAGACCCCCCCGCCCTGCCACTGACTGGTGCTGAGCTTTAGGCAGGATAGTCCTACTGCCCCCAAGCTGGGTTTAGTTTGGTAACGTGTTGGTGATGAGACCACGGAATCCTGCGTCGGGCACGGCGCCCGATTCACCGTGAGGATTAATTTTCCAGCTGCCTTCCTTCTGAAACACGACGTGCGTCCAACGTAGGGACCTCCCTGAACTGCTGCTGCTGCTGCTGCTCTTTCTGACCGCGTCTCGTCGCTCTCCTCCCTCCACGCAGATGAGACTCATTCCCATCAGGCAGAAGAAGGCTCACCTCATGGAGGTGCAGCTGAACGGCGGCTCCATCTCAGACAAGATTGACTGGGCCCGCGAGAAGCTGGAGCAGGCGGTGGCCATCACCACCGTGTTCTCCCAGGACGAGATGATCGACGTCATCGGAGTCACCAAGGGCCACGGATACAAGGGTGAGTCTCGGTTTGACCTCTGAACGAAGTATGTTGATGGATGACACTAAAGTTATATTTATTATTTAAAGTGAGAAAGCCAGTGTAATTACCGGCTTTGTAAAACATTTTTCGTTAAATAAACCTGGCAGATGTTGCCAAAGAATCTCAGAATCTGGTGTTTGATGAGCCAAAGGTTCTTTAGCTCATCAACACCCAACAGAATGCAGACCCATCATGCAAAAGGGGCTTTGCACACAAGCTCGAGAACAAAGTTCCTAGTACTTCTATCAAAAGCATCACTATACATGTGACCCCGGGTTAAAGGCAGGGCTGCACTGGATCGTAACCTGGTTCGCTGTGTGGTATGAACTACGTGTTCCATTCCAGTGCTACAGTAATCCTTCCGGCGAGGCAGGGGAGCAGTGCCTGCTGTGGTCGCTCCCTGTTCACTCCCTGGGAACAGCCCCCCTCCAGCTAGCTAGCTAGCTCACTACCGTCTGTCTGTCTGTCTGTGTGTGGTGCCGGGCGTCTCTGACTGCACCGCTGACGTCTGTCTCCTCCTCTTCCTCCTCCTCCTACAGGGACCACTCAAGAAGGACCGTCTGGCCAAGGAGGAGACGGCCTAAGAATACTTTCCAGGTGCTCTGTGTGGACGTGTTTGATGTCTCAAACTGTACTGCAGAGTTCTTTAATAAAAAAAAGACCAAACCACACTCTGTCTGTCTGTCCGTCCGTCTGTTCTGTCTGGGTTTGATGGGATGGTCCAACATGCTCTGCATGGTTTATATTGGTTCTTGTAAATATTTGCATTTAATTTAGATATATTAAATCTTGACTAGAAATGGAATACAAAATGGTTATTTGATACAGACGCGTAGGATCACCTTAACTTACTTGGTAAACTATCAGCTGTTGGGTGATGGTGCTGCAGCCCCTGACCCTCGTTGGCTGCTGGTCCAGCATAGCTTAACCTTGACTAGTCGGGCTGAAGGCTTTTTGGCTAGTCGTGAGCTGGGTTGTGTTGGCTGGTAAACGGAAGGTTGCCAGTTCGATCCTCCTGGCTGAGTGTTTGTGTCCCTGAGCAAGACGCCTCACCCTGACCGCTCCTGACGAACTGGCATCGCCCTGCGTGGATGACCGGCGTGCTTGTGTGAATGGATGGAATTGTCAGGAAAAATGTGAGGATCACGTTTACCGGCAGGTAGAAAAGTGGCTTACCATCTAAGCGTGCGTAGTTTCTAAGGACTAATGTAACGGAGTACAGTGGGAAAAGGTACCAATGAGCGCTCGGCATTGCCTTCTCTATCCTCCGGGTGCTCAGTGTGTCCTATGAGGTCGGTGGTACATTGAGTCACTGGGGTTGACTGCTCTGCTGGACATGTCCCCGTTCCAGCCGGAGGAGAGTGACTGAGGTAGGCTTGCTGTTCCATCATGACCCTGGCTCCCTGCTGCCAATCCGTAGCCGCCTGCATACACACGTCCCCTTAAATCAACGCTGTTTTAATTATCTACCGACACAAGTTAACTAGCCTCATTCATTAGCGAATGGGTATTTTTGCATAATAGTTTTTATTTTTTTGTAGGATGCTACAGATCTCGTTGAGGTACCAGCTGTTGCTGATGGGACGGTGGCCAGGTAACTGGGGCGCGAGCTGGGACCGCCGAGGAGACGGCCAGGTACCTGTGTGTGTGTGTGTGTGTGTGTGTGTGTGTGCGCGCGTGCACGGGCGCTCGTGACCAGGTGTGAAGCGCTGTATGCTGGGACTTGGCTGCCCACTCTGGCCCACTGCTTCAAGCATTTGTGTGTGTGTGTGTGTGTGTGTGTGTGTGGGTGCCGTGTGTGTGTGTGTGTGTGTGTGGGTGCCGTGTGTGTGTGTGTGTGTGTGTGGTTCTCAGGCGTCACGGTAGTTGTCAGGGTACGGTCGGTTGTACCTGTAGGATAATATAATCACATTCCTTCTATCCAATCTAAACGTCAACAGACTAATATATATATATATGTTGCATACAAATGACACATTATTATTACATTACATTAAAACATATACGGTCTAGATTGGACACCTTATTCGTTCTCTCTTCTCTTTTCCTAGTTTTCGCGACAGTGATGACCGGATGACAGCATCAGCAGCAGACGCGCGTCGACGCGGTGGTCGTTTAGTCCCGACCGGCCCGCGATTAGCGCGGCGTGCGTCCAGACCGCGCCGCTCGGGTCACTTTGTGAAACTGCAACGCGGTGATCCACCTGACGGCGTTCAGCGTTCAGCGAAGGTCCTTCGGCTGTGCGAGGAGGACGGGGGGGGGGCAGTCGGTCCACACACTGCAGACCCCGCAGCCCTGCGCCGCGGGATCAGTATTCCGAGCCCGTCCGCGGACAAAATGTTCCTGAGCTGCTGACGGCTGCAGAGCGCAGTCACCACAGCCGGCCGCCGCCAGGGGGCAGAGCCCGGCGCTCCGTCTCCTTAAGGGCATCCCGGAGCACCTTGGGACGCAGGAGTAGCTCTCTCTCTCTCTCTCTCTCTCTCTCTCTCTCTCTCTCTCTCTCTCTCTCTCTCTCTC
>JAOPUD010000089.1:1321134-1335333 GCA_027122715.1 Trisopterus minutus
TGGGGTGGGGTGAGGGCGGGGGGGGCGTTGTATAAATAGCCCCAGTGACAGGGAAATGGATGGGCTGTGCAGCCAGACCTGGCTTGCCCAGGCTGAGGGGTCAAACACTACGGGGCTCCTGTGCGCAGGCGGGGTCGGGTCCGACCCCACTGCTCTGGGATCGTCTAGCATGGTCTGTTCTGGTCTGGTCTGCTGTGTGACACTGACCTGGAGTCAAGTCTAACAGGTCTGAATTCAAATCACTTCCCACGATGGCCGTGAGAACCAGGTAACGACAAGATAAGAACTGAGGTTCCTTCAGATTTTTTTTTACATCTTTTTGAAAATTGCAGACGCAAACGTTCAGCCGGTTATTCTGCGCTTCGACACACAGACAGGAACGTCTCCGTTGGGGGTGAGGGGGGGGGGGGGATGCGGGAACGCCTGGAGACCAAGAATCCAGACTTAATGGAGAGGAATGGCTGCAATAACACCGACGGCAATATCTCCGCTGACGTGTTCCAGCGAGTCCGAGCGCCGGCTGGTGTCACGGCCGTACTTTACACTAATGATTCCACACGTCGACTCATTTACAGACCCCGGTCGGCGCTCACCTGGGAAATAATGGCTATCGCCGGTCCATCGTTCTAACACTCACCTCGTTTCGCCCTGCGCGTGTGCGTGTGCGTGTCTTTCAACAGCCTATCAAACTGGCCCTCCGGCCTCTGACTCAGGCCTGTGGATTCACTCTCAAGGTTACAGAGAGCAGGTGGCCGTTTCGTTTCCTACGGGGCAAACACAGATGACTGAGCATCTCTCTCTCTCTCTCTGTCTCTCTCTCTCTCCGTGGCCACCTGAAGGGAACATTTGTTGCCTCAACGCTGTGCGGTCGCCATGCGGACACTGCGCTGCCAGGGTAAAGGCGTGGACCAGCTCTCTGAAGACACTAGGACCGCAGGCTCACTCACCAGCGTCTGCAAGAGACTCGAGACTCACTTGTTCAGAGCTCACCTGGACTCTGGATGGCCTCCCCCCTTACACTTAATGTACACCCTGAGTGTATGTTGTACGCCCTGACACTTAATGTACACTTAGTGTATGTTGTAGGTCCTGACACCTAATGTACACACTGAGTGTATGTTGTACGTCCTGACACTTTAAAACAGTACTTAGCACAGTGTAGCGTCTCATCCTAGCTATCTATGTGTTGTATACACGGGGAACGGGTTAACCTAGTGATGGTTAGCGCTTAGCACTCGGTTCCATGAGCATCCTCACTGTACCCACAAGAGCTGTATTTTTGTTTCTCCTTCTTCTGACAAACGTACTTATTGTAAGTCGCTCTGGATGAAAGCGTCTGCTAAACGCCCTCGGCGCTCATGCAGAGTGTGTGACCGGCCTCTGAGGGTGAAGCCTGCGTGTTCCTCCCGTTCCCTTGAACTCCCGACGTACAGCACAGAGGAACCGTGGGAGAGGAGGAGGAGGAGGAGGAGGTGGACATGAATAATTTACCGAGTGGAAGACTGCGAGGCCGGAAATAGTTGGGAGAGCGCAGCACAACAGCCAGAAACTTCCCTTACAATGCCTCAGCGACGGTAACAACTGGAGCAGCACCTCGCTTCACGGTCGGGAGTCTTCTGAACGATGTTCACCGCGTTTACGTTTGAAATTATTAATCGCTTTAGTTTGGGTGTGGAGAAGAGATTCCCAATGAATGACTGTACCTGCTCCTCTTTTGATTGTTTTATAAAGTCTCAGCCTATACACCATGAATGAACTGTTTGGTGGCGCCAACATGCTAGCCTATACCGGGCATCAGAAACCACAGTTAAGTGGTTCTAAAGTGTTAGCCTACACCTAGCGTCAGAATGCACTGTTTAGTGGTGCTTAAGTGTTAGCCTTTACCTAGCATCAGAATGCACTGTTTAGTGGTGCTTAAGTGTTAGCCTTTACCTAGCATCAGAATGCACTGTTGAGTGGTGCTTAAGTGTTAGCCTTTACCTAGCATCAGAATGCACTGTTTAGTGGAGCTCAGGAGACGCCGGCAGCAAAGTAGAGTAAAAGTGGGTCAGGTCCCGGGCAGGAGGGGCAAATCGAGAGGAGGAGGCGGACAGCGGGGTGGACCCTGAGGAGCAGAGGAGGAGCAGAGGAGGAGCTGGAGGTCAGACACGCGGGTCAAAAACGAAACAAGGAGAAGTCAACAAGGCCTGGAGTCCTGATTTGCGTTTCACGCGTTTGTATCCTTTACAAACGACGACTTGGGTACAATTCGGCCTGAAACACTGACATAATATAGGTCATAACAATTAAGAGATAGAGATAATACATATATCGGTTATATACAACGCACTCCAATCCCACGTGTCCGATGTGTGATATCGTACTGTATCGTCACTCACGGTTTGTCCCTGGCTGTGACGGCGGGCTTCCCTCCATCTGCTCCAGGGTGAGATGTTCTTAAGATACTCAGGAAGGACTTTCACTACATGCGTAAAAGGCTCAAGTAGGAATCGGGAAAGCCAGGGAAACATTTGGCAGCGTGCTATCATGATACGCGCCGCGGGTGGGCCAATGTCGTCGGCTGGACTAGAGAGCTGGTGGCTGGGAGGACTGGTACCAGTGGGTTGGGTTCCGGAACACCAGTGGCAGTTTTTTTTTTTTTTGGTGATTAAATTATTCCTCGCCATGGAAATATTGCACAATTTAAACACGCAGTGATTCTGCGCCAGACTCTCAAAGATGTCATTGACTATAAGTTACATCGACGGAAATAAAGCTCTGCGACAAAGTGAAATACAAGGGAGAAGAGCCAAGTGAGCCGGGGAAACGATGGTGATAAATGAGACCTCTTGAGACGGCAAGGCAGTTCTTACAAAATACGACTACAAAGATCAATAAAAATGACATGAGGACAATTAAAAAAAAATGAAATATTCATCTTTAATGACTCAGGCTATATTTGTACATGACAGTAGACTATCCGGAATGCCAGTTCAAACTGGCATAAGAATCACTTTCGACAAGGTGGGGAAAAAAAACTAAACAATGTATGCAAACTGGTCAGTTAATAGGTCAAACTTGGTTTAAAGTTAAATAAGTAAATATACAGTTCAGCATCTTGTAAATTAAATAAAACGTAACGTCAACATAAAGAGCACCATTTCAAGAATGAGGATATTTAAATTAATAATTGGCCTTTCCATACAAACAGTACAGGCCCATGGTCGCCACGGGAACGGATGGATGAACGCAGGTTGCCAAGTGAAGCGGCGCACAGAACGGCGTGCGTCGTGGAATGCTCTGGGGACGTTCTTCCACACCACGTAACAGTGAATAACTTCATGAAACCCCCTGGAATATTCTATTTCAGCGTTTTTGCAACGAGTTGTTGTGGGGCCAAATCAAGTTATAATTCGTCATCATTATTGTATTTGTGCGCGCTTGTGTGGGGGGTGGGGTGATGTATATCCATTCAACGACTCTGGAAATGATTGAGTGCCAGCCCCTTCATGGGCGTAATTCCCCAACAGAGCTGTCCTGGAATTCTGTATTCCCACTTGTGGGAACCGTTTGAAAGAACACGGTATTCGCTTTATGCATCGCTGACCCGATTCACCGCGACATGCACTCGGTTCACATGAGAGACACACGGAGGTGCACGCGTGTACCAGACACGCGTGTGCACACGGTGAGCTACAGGACGTACGCTGAAATGGCACGGTACTTTAACTGGAGCCGGTTGAAGCTGGGGGGGGGGAAGCGAATGAAAAGTTAAAGGGGGGATGTCATGCCACCGGGTGTGAGTGTGATTGGCCAGTACAAGCCGTTTGAAAATCTGCCTCTTCCTGTGTTCGAGTGACCTCACTAGTGGGCGTCTAGGCGGACGCTGCCACTTGTGATGTCACTAAAACACAGGAAAAGGCAGATTTTCAAACTGCTTGTAGCGTCTAATGACACTCAAACCCGGTGGCAAGACATCAACCGTTTGCGCCATGTAGCAAAGACAAGCAGATTTTCCAGAAAGTCTGCGCCGACCCAAAAGGGGGGGCAGCTGCCGGTCACAAAGTCACCGCAAGGTTACGATGAGTACGAGTTTACGATAATCCATCCCGGTTGGCTAAAATGACAACATTGTGATTCCCCTCGACACCCGAATCAGGTCCCAGCCCGTCACAGTCAGAGCAGATTGTTTTCAGGGGACTCAGAAAGACGCCAAGCGATGACCGCACGGTGGCTGTTTCATACAAAATGAGGGTAAAGTGTTCTTAATACAAATGTATAGAATTAAATAAAAAAATCTGCTATATATATATCACATTGTTATTCAAGAGTCAAGCACAAAGCTGCCAATACACACGATTACAAGAAAAGGGGACATTGGGGCCTCGGTTTATACTGCCATACATTGTACAGGAAGTAAAACACTGGGAAACATCTCGATTCAGTTCAGAGTCATATCTACCAACATGGTGAATGCATTTCTCTTAATTGTATTTTCATTTCAGTACTACCGGATAATTATACCAAGATGATTAAATAGGGGGGGGGGGGGATTTCATATCTTCAATTGTTCGTGATTATCAATTGTTCTACTCTTCTTACAACTAACATGATCATACTTTACTTAAATTGCTATCCAGAAACCGTTGGTGGGTTTAAAGGTTAAGTCGTGTTTGAGAGAGGTATCACAGCTGAACCATGTCCGACCCACTAATATTACAGGTAACGTTCTCCATAGAAAACCTGGAAAAACCAGAAGGTGTAACAACTAAACTAACGACAAAACAATGTAAAACATGTCTGTAAAACATCCCTTCTTCAGTCAAAAAGAATCAGTTATGTTCGTAACAATCCCATAAAAAACAAGAAATCATTCAGTGTCAACTGCAACACCGATGTGAACTGTACCGCAAAGACGTTCAAGTCTCTCCCGTGTGCAGCTGAATGTAGAGCTGGAGCCGGTGAGCTCCGGTGGGCGGACAGGTCCTAGTCCGAGTACTGCAGGTCCAGGTCCACGGTGCCATCCGTGACCACGAGCCTCACTCTCTTGGGCTTGTTGGAGCCCATGGAATGAGACGACGCAGAGGGTCCGTAGTGGGAGGAGTGGGACTGGGATGAGTGGGAGGTGGACGGGTGGTCTCCGGGATGGCAGTGTGGATGCGGGTCCTTCTTGTATGCGTCCTCATGGCTTTTGAACCCTGAAAAGCCTCCCGGGGGGAAGGGGGCCGCGTTGGAGACCTGCGGTCCGCAGGGCTCCAGCACCAACCGGCCCTGGGCCCCGGAGGGTTCCATGAGGCAGTGATAGGTGTAGTTTGTAGGACCCAGGCCGGAGCACGTCAGACTCTCGGCCCCGTCCCGGAGGCCCAGCGTGAGCGAGTGGTCCCCGCTGAAGTTGAGTACGTAAGGGGGTCCGTGACACGATTGAGGGAAAGGGGTGGAGCAGGACGACGACGACTGGGTCTTGTTGGCCGATGCTGGTGTGCCAGGCAGTGCGCCGTGGGGTACTTGGTGCGTGTTGTGCTGAAACAGAGACGGAGTGGCCGGGGCGGCCAGGGTGAAGTCGAAGGTGTCGTGCTGAGCGTATGACTGCTGGTGCTTGTCAGGAGCCAGAGTTCGTGTCCTGTCCCCCGTGAGGTGTTTTCCTTGTGTTGGCCCGTAACTCTCAGGCACTTTGCTGGGAAAGAAGAAGGGTCTCGGTAGTGTTGCAAAGTTGGTGTGTACAAAGTTGTTTTCAACCCCCTGGGGTTTGTCCGACAATGTTCTGCTCTTAGTGAAGGCCTGGGTGAACACAGGGTTGCCTTGGTGACTCTGAGAGTGTGTCGTCACCGGGTGATTAGAGTTGTAATGATGTGCCATACCCTTTTCGGATGTAAACCCTTGGCTTACAAAGTTTCCTTTGCCGTAGTCTAGACCAGCACCAGCTTTGTCGCTGTGCTGGCTCTTCTCTCGGTCCCCGAACCTTTTGAACATTGCAGATGGGCTCCCGGCAGCCACATTGTCTTTGAACGGTGCGCTACACAGATTGGGAGTCTGCTTGCCTCCTTGATACTTCAGAACCCTGTGAATGACAGAAGAGTTTTTGTCCGGGAGATTGAACAGATTGTCTGCAGGAGATGGATTTTTTACATTAAAGAGTTGGGAAGCAAAGAATTTGTTTGCCGTTTGCTGGGGGTGGACGGACTTAGCGGAGCAACTTTGGGGTGCTGCGTTATGCTGATTTCCGGGGAAGACTTTGGGTTTGTTGGGAATGTTCACACGGTGAAATGGACCCATGCTCCGGAGATGAGACTGAGACTTTGGCTGCCCGGTGCTTGCGATGGTTTTGAAGTTGGCACTGGCCTGACTGGAGGGGTGGGCTGGGTTCATCTGAGACTGCGACACAGTGCCAAAACCTTCCCCAAACAGCGGCGGTTTGCCTCCCAGGGTGGGGTGGACTTTGGGCTCCTCTTTAGACATGGACCCGGCCCCTGGGTTTTTATTCATAAAGCGGTCCATGGCTGCTGCTTCAGTGCTGCTCAAAGACGGAAAACTGAAGTTTGAGGTGAACGGCATTCTGTCTCTGGGGTTGTCCTTCACCGTATAATCTAAAGGAATACAGTCACCCTTGGAAGAACCGAGATTTGGCAAAAACGGGAGTTCTTCACTGCTGAAATTATTGCCTGGACTGGGAGGGCCGAGGTATGGCGTCTCTGTGTTCCATGCGTCCGAGGGGCTATGGGACAGGGGGCTACTGAAGGGGTCTGTGGGCGGGTCGAGGGGACATAGGTCAGACGGTGAGGTGGGCAGACACTCCTGCGTCTGATAATAACCTTCGAAGTTGAGACACTGGAAGTCCAGAAGGTCGTCGTCACAACAGTTGAGGAAGCCGGGATCGGTGGAGAACATGCTGTCCTGAGACGAGAAGGGCGGAGAGTGGGACAAGGGCTGGATCACAGAGGCCGATGCACTGCTAAAGGCTGCTTTTTCCAAGGCCTGAGATTCGCACAGGCCTTCGGAGAGCCGGGACAGACTGTTGTCGATCTGCTGGAGGGAATGACTAAGACAAGAGGTGGTGGTGGGCGGTTCCGTGGCAACGCTCTGGCGCGTTCGCTCCACTCTGTGCCGCGGCCTCCTGCCTACACTGCTCATCTCCGCCACCGACCTCTCCGTCGTTCTATCCGGAGACGACGCCATCCCCCGGGCGGCCGCGCTGTCGTTGAAGGGCGAGTACAGCGACAGTGGCGAGAGGGACAGGGAGAAGTGTGGGCATTCCTCTTTGAGCTCAACGGCGTTCATTTTGCCTTCCATTTTGCTTACCATCCCCAGCCCTTTGCCTAGACTGCCCACCATACAATCCATTCTGTATTGTCTTTCCAGCTTGGGCTTAGTCTCCATTACAGTCCCATCTTGGCTATCCACTTCCCAGATATCATCATCCCTTCGTCGTAGCTTGAGCCTCGGCAACAGGTTGCCTTCCACTTTTAGTTTTGGTTTGAGCTTGCTTTCGAAGCGGCAGCTGCTCTTTAGAAAAGGGTCTTCCGTTTTGGTTTTTTGGCTGACGAGTGGGGTCTCGGGGGCATTCCTGGTTAGGGTTTGACTCTTTTCTAATTGCTGCATATCCTTACAGACCTGAGCGCTGAGGTCGTCCTTGCTTTCCACTAAAGGCTTTTTAGGATCTTGGCTCAGATCAGAACTCAAACTTGTAGAAAAAACATTGGCTTGACTTTTGACCAACCTCTGCGCCCTCCTCTTCAGATGATGCAAGTTATCCTTTGACCTGATGCTGGCTTTGACGTGGGCCTGGGCCGCCTCCATCTCCATGTTTAAGACCGACACCGAATCCATTATCGCCTTAAAGGGGTCACATGTTGGAGACGTCTCCCTTTTCATTTGTTCTAAGGTCCACCTCTCCTGTTTTAATTTCTCCATTTCCCAAACCCTCCCCCGCTTTCTTTTAAAACGTATTTTGAACTGCTCCGTCTCCTTGTCCAGGTCAGTGGGAACAGACGAAAGGACCGCAGCCTCAGTTCCAGTGTTAGCATGTTGGCTCTGTTCGAGTTTAGGTTTATTTAACGCCACAGGCTCATCTTGCTTGTCCTCTGTGGGCTCCTCGCCGTGGTCCACCCCGTCTCCCTCCTTCTTCTCAGCCTCCACCGTCTTACTCATGTTCCTCAGCAGGCGTGTCTGCCGAAACTCCAGCGCTTTGTAGCGAATGCCTTTAACAAAGAAATTCTGTTTGGCCGCCCATCCGGTCGTCAACTTCTGAGCTTCCCCCTTCCTTTGCCTCACCTTACTCTCCCTGGTCACCGCTCCCACCCCCGCACTGCAGTCAGGCGAGTCCAGCGCCTTCTCTGTAGGGGCGTCGAGCTCAGTCACCTCCTTAGAGACCTGGTCCGAGGGGGGAGAACTCGGGGTCGGCTCCGAGTCCAAGTCCACAGAATTCCGAAACATACGTTTCTTCAGAGGAATGTTAGACTGCGTCTGTGAACTGCTGTCGGGGTGAACAGTGGGCGTGGCTTTCGGCGGCGTCGGGGGCTCCGGTTGGGGTGGTGGTGGTGTGTCGGAGCTGTTTGTTAAGTCGCTTTTTTTTTTTCTCAACAACCTCTGTGCACCGTCCTGATTCAGCGCCAACAGCTCGTTTGTCGCAGCGTCCCCAATACTGGGGGGCTTCTCTGCTTTCTCTTGGTTTTCTGGAGCATTTGAAGCTAATTGCTTAGGCCTGGTTCTTCGATTTCTTAACTGCCTCTTTGGCACCGGAGGAGAAT
This sequence comes from Trisopterus minutus, assembly GCA_027122715.1. NCBI lineage: Eukaryota > Metazoa > Chordata > Actinopteri > Gadiformes > Gadidae > Trisopterus > Trisopterus minutus. The sequence goes on from JAOPUD010000089.1 coordinate 1,329,858, forward strand.
CCCTGTCCCCCTGTACGGGGCATGGCTCGTCATCAAGTATCTCAATTACATCGCCCAGCCCTTCATTATGAATTAAGGCAGGAATCTCATTTCTCACCTTAACTGCCTCAGATTTCTTCTCTCGCTCGCTGCTCACGTTTTTTAAGATGTCAGTAAGCAGAACCTTTGCCTGCTTAATGCCAATGTCCCGTTTCTCCTCACTAGCCGACACCTTAATCACATCTTCAACAACCGTGCTACTGGTCAGCCCGTCGCTCTGATCCCTGGCCTCAGGTGTGTCACCGGAACTGTTTGCATTGGGGTTTGCTATGAGTTTGGTAATCTCCTGCCCTACGCTTGCCTCAGTGTTGGACTCAGACTCCTCACCCTCCTTCTGTATCGATTTACCGTTAGCTGGTGCAACAGTTATTTTTGGAGCAACCACGGTTTCCACGAGCGCTTCAGCGCTTCCTCTTGCCACCACGTCCCGCTGCACCTGACTCTCCTCTTTCCCTGAGGCTATCTGCACCTCGATGCCTTTCTCCACGGCCCTATCCTCTGCGCACGGCGGGCCGCTGACAGGCTCCGCCGCCCGTCTGCTTCTGAGGTTAACGTTATCACTGGGCTTGAAAAACATCTCCTTCACCACTCTCTTACTGTCAGCGGCGGCGGCGGCGGCGGAGACCTCTGGACCCAACGCCGCCGTCTGCCTGGGTGAATCTCGGTTTTGCACTGATGTTACAGCATCGGCCTTAGCCACCGCCGCCACCGCAGTTGTCTGACTGGCTGGCCTAATGCGTAGGATTCTGTCGGACGGCGGCGTTCGAACTTTCACCTTCTCGGGCGAACCTTTGCCCGCCTCCTCAATGTCTTTCTCTATACGCTGTGGTAGCTTGACCCGTGTTAGGTTCACTGTAACATATCTCTTCAGGGCTGGGCCTCGGCCGACTACATTATACACTAATTTGTCTGCGAGGCTCTGAAGCACTCCCATGACTTGCCCTGTGGGCTGGTTGGTCTGGATTGTCTTGTTAGCAGCCGACGACACAGACCTGAGGGCCTTCTGTTTAGTGTGCTGTGTGACAGGCATCGGAGGCCTGTCTTCGTTCACTGCAGCGCAAGCGTCATAGATGATCTGGGAACCAGTGCTTGTGCCCTTGCTGTTGTCATTGGTGACGGGCATGCTTTGGTTCTGTGTAACGTTGTCAGTTTTATTTAGTTTGTGGACGTTTATTTTGTTTTTGTTGTCCACATCTTTGGGAGGACACGCCGCCCCCTGGTCCTTTGTGGTCCCCGACCCCGTCGGGACTCTGCATGAGTTCTGAGCCATGCCCCTGGTTCTGGTGGTCATCTTTGGGTGAACCACCTGTGCGTCCACCACTGTTAAAGGACTCACACTCACCCCTGTAACTGTTGACCCGTTTTCCCGGGAGGAGACGGAGGAGTCCAGAGTAAATGGCTTCAGGTTGACCTCCCCGAGTGTTCTGACGCTCACACTGAATTGAGCCTTTCCATTCCTGGCCTTTGTGTCGTTAACCGGTGATGGTGTAGCGTGATTGACCTTTGGCTTGAGTTCTTCCAAGCTCAGCAGCAAGGCCCTCTCTTTGCTTCTGGGGTCTTTACAGTGCAACAGAAAATCCACAGTGTGGCGCTGTACTCGCACACTGAGCTCCTTGAGTTGAATCTGCGACGGGAGTGGGAGTGAGCGGACCTGTTTGGAGGAGGAGGAGGGAGTGAAGGGCTTCTTCTCCGATCTCCTGTGCTTTGCTTTTCGCCACTTCTTCGTCTGAGTCAGTTTTTTGCTGATCAAGGCATTCCTCCTCATCTGTTGGGTGAAGGAGTTCCTCGAGGGGATGGCTAAGAGAAAGAGAGCGGGAACAAACGGATTAGGCAAAGGAAAGTCTGCATTTACATCTCAATGGCACATTGTTGCTAATTAATCGTGTCTAATAAGCACACATAAATGCTAAATGACTTGATTAATTTGGGGTGACTAAAGCAATAATTTTAGACAAAAAGGTTTTGAAACCTGCTGATAATAGACATTGCATATACAGTGTTCTTCCCAAAATGATGCACAGCCACGGACTCCTGCACGGTCGGGGCCCTGTTTGAACACTGAGCTTACATCCAGAGCCCTCTGAATCCTTTTGAGACCCTGCCTGATATAGTGGAGTACGCAAAACACTATACAAACGAGACACACTCAAATTTGAACCCAGCTGGACTAGACATTGGAAAATCACAAACATAGAAAAAAATAATAATAATAATAATGATATAACGATTACATATCATCGTCCGTTTATACAATTTGGGTTCATGTTGGCAGCCACTGTTGAACTTAAAATACTCAAAAAGCATTCTGGAATAATAATTATGGCCCTTCCTCCCAGAGCCAGCATCTGCATCGGCTCCAGTGACAGAGCCATCTGGAGGGCAGGAACGTCACTACCCCCTATTGGTCCACTGGGACACCCTTCAATATGACAAGCGTTCAAAACAGACGTGGTGACAAGTGTGGAGGTGTAGGGCGTGGGGCCAACATTTGGTCGGGGCTTTGACGCCTACTCGGAAAACAGCACATTTACACCAGGTAAGATGCACGTTTTAGATGTACCATGTATCGTTTGTGAATCAATATTGTACATTTTGTGTGTGCGACAACTTCCAATATATGTACTGGAACGTAAACTCTTCCTACCATCTGATAAATTAACACTATACTCCAACAGATGCCACCTCACTAGGGAGACGTTTAAAAACAGTGGGGGGGGGGGGGTAGGCACAATGACGCATACTAAGGAGCAACGAGGACGACAGAGGTCAAGGGTCAGCCAAAGGTTCCACATCCTCTTCACACGACGCAGCACAACACGGGAACACTTTTTTCCGTGTTCCCTGCCAACGGATCCCTACGGTGTGCTTGGACATGAATGAACGGCCGCCCGACTCATTTTTCCCACAGAGCGGCCAGCGCTCCTCCTCCCGTCTCTCTGTCTTCCGCTGCATGTCGCTCCTCCCCATTCACAGGCAGGTCAGGTCTCTCCCTGTGCCCCAGTTACCATCAGGCCTGCTCACGGACTATATCTGGACCCTCTTTATGGCGTTCACTGGGCTGCCCAGCATGTACAATACATAAATATATAAATATATATCTATCTATATATATATATAGATAGATATATATAAACCATTTACGTTAGACAACAAAACGACCAAGTCTGAAAAGGTACACCCTGAAGCTCTTTACACTACACTTTGTTTAATATAGATCTGTCTGATAACAGCCAGGATACAGCTTCATTATCTCTTAACTAAGGTCTGCCCTGGCATCAGACAGGAGCACACCATGAGGGATGACTGAATCGTGAATTATACACACACTCTAATAATAATAATAATTTGAGATCATAAAATGAGATCATACTACAGACATACAACTATTCTCCTCCTTTTTTCAGTACAGTTTGAATCAGATTCCCTCTGCAGTCAGATGAAGGATTGTCATCCTGGTATATAGCGCTGCATTGACAACTCTTACATCACCGCCCTTGAAGAGGGCTCCATGAACGCGTCTGGGGTGGAGCTTAACCACGCACGGTGCACGCATGTCATTAACAGGCTCTTCCCCCATCCAATCAGGGAAGAGATGCCCGATTGTTCAGAAAACAGCTGGGAGGGGTCTAGTATGGAATATAATTTCTATATTCCCACAGAGCATTTCCCTCGTCGTTACCTGAGGGGTGTCTACGGCATTTCAAACAAATCACACCGAAATGAAAGCGCTTGCACTTAACCCACAGCACCGTCCGTCTAGTGCGGTTCTCAATCGCGATGGCTTGATTAATAAAACCCCGACGCGTCGCACTAACCATCAATACGTCGCGATTCACATCGAAACAGTCCGAAACACGCCAGAGCCTAACGGGCCCTCATTAGCTCTCCCCCTCAGCAGCCCAGCGGCTGCGCTAACCTTGTTGTGACACAGAGCAACAACAGTGTCACCGTTACCTGAGTGGGCGCCCAGGGAGGCCGGCCTCGCGGGACAGCCCCTCTTCTGCACCAGCCGGCGCTCTCTCAGCCCGTACGCCTGGCTGCCTCCGCCGCTCTCCTTTGTCTCCTCGCAGTCGGGCAGCTTCCCTCGCAGTTTGAAGTGGCCCTCTCCTTTCCTGCAGTGGGGTGGGGGGGGGGTACCAGGAGATACACCACCACGGTAGAGTGAGGACACGGCGGGGCTAGGCTCAGTCGATGGGTACGGCGAGCGTGTGGACGTGGGGCGGTGGAGGGCGTGCCAGCGGCTCTGATACACACCTCTCGCAGGTGCAGCATTCACACATCTCGTTGCCCTCGCCGAAGAAGCTGGCGCCGTAGAAGCACGTGATCTCGTCCTCGGGCGCGATTGGCCGGATCACCTCCACACACGCCCCGTTCTTCTCGCCTGGGACGAACTGGGGCGGGGCCACAGGGGAGAGGCGGGGCCACAGGGGAGGGGGCGGGGCAGGAGGACAGAGCGTGAAACAAAGGGACGGGTATACTTGCCGTTGTGATAAATGGCAAGGAATTTATTTTATGTTGGTTCCCTTATTAAAAAATGGGATTTAGTGTGAAAAGGTGTGTTGTCACAACACCCGGTGTGGCAAGTGATGAATACGTGATTAGGGAGGCAGCAATGGAACATACATCGATATTTTGGGATGTTTTGATTGATTTATATATTTTCAACTAGCAGAGAAAAAAGACTGTGTGATTACATTTGGTATAAGCCCAACCTTTCAACAAAAAAAGATGTTGTGCAACTCTGCCTTACCTTGCAGTTTGGTCTGCAGTCTATATCCAGAGACACACAAAAAGGGAGAAAAAGTGTCAAAGAAAGAAAAATCCCAAAAGTATACAAGTAATACAAATTATTAAAATTATTGAAAAACTATAAAAACTACAATCACCAAAATAACAATATTCAAAAGCCATGTGTCAAAAGGGGTGAGCCCATCTGGACCACAATTCAACAAAACTGACTGATAATAGATAAAAATGTGTTTTCATCATTCCCATTTCCCCGACACAACGTTAATCATTCATCGTTCCCATTTCCCCAACACAACGTTTCATCATTCCTCATTTCCTCCGGACACATTTTGTGGATTCAATGTGGAAAAAACCCACAACAACCCTGAAGAGGAAACGACCCTCCCCTCACACCACCACACCCCGCCCCCCCCCGCCCCGAATCGTTCCCTGAAGCACGGCGGGGGCCCCCGGGGGCCGTCTGGCGCACCGTGGTTAATAAAGGCGGCGGGCCCCAGCCACAGCTGGGCGCAGCGTTTGCGCGTGGAGTACATGACGCTGAAGTCGTTGACGCCGGCCCGGAGGACCGCGCTGTTGGCAGGGCTCAGCTCGGCGATGCATCCCAGGAGGACCTCCAGACGCTCCCCCATGAACCTGCAGAGCACAGCCCAGGGTCAGGCGGGTGGGAGGGAGGGAGGGGGAGAGGGAG
>JAOPUD010000089.1:1863989-1876796 GCA_027122715.1 Trisopterus minutus
GGGGGGGAGGGAGGGGGAGAGAGAGAGAGAGAGAGAGAGAGAGAGAGAGAGAGAGAATAACAGTAATTCATTAATTCATGCCGCCTCGACCTCCTTTCTTCATCAGGATTCTATTAAACTATATCTTTCACCAATTACATTCATGGTCATGCACTAAAATGCACAATATGAATGCTTATGTTAATTCGTTTCCTAAATTCACAATATACATTGGATACGGTTGAAATAGGGGACCAGAATCGAACAGATCATATCAGGTCATGCAGAAAAGAAACAGTTTATTGAGTTGACGTGACAGCTGGTTTATGACAGTTGCTTTTTCCTGTCAGCTGACAGGAAAAAGACTGACGGCAGGAAACTAAGAAGAATACAAAAATACACAAATATAAATATCTACAAACACTGCAGGGTTACCGTTACTTAAGTGCTGGAACCCTGAATAAAAATGGTCTACCTCCAGGTGTAAAATGCCCACTATAATACCAACCCTTTTTGAAAGAAGGTGAACTGTACTTCAGTACTGAATATGCAGTAATACTACACACTATAACCTCCTCTCCCTGCGCCGGTCTCCTAGGTGTTCAGCCTGGAGGCATACCTGGCCAAGACGGACCAGGAGCTGACCAATGCCATCGCTGACTTCATGGATTCCAGCATCGTGATCCCGCCCACCGAGATCCAGGACCAGGGAATGCTGGAGCCAATCATCACCTTCCAGAAGAAGATGCTGCAGGAGAGACTCCGCCCAGCCGACACCAGGATTGCCTTCGGAGACCGGGCTCTAGGTCAATATGTGTGCACACCAGAAACCATGACTACTCTGTGACTGAGGCCTCTTTTGTCTTGAATTTGATCAGACATTCCGATCAAGACACTGGGGTCCCTTAAGTGTTCCACCCAGGGTATCTTTCTAGAAGCTGGGGTTCCTAAACTGTTCCACCCAGGGTATTTTTCTAGAAGCTGGGGTTGCTAAAGAGTTCCACCCAGGGTATTTCTCTTGAAACAGGGGTTCCTGAAGGGTTCCACCCAGGGTATTCTCTAACATCAGGTTCACCTAAACTGTTGCACCCATCTGTGAAGGTACTGTGGACGACCCACTTCATATTGTGTGTAGTAAAATGAGTAATACATTCTTTTAATACCATTGTCAAACCACCGTGATGAGAAGTACATTTCCATAAATAATGTATTCCACTTTCTGCAGTCGCCAAACATGCTGGTGATCAAATGAAACAAGGCATGAGGTCATACATATTTAACTGACTTTAGCTGGCCATCCACAAACCCATTGGCCTCCTGTGGTGAGACACACAGTTCAAAAAGAACCCAAACCCAGCCGCAAGCCTTCTTTCTCCAACCCCAATGTTTGCATCCCCCCGGCCTGCTCCTTAACAGCACGCATCCAACACCCCCTGTCGCGTTACACCGCTGTTTCTTGGGTTTGGCTCGTTAACTCGGGCCTTGTTTGGTTTCCATGTGTAGTGGAGAAGGCCCCCGAGCCCCCCAGGGAGGACCCCCTGGCCCGCACCGGCGTCCCGTTCGGGGGGATGATCCGCGACCTGAAGCGGCGCTACCGCCACTACGCCAGCGACTACACAGACGCCCTGAACCCGCAGGTCCTCGCCGCCGTCATCTTCATCTACTTCGCCGCCCTGTCCCCCGCCATCACCTTTGGAGGACTGCTGTGTAAGTGTCCCGCCATGTCGGACTGGTAATGAGTGATGATTAATGATTAAAGATGATGGGTTTCGTTTTCTTTTAATTTGAACGGAATTGGTAAAGCTAAAAAGCTGTGAAATAAAAGAAAGCTGTTATAGCCGCTGGCCACTCTAATCCCGATGTATTTAATGTTTGTGTTTTCGTCACCAGCCGACAAAACTGAAAAGATGATGGGGGTGTCAGAGCTGATGGTGTCCACCTGCATCCAGGGAATCATCTTCTGTCTCATCGCTGCTCAGCCAGTGCTGGTGGTGGGATTCTCCGGACCCCTGCTGGTGTTCGAAGAGGCCTTCTATGCAGTACGTCTTCACACCCAATCACACAACGCAATGGTGTCTGTTCTGTGTAGCCACAATGACAAACCCACCATCAACTCTCAGAGAAAATGAAAACAATTAAACAGTTTTATCTGAGAGTTGCAATGTTAATGTGAGCCAGGTCCTAGGGTGCCTTGCTCAATGACAAGTTCACACAGTCACGTTACAAAGTAGCAACCTTCCACTTTTCAACCTCTCACAAGAGCACAACCTCTTGTGAGACAAAAGATTGTCCTCTGCTGAGTCTCCATTTCGGACTTGTGTCCTCATATTTTTTTTCCAACGGTTTTGTTCCATTCAAGTTCTGCAAGTCCCAGGAAATCGAGTACATCGTGGGCCGCATCTGGGTGGGCATGTGGCTGGTGATCATCGTGGTGATCATCGTGGCCGTGGAGGGCAGCTTTCTGGTGCGCTTCATCTCCCGCTTCACCCAGGAGATCTTCTCCATCCTCATCTCCCTCATCTTCATCTACGAGACCTTCAGCAAACTCATCAAGGTCCCGTCGCCTCGTTCCTCCTTCATCCAAACAAAAGCCTTAGGCGATCGCATCTGTCACCAAGCGGCCACAATAACACCGATTTTGACTTGTTATGTTCTACACAAATGCATGCCTTGCTGGAGTCGTTCACGGTTTCTTCTTCTTCCGGTCGTGGCAGATCTTCAAAGCCCACCCTCTGATCCTGAACTACGCCCATCTGAACGACTCCATCGACAACCCCTTCCACCACGCGGACATGGAGGCCCCCGCCAACCAAACCGCTACCCATGACCCACCAGCCTACCCCAACACAGCTCTGCTGTCCATGTGCCTGATGTTCGGGTGCTTCTTCATCGCGTTCTTCCTGCGTCAATTCAAGAATGGACACTACCTACCAGGCCCGGTGAGAACAAGTCTTCCGGGTTCCACGTAGGCCATCGATTGGTGTGATGGTGCACACGAGGAATGGTGTTACATGAAAATGTTCACTTTAAATGCATAACAATACATCATGTGTGAATATTACATTATGATTTTAACCTCTAAGACTCATCCGCTGCGTCTGTGTCATCGAGCACAATCACAAAACGGCCTCGTCGTTTTTGCATTGTACTTCCAGATCCGTCGTTTGATCGGAGACTTTGGTGTCCCCATCGCCATTTTCTTCATGATTGCAGTGGACATCAACATCGATGATGCTTACACCCAGGTAGGCATTGTAAAAAAAAAAATCTCATGTGCAAAATGTTTGCTCATGTATCTTTGTGCAAAAAGCAATTATGTGTTTTTTTTGGTTCAGGAATATTACTTATGCCTCAAGTTATGGTGCTAGTAATTCCCTTTAGGCATGAAAATGTATGTTATACTGTCTTTGCATTCAAACCACACATTTCGAAATGTATGAATAAACTATGACCAACTCATAATTGTTTTATAACACACACTGTAACTGCTGCAAATTGATGGTTCATTCATATTGTATATTCCTAGTGTGCCTTTAAAACAATGTGCTATGAAGTCGGCTCTTGACATAAAACGGTGGTGTTATGGTGGTAAAGTGGGTGTCCAAAGCTGGTTGTACTGTGTATTTGAAGATTTAAAAAAAAAGACCCTACCTATCGAAATAACTGATAGTTCACTCATAAATTCCAACTACAAACACATTGTGACAGTAGGTTCCCTGTGGGCGTCATCGTTAGGCATCAAATAGAAGCTAGGAGCCATAATACCACGTGCTAACGTGGCCCTACCCCACGGTGTCCTGCAGAAACTGGTTGTGCCTAAAGGTGTGGAGGTGACCAACCCTGCGGTCAGAGGCTGGTTCATCAACCCCATGGGGATGAAGAAGGATTTCCCCGTGTGGATGATGGGCGCCTGCTGTGTCCCGGCTGTGCTGGTCTTCATCCTCATCTTCCTCGAGTCCCAGATCACCACGTGAGTGACGGGGAACTCGCTCACCTACCTCCCCAGCCAGCTCCAGGCATGGCTTCGTAACGGTCTGCCATCGTTGCATCTGAAAACAAACAAACAAACAAAAACTGCCTGTTACTGCTATATTTACCGTTGCATTGATTAATGCATTCAGTCCAACACAAAACAATCCAAAATTTATGTGTTTTTCACAGACGCTTTTATCCATAGTGATTCACTACAAGTACATTTGTCCGAAGAAAGAGAAACAATATATATATAGCTGTCGGTACAGTAAAGATATTCATAGAAATAAGTGCCGAGCAATTACAATTGCTAGGTTAACACGTTCCCTGTATACAACAGAGAAAGCTAGGATAAGACGCTACACAATTCTAAGTACTATTTTTATGTCCCAGTACACAGCATCTCAACTTTGACCTCCCCCCGCTCCCCCTCTCTGATCTGACCGCAGGCTCATCGTGAGCAAGCCAGAGCGTAAGATGGTGAAGGGCTCTGGGTTCCACTTGGACCTGCTCATCCTGGTCACCATGGGGGGCATCTCCTCCCTCTTCGGGGTCCCCTGGCTCAGCGCGGCCACCGTGCGCTCGGTCACCCACGCCAACGCCCTCACCGTCATGTCCAAGGGCCCCAAGCCGGAGATCGAGAAGGTGCTGGAGCAGAGGATCAGTGGGATCCTGGTGGCCATGATGGTTGGTGAGTACCGCGACCCTTACTTGCCCCAGGCCACCTCAGAATGCAGTAGAGGCAGAGAATTTGGGTTTGAAATGAGTGGTAATATTTGCAGTCGTAATTGTGGCAACCGTAAAGACATACTTCTCCTGTTGGTGAGCCTTTATGTGTTTTTTATTTATTTCCCTGCCCTCCAGGTGTGTCAATTTACATGGAGCCTATCCTGAAGAGGATTCCCATGACGGCCCTGTTTGGCATCTTCCTCTACATGGGTATCACCTCCCTCAGCGGCATTCAGATGTGGGACAGGATACTCCTGATGATCGTACCCAAGAAATACCATCCGGCAGACGCCTACGCCACCAAAGTATGTCCCATCACGTACAAATGCATGCATGCACGCGCATACACATGCACGCACGCACACACACATGCACGCACGCACACACACATGCACGCACGCACACACACAGGTGAACACACCAGGTATAATATGTTTATTCACCAAGAGAGGCCAATGCATATCTTTGATCACAAACTTTCAAATTAATGTAGTAAAAAAACATATTGTCTAGTATGCTCGTTTATATCTACAGATTCAAAAATACACACTTTGTTAACTTCCTGGCATCTGTGGTTCTGAGTTCTAAGTCCCGCCTCCTTTTCCCTTTCGTCTGCAGGTAAAAACCCTGCGCATGCACATGTTCACGCTGATCCAGCTCGTCTGTCTGGGGATCCTGTGGGCAGTCAAGATGAGCCCCTTCTCCCTGGCACTCCCCTTCGTCCTCATCATGACCATCCCCCTGCGCATGTTCATGACCGGCCGACTGTTCTCCACCATGGAGATGAAGTGTGTAAGTATTGCTCTGAGGGGGAAACCCGTCTGTGACAACTGAGAGCTGTTTAGTAGGGTAGCTCATAGCAGAGGGAGAGCCGAAACAAAATGAGCATTAACTGGAGCTTTAAGTGGTATTTGCCTTTTTGCCCGTCCACTTTGCTTCGTCTGAGGGCATTAGGCCCCGTTTGTCTGAGGAGACTTAATGAGTCAACTGAGGTGTCTAGTTTGTAACGGGGTGTGTGTGTGTGTTTGTTTGTGTTTGTGCGTCGGTGTGTGTGTCACAGCTGGACGCGGACGACGCCAAGGTGACGTTTGAAGAGGAGCCAGGACAGGATGTGTACGACGAGTCACCGCTACCGTAATGAAGTACACCACTGCCAGGAACAACACCGTAGCCTTGAGACCAAAGTCTTTATTTAAATTATGTCATGTGCCTTGAAAACAATATACAGATTCTTTTTGCAGAAGAGAAATAGGGACACTGCTTCGATTCATTGACGTTGGTTTTCACTGTGGACTGCGCACAATTAAATGGGTAACAGTATTGTTAAGTTAAATCAATGCAATTTTTAAAGGAAAAATTTCTATGCAGCTATTTTATTCAAAAAGATATTTTGTTTAAAAAATAATACTTTAATATTTAGTGCTATTGTCGTATCTATATTATATCGTTTAGATTGAGCAGCACGAATAGTGCTTTACAGGATAGATCTGATATATTGCCTCACAATTGTCCCTGTATATATTTTTTCTTAGTGTTGAGTTTATAAGTTTTACATATACGGTAGTTAGTTTGACTGAATTATAGTTTGACTGAATGACTTGTTTTCCCTAATCACGTCTGTTAGTGTTGAAATGAGCTATGCATGATTACTGTTTTACCAATCAGTTGGCATGTGGATGACATTTGTATACAGGGAGACTAAATATCTTACTTGACTGCTTGTGAGTTTGAATTTCTTGGCTCTATCAAAATGACGTATGTACTTGTTATTGTATTATTGGTGGCTCGAACAGCAGAGGGAGGATCCTCTGCTGAGTGGATCAAATAAAAAAAATGTTTAGGCCTGTATGTGCATTCGTATGTGTGTCACTATACACACGTTTGATTTCCACTTTAATAAAATGGTATAAATCCTAATGACTTTATGACGTTGTTACAAAGTAGACCTACGACCTGTTGATGTGCATTCCACCCTCAGCCACTGTTATGTGATGCTGTGCACCGCCCAAAGTCCAGTGGCTGCACCTCCGACTGGGTGGCTTCGCCTCCACTATCATTTAACATAGCTGAGCGCTCATTGGAAAGTCATTTGTTTTCAAAGAATTCGGCTGTGTGGATTGGTCGGTCCTGTAACGCCCACAAACAAGCCAAGGTGGAGTTGAGGGAGAAATACATGCTGGGCAAAATGAAGCTACCAAACGGGAAGCGTTTGATTCACCAAAAGGCCGGAGTAATCTGAAATACCATCCAGTCATGAGACGCACCGTTCAGTTACCATTGCGCTATTGACGTACAAGTAGAAAGCTGTCATAAAAAAAAAAAAGACGATTAAAAAAACGTTTTTATTTACATTGAAATCACATTAAAAAGCATTGTGGATCGTTTAACAACATCGTGACAAAAAAGTTGCCTCACAATCGCACACACGGTGTTGAAACTGTGGCTACGTAAAGTCTACCCCAAAGCCGAGCCGAATACGTGCGGGGTGATAACGGATCGGCCGGCCGCACAGATCCGCTCCTCCAGCAATATGTGGGGGGAAAATAACAGCCACCATCGGTCGGCCCTCGGCGTGAGGAAGAAGCAGCAGCTGAAGAGAGATCGAAAATGTGGACGGGGCCACGCATGGCGAAATGGTTGGGATCGAGAGAGCTGCGCGTTGAGTGGAGGGAGAAAGCAAGTGAGATGGAGGCGGGGGGAACTTCCATCTCTGCGGGGACTGGAGCGCCTGTGCCCTGGACCGACGGCGCAGTGCTGGCTAACGTTCAACCCACCCCTTCTTCCACAACGAGACTGACTCACGCCGAGACAGGTAAGCCGCTCAACCGCTTACATTTACAGCCCCGACTGCGTGGTAAACAATCGCCCTTATGGTTTTTCACCACCCCCCCTTAAATAAAAAAAGGCGCGTTTGGGTTTGGGTTTTTCTCGTTGTTATTGTTTCCTTTGACATGTTTTTAAAACCGCCTTCGCGGCGTGCCGTGCGCTAGCCTCCACCACGCCGACCACGGTAGGGTACGGACGAGGTCGCCATACCCGAATTCCTTGTCCTCTACAGCGGGTAAGAAATCCAGTTTCAAGACCGAGGTTTTCTCACGAAAATATAAGGTTTCAAACTCGGGTCATGGCATGGGCTCATTAACTGGAAGGACACGGGGACGACGACATTATTTTAGAGAATAAACGGGGGTTTTCCGCGTGGAGACCTCCATGCGGTTGTCGTCGGAACAGCCATCCGCCTGGCTGGTTAGCCATCAGGGATATCGGTTTAATATCTCACCGTTACGGTCTCTCCCTCTCTCTCTCGCCGTGCCAGGAGGGGACCCCAGGAAGGTCGGCGAACCCGCCTTCTGGGGCGCTTGGGCTCTTGGCTCGACGGTATATCAGTTTGCAACGCGCTGGTCGGGCTTTAAAGCGCGTTTGTGGGTCGCTTGTGCGTGCAGACCGCCATTGGACCTTGACACGGTAGGTCTCCCAGCAGCCCGGGCTGAAGCATGGCGGCGGCTCTACAGCCCTGGTGGCTCCAGTGAAGCACTGGCAAGACACACTTCGATGGCAAAAAAAACCCGTCTCGTTTTCAACAACGCGACGTCGGTATCGCCGTGCGGTTGACGGGGTCGTGGGCTGAACACGTTTAGGGACTGGGTGTTGGTGATTTAAAGGGAGAAAGTCGAGGTATTTTGTGCGTTTTCTTCGCGTTTCGGTCCTCGGGTCTTGTACCTGGAGCGACCGTTTCCTCTCCGCCGTACATTTTGAGGAGGCGCTGCTGCGTTGGCTCGCTTGTTCTGAGGAGCAGCACTTTTTAATGCGAGATTTGACGTTTGTTTTAAGTTATAACGTGATTTTTTTTATTACTACGAGTAAGTTATTGTGGAGCATCGTTTGACGTCTTACATTTTGAATGTACACTTTCAACAAAAGTTTCGACTCAGTGGTTCATCGAATAAGTGTAAAACTACATTTTTAGCGGGTTTTACTGCCGCATTATAAGACCATGGTGTTACTGAATTTCTACCGTTTTAATATGACACGTTTAGTGACTTCAAATGTTACCCGATGTTACACATTTCCCGGCCGGAGATTGCTCTATTTCTGGTCCAGAAAAAACCCCAAATACCCCCCAGTATGATGCTGGAAACAACCGCACCGTGGCCAACACGAAATGGCCGGCTTCAAGGACGGTTTGAAACGACGAGCATCCGCCATCATGGCTGCGAGTCGGCTACGCCTCGCCAAAGAATGCGCTACGGATGTTTTCAGCCCCGGCAATGAGACGGCAACAGCAAACAGTATTTAATGGCAAACGGTTCACTCGACCAAAGACAACGAATACTAACGATAAACCCCCCCTAAAAAAAACAAAAACCCCGTCCCCTAAAACCCCTTTCGACGGCGTAGATAGGTCACGGTGGAGCGTCTTCTCGGCAGTGAGGCGGTTGGTAGTACCGTCTCCCCCCCCTCCCTCCGAGCCACCATTTCCCTCCGTCGTCGGAGACCGAAAGCAGATCCCCCTCGTCCGTGGTCAGCTGGTCGCCTACAGCTGCCCGTCGACCATGAGCACTCGCGCTTCCTTCTTCCGTGGAACCTCCCAACCGCCACTCTCCGGGAAAAGAATCCATTACCGGAGTGGGACGCGGGGGGGGAGAGAAAATGGTGGCTCTTCTCCCGGCGCGTCCTCCAGGACACACTTTGTCGGGGAATAACACGGAGAATTCCGGCGGACAAATTGCCCGACGGTAGTGTGTGTGTGGTGCCGGTTGCTCGTTGAAGCCCTCTGCGGTGTTATTTGAGATTTGAAGCCGTCACAAGCAATAGCCTATGTCTCACGATGGAGCGTTACGTTTAGGGGCGGTGTAATGAACATAAAACCATTATGTTGGAGCGGGTTTTTTTTTCTTCTTCCCAGTAGTCGGATTGTGAAGCTCATTCCTCACTCTGGGGTTTTAAATACGCCCGGAGAATACATTTGATGTGTGATTTTTGTAATTTTGACAAAATCATATGAAACCAACTCTAAAATAGAGAATACCTCAAATAGCGAAGTAATAGTAGAATATGATTTCCCCCTAAAGGCGAAACTCGAATAAGGGAAGTTTTGGTATTGTATTTGGCTAATTCTTTCTTTTTCCTTTTTTTTTAAGAATACAACAATAAATCAAATGAATGGAGATATGGATACCGCTAGCCCGGACCAAGGTTTGATATTTAATATTTTTGTCATACGTATAAACCAAAACATTGTTAATGAATAGTTTTGCATTAGTGGCCAAACACATATTTTTGTCTAATAAATGTGTAGAATTATGCCAAAATTGCAACTCTTGACTTACTTTTTTTTTTTTATCAAACTTTTATAGCTCATTCAAAATTAATTCCCCGACTGAGTGAATACACTTTTAACAGTCCTCTTGTTTTTCTACAGTATGGGCCCAAGACGATCTTTTCAAACTTCTGGAATTGATGAAAATTGCCCTGCCCCTGAAAGACCTGACCAAATACAAGACCTCAGAGTCCCACCTGGACTGGGAGAAGGTGGCCTTCAACTCGTACACTGCAGACCAGTGCAAGCAGAAGTGGTCGGAGGTCTCCAAAGAGGTACAGTTCAGCATGATGCACGTCTATGTTCATGTCGTCTGTTTTATTTTCAACAGTTTGTTCTCGTGAAAGTTAAACTCAATTTAAATGGTCTGTCTCCAACCCGCAGATCCGCAAGTTCAGGACTCTGACAGAGCTGATATTTGATGCCCAGGACTACATCAAGAATCCCTACAAGGGCAAAAAACTCAAGGTAAAACGATTGAGTTCCAATGCAAACATTTTATACAAATGCAAACACTTAATGCAAATAACCACCAACTATTATGACTGTCAAACTCAACTGATTGAGCTCCAATGCAAACATATAATACAAATAAATCTCCATTTATTGTTAGTGAAGCATCCTACTCAACCGATTGCGTTCCAAAGCAAACATTTTATACTTTATTACATGTTTGCATTGGAACCCAATTGGTTGAGTATGATGGTCAAGATAGTTGGTGGTTATTTGTATAATACAAATACCCACCATCTATCGTGACCATCCCACCCAATCGATTGACTTCCATGCAAACATATAATACAAATAGATCTCCATCTATCGTTTGAGTCCTAATTCCTCCCCTTTTCGTCCCTTAACAGAAGCACCCAGACTTCCCCAAGAAGCCCCTGACGCCATACTTCCGCTTTTTCATGGAGAAGAGGGCGAAGTACGCCAAGCTGCACCCGGAGATGAGCAACCTGGACCTGACCAAGATCCTGTCCAAGAAGTACCGCGAGCTGCCGGAGAAAAAAAAGGTTGGGATGCCGTTGGGAGAAGGTCCCTGAGGTGGTGTGATTTGGGCAGTTGCCTTTTAACTTTATCGAAAATAACGACCTAACATGTGTTTTTGTGCCTTGGTGTTTTCCCATTGCAGAAGAAATATGTAGAAGACTTTGTGAAGGACAAAGAGTCGTTTGGGCTGAGCATGTCCAAGTTCAGGTAAAAACACAACAGTGGTGCTCATCTCACAATGCCTTGAGGTGATACTTTAGCAGGGGGCATGATATTTCATCAGGTTGAAGCACTTCAAACACATTAGCACAAAGTCCATATTTAATTTAATGTATTTATTTACTTGGTAGTGTTCAAAGATTGGTCAAAATAGTTGCAACGGTATAACTTTTTACCTCAAGTAAATTGGTAAGCATTTCAAAAGAGATTCATCCTTCACCAGTACAACATGACAAAAGATGTAGCCCTCCAACACATCATTTACCAACAGGCACATGTTTAAATATGACATCGTTGGGACTACAATCAGAAGGCGAATTAAACATTTTAGACAGACTCTCCATCCAAGTGCGCTTCCCTTAAAATGACCGTGTACATCGACAACAGCCCAGTAACGCAGTGGTGATATTTTTCCTCATCATCTTCAATGATGTGGTGACACTTTTGTGTTGCATTACGTTCGGAGGAAAAGGCCTGTGCTGGTTTCCATCCTAACCGTCTCACTGTGTGTCGTTCCTGACAGGGAGGAGCACCCGGAGTTGGTGGAGTGCATGACCAAGAAGGGGTCCAACGTGCCTGAGAAGGCCAGGACCCCCCAACAGCTGTGGTACACACACGAGAAGAAGGCCTTCCTGAAAACACACGCCGACGTGAGTTTCCCCCCTCCCCCATACTCCCTCCCGCCCATTGTTTTTTGTTGAGTAAATCAGTTGTAGGATGGGATTTTATTGATTGATGACATGAATTGAAATCGCTTATTTTAAGCCACAAACTCGTTGAAATTGTTCACGTAGCGACTTTAACCGTATGATCACGGAGCCATACTGTTCTCCTTGCTACTGATGTCTTTACTCACTGATGATCGTGTCGGTTTAACTTCCAGGCCACAACCAAAGACATCAAAGACAGTCTGGGCAAGCAGTGGACACGGCTCCCCGACAAAAAGCGTCTGAAGTGGATCGGCAAGTCTCTGGAGCTGCAGAAACAGTATGAGGTGAGGAGGCCGGCCACGTCCCCTCAGTGGACGCCCTGCGCTTAACCGCTAGCCACTAATATTAGACACCGTCTTCGTCGCTGCTGCTGCCGCGGTCTGACCCGTGACCGTTGACCCTGTGGTGCAGGAGACCATGCGGGAGTACATCCAGCAGCACCCGGAGCTCAACATGAACCAGGGGGACTACTCCAAGTCCACCCTCACCAAGGCAGAGCGCCACCTGAAGGACAAGTCGGACGGCCGCCCCGACAAGCCGCCCCCGTGAGTGGCCTTTCAATCGTTTTTTTATTTTTATTGAATTGAGTAAAACTTTATTGAATCGTTTTAATTTTTTATTGATTTTTAATGTTCGAAGGAGTATAGATTAATTGTATGTTTAGATTCACAATGTGTAACACTTCAACCAGCTTGTTGATTAAGATAAACGGGACATATCTGTAGACAATGGATTGCGAATTAAATAATATCGTAAATTTAGCTTCTAACTGATATATCCTCCAAATGAAACATGAGAATGGGCCTCTTGCTCAGGGTTGACATTAGGTTTCAAACCCAGAACGCAGATACAAGATACTAAGCCTAACCCTAACCCTACCTACTT
>JAOPUD010000089.1:2040441-2053251 GCA_027122715.1 Trisopterus minutus
TGTGTGTGTGTGTGTGTGTGTGTGTGTGTGTGTGTGTGTGTGTGTGTGTGTGTGTGTGTGTGTGTGTGTGTGTTAGCGTACATATCGTGCGGGCCCACCCGTGTGTGGGCCAGAACGTACGAGAGTGCCACTGAGTGTGTAACCGGTGCTCCTTTGTCACATGGGCGTGAGGGCCTGGCCGTGTGGGGACTCCCACGACCCGACTCCGCCTGCTTTCTGTGTCTGTTTCATGGCTGATTAGATACAGGCAGACAGACATTCAGTTCAAGTTGGTCTTGCACTTGGAATACGTATCTATGTATTTAGCAAGTCACGCAGACTATCAGTCCGGATCACAGCTATTAGCCGCCAGACGTTGCTGTGTCAACGTGTCAAGCCGAACACACGCACTGTATGCAACTTTATATTATAGCCCCATCGCAACATGACAATACGGTTTTAATTAGGCCGTATCATTATATGAACGAACACATTACAATGAATCACGCGGTTGATGGATTCAGTTTGACGTTCAGTAGTCCCTCGTTTTACTTCCTTATCTCAACCGCTCACTGAGGGCCGATTAGTTTCTGATTAGTCTCGTTTCCACTTTGGTGATCAATGTTCAACACATAATTCCAGAGTGCAACCCAATGTCCTGTGCTAATTAGATCGATCAAGCGGTTGAGAACTACACGCCGGCATATGGCTGTGTGCCGCACAACAAACCCAATTATTTATTCAATATAAATAAATAAAAATTTGGTATAGGCCTCCTTCATGTGTTCTTCATTTGTATTGCGGACACCACAGATAAAGTCTCAAGTTAATCTAAATGGCAGATGTTTCTTATTCTTAACTTTATGCATTGCATGAGGTTGTATTGAACTGACAGGGGTTTGCGGTTGAATGCTGAATTCCGGGAACTCTGGAGCAGCCAGTGGAGGCAGACACAGCAGAGGTGGGGGTGGGGCACTGTGAGCCTCCGGGTCAAATGAATGAGGTGAACAAAAGTTCAAGCGTTATGTCAGTGAACAGACTGAATCGCACCACGGTCAGGCCAGGCCTTGCCCGGCACCGTCTATTATTTTGGGGATTATTTGTTCAGGAACGAGTGAGAGGAGATCAAAGAGAGATCAAGAGATCGGACGAAATTGACAATGATTTTGTCTGCTTACTGTCTGGGGAGGTTTCAGAAAATAAAACGTGTAGGCAGGACAGCGGTAAGGCCAGTAATGGTGCGTTTCACAGTCGCGTTCTTTTTTAACAGACGCTTATCCTTTCTTAATCATTCCTTGATGGTCTGATATTCATCATCTTCTCTGCAGCTCCTCTATCATCATCGCCCCACAGTGCAATTATTTCTCGCTTCTTCTCCTCCAGTCACCATGGTAACACGGTCTGTCCTAAAACCCCTTGCAGTCTGTGACTCTGTGCTTCCTTTGCAAGGGACTCAGTGCCTGTCACTCAAGCTTACACAAAGGTATTTGAC
This sequence comes from Trisopterus minutus, assembly GCA_027122715.1. Taxonomy (NCBI): domain Eukaryota; kingdom Metazoa; phylum Chordata; class Actinopteri; order Gadiformes; family Gadidae; genus Trisopterus; species Trisopterus minutus. The sequence goes on from JAOPUD010000089.1 coordinate 2,041,913, forward strand.
CGCACATGTGAAGCCAGGGAGACATTTACCTTGCTTTTACCTCTTTACCACCTGGACTTAATTATACGAGCACAGATTAGACCTGGGATCGATCATCGATACGATAAAATCTTCTGTCCTAATGACTTGACAGTGTGGAGGTACAAGGGGTGATCTAAGTTACATTTAATCATGTTTATTAAATGGGTACCATAAAAGTAGCTTTTAATATGACCATTAATAGTGATTGAAAGGAGTGGCTGTATGTGATGTTGAACATGTGTCTAGAGTTGAAGTGGCATCTAGCGGAAATGAAATATAATTTTCATATGCATTTTTAATCTGTGTATTATCCCATGAAAATGGGATTGCAATGATTGCAATATTTTAGATCTTTATATCGGGTAAAGTAGGTCCTTTCCCAAGGAGTTCGGCATGCTGCATTGCCATGTCCCTATGGTAGCCCAGAAGGGTCAAACGGCTCTAGAGAGGAGGTGTTTCAAATGTTGAAACACTTTAAGAATTGTACTAAGCTATGACCTACATTAACATTTACATTTAGGGCATTTCGACATTTTATCAACTGTACGCACATCACTTCACTTGTTATGCCAGTCATGAAGTATTCTATGTAAAGGTTGACCCTGTTTAAGTCATTGGGTTGGAGCCGGGAGCCACTCTCGAACAAACTGTCTTTGGCTTCTCATTTCACAGTGACAACACACACACACACACACACACACACACACACACACACACACACACACACACACACACACACACAGGAGGACGGCAGACGGTCATAATCAAATGCATATCAAATGTATTCCAACTAACATTTGTATAAAGATGGCTTATTAGGGAGCTTGACTAAGGTGAAGGCACCTTTAAGATAAGCTTGAAATGCTTTTTCAGTGTTATTTTATTACGAATGGTGTGGTATTTGTCAGCTGTTAGTGAGAGGGTAAGGGTTAGAGAATTTGTGTTTGAGGTTGATTTCACCTGCCTTTTTATGAGACCTAAGACTATCTCATTTCTGACCAATCAGGACATCTCTTACCTGATTGGTTCGGGAACCTTAGGGTTTATTTGAAGAATATTGATCTTTCACTTTTTACTGCCCTCTTAAAAACTCTCAAATCTTAGCATCAGCAGCTTCGGGTGATGAAAAGTACATTTATTTGAATCTCACTGAGAACCTTGGTACTTTAGTGTATAGGCATGAATGAATTGCACTATAATCCCTCCCATGTAATTCACATAAATTCAAAGACGCGCGTTCGATTTTTTTCGCGGTCAACCCTCATCGTACCATACTTCACATCTTCACAACTCACTCGGAGCTGTAAACAGATTTCTGTCTATCTTCTTATCCAAGCCCCTGCACATACCATCCTTTCTCACATGAGGGCCACTGTAGATGAATAATGAAAGGGGCACATCATAACGTGTCGTGTCTATTTTTGTGGTAAGGCAAGGCTATCCATAAATACTGAAAATCAAACTTTCAATCAACCTTGTTGGCATGCCTGGACTACTGTATTTTTTTGTCATTAAATCTGCCAGTAAGTTTGATCGAAGATTGTTCTTTTTATTTTAATCATATTTGTTATACCAACCTCAACCAAAAACGTCTGGAAAATCAAGCAATCTTTTTCCGTATTTCTTTAAACGTGCTGCCCCCAACCTAAAATAATTGGCTTGTGAAGCTAGGTTTTTGCAGTCATAAATATTAAATTCCATCATCTTTATTACTTTTACCCTATTCCTGCTTAATTTACCAGAGTCGTTTATCATGTCCATGACATTCATTCAGATGTAATGACCTTATCGCCGGACCAGTCAGTCGGTGGAAGTGGAAACAAGGGATGTCTGCTTTTATGCTTTTAGGCTTCTCTGTGAAACCTGCTGTTGCGGTCTTAGGGCTGTATGGCTCTGTACATGTACGGTAAGCATATCCATTCCAATTTTGTCTCTGCTAACACAACGCTTTATTCTGCATATTTGCAATTGTGCCCTTTACTTTGTACAGCCGGTAATGCATCCAAAACGCTTATTTCAACGGTTTATCTTAAAGCCGTTCTCCGTCTCTCTCGGTCTTGTCTCCCACCATGTGGTCTCACCGCTGGTGCTGCTGAAAAAGGAGGCAGTGCTATGGAAACGCATGTTTTCTATTTTCTCCTCGGTTGCATCTGGCGGCCCTCAGAATCCCAGGTGACATCCAAGTGTCACCTCCAGGCGGCAGTTCAGCAATACGCCGACCATAAAGTCACGCACGCCTCCTCCTGATTCCCCGAGTGATGAACATCTGAGTCCTCTGAGTCTCGTTCCGTCTCCCCTCAAGGTGCATTTTCACTTTTCGTGCCCAATGCCACTGGCATCCTATTGTTTGAATAACAGAAGGAGCCACATTGTAAAGAGAGGACGGGGCCTCAGGAGACCTGCAGATTTGCGGTCGTTGTCAAATACCCTCACTCACTCTCGACTCGTCAAACTCTATTTTTCCCCCAATTTAAGATATTCTCTGAATATATTTTGATCCACGTGGTTAAACTCAGGAAAGTGAATCTCCCCAAACAGCTTGCGCTCTCTAATCCATCTGCTTTGTTGCTGAAAGTCGTTTGCAATTAGTTGACTCAATCTTGAGTCAACTAAGCTACGGCTGAGCCTTATCGTGTGTGTGAATGTTTGTTTTGCTCCATACCATCATGATAACATCACTCTTTAAGACTTTACATGCAGTCCTTTGGCTACATGACACGCAGATTATCATGGTGTCTGGAATCCTTGTTAGTAGAGACTTTTCATTAAAACGTCTCTATTTGGAGATACTTACAAAATAATAATCTTATTGTATTGTGTCAAACACACCTGCACACATGCACTCGGTTATTGACATCCTGTTCAGAAGATATGAAGAGTCTTAAGGGAATGTTTAGATCTATGGTTTGGTGTGAATGCAGGTCTTTATGTCCAGCCAAACATGATAGAAGAAAGTTGTTATTCTGTTGTGGAAGTTCTGGAAATGCTCAGAGAGAAGGTTTACCTGAATGAATGTAGTAGTAATGGAGGATCGATCAAACAGTCATGTAGCATAATGAGCTTAGCGCTTACCGAGATCTGAAGGGTGGTCTCCTTTTGATCATAATGTTTTGAGGTCCGCTACTGACATTGAAAAAAAAGATAGTGACACTTTGGAGAGAAGTTCATTATTTTCAGTAGATTTTTTTTTTTTTTAAGTTGGAACGGTTAACTATTAACAGTCTTGGAATTATATTAACATGACGTGATATTTGCACTGAAAATGCAATTAGACATTTCAGAGGGATATGTGAGTATGTTTCAGAGCCTGTACTTTTCAACTTTTATTAAAGTAAAGAAGTCGAATCAGTGCTTCTTTACTTCTTATATGCACTTCTACTCGAGTACAGACAGTGTGTACTTGTAGCAGTACTGCCAGGGGCCGTCTCTGATCACCTGCTCCTTAATGACTTAATGGGTCTAATTTCCATTAAACGCTTTGGTTTTTCTTCTTCCGTGTTCATTTAGCCTCTGGTGTCCCATTGCGACTCTTTATCATAAATTCACCCTCCACATGCTTCCTCACTCGTGTACTACGAGTTGTTGACCGTCAAGAGACCCTCGATATTTAAGGAAATGAAGGATATCGGAGCAGAATTAAAGTGAAGGACATCCCTTTTTGCAGGGTACCCGCAGTGATGTTAGAAAAATCTTAATTTCGCAAAACGTCGACTAAGGCCTTAAAAGGCATTAGAAAGACGTGAAGCTTCCATGTTCTTCATGTGAAAGAAATATTAATGAGCCTCCCGAAGGCATTTTTATTGTGCATGCATGATACTTATGTTGTAAGACAAGCATCACTGCTGAGATCTGACATAATGAGAAAAAATAACCAGGCAAATAAATGTGTATACTTCATAACACAGTTCCAAGTCATTGACATACTTGCTGTCGGGCCGGGAAATCTACATTGATGTATGTTGTAAGTGTTGGTAAAGAGTATGTCTTCAATTTAATTGGTTGAAACCTGCAGTGACCTGTTTAAATCTTTATTCTAAAGACCAATTTACATGTAATTTTTTTTAAAGCAAACATGATTGAATATTGCAATAGTTATTAGTGGAATCAGACATTCAGTGCGATATTGATTAAAGCTCTGCAGTGTTTGGTCATAAGGTGAGAACCTTTGTGAATGAAAAGCCCATCAACTCTACAATACACATGTGGTGTGTTCTGCAGATGTTGTTTTGGTCATGACTTGAAAAAAATTAAATTTTGTCTTGAACATAACTTTTTTTCAGGCCTGATAGATTATCTGGTCTGATTTCCATGCACTCCATCTCCATAGAAAATGCTTATCTACTTTCTGGTACCTTGTGTACCAGTTATTTGTATTATTTTGCGCATGATTACATTGAGGAGAAAAGCTCAGGGAAAGCTTTTCTCCCACATGAGGACCTGCCAGGGCTCTCAAAGCTGTTCTGTTCTCTGGGCACTTAGGGCTGCCTGAGGATCCGTGTAAATCACCAGGTCTCCTAAAGCAGCCGTATACATTAGTGATGAGCCTAGTTACTCAGTGCAGGATCGAATGAATATTCAATTCTGGTGTAAAGCAACATCATCAGCAGCATCATCATGTCTAATGGCCACAACACACATTATGTGTGACTGGCTCCTTAACTGCTACCCTGTTAACCGATAAAGCCCCAAGGTGCATGAACCGTACCGTATCAGTGGTGTATCAGTGCAGAGAGTAAGACTGGGATGGTTACTTACAAACACATTTAGTAATTTGTTATTTGGATCCTAGCAGAGAGTGAGACGGGGATGGTTACTTTTAAGTTTTTCAGGGTTTACTTTCAAACTGTGGGTTTTCCTCAAAACCCACTCCAACTAAGACTGTATGCTGTAACCTAGAAACAATAGCTATGGCATCGCTCTTGTTTTCCCACTGCACACATGCCTGACATACTGATCTTAATATGTAGTCATCCTTGATGCCCACATATTAAGATGTTTAACTGGAGTGTTCTATGTCTGCGTAGTGGACACGACTGTTGAGGAGGTCACCGTTAGAGATGTGACCGTCATGGTACCCTAGGAGTCATTAATTAATGCCTTAATTAATTCACTTCTTCTTGCCGAATGCGGATGTCAGCTATTTTGCCCATTGTCCGAGAGGCCGAAGGTCTTGCTCGTCCGTCCAGTCCAGATGTTTACTGTTGCAATCCAGGACCCACACAAGAGCAACTCTGTGCTTAACACACAAAAACAATTCCACCAGTGCGTACCTGTGCACCCTGTGCACCTCGCACGGTGGACAGAAACATATTAGATCTGTCACAGACCTAAGCTAACCAGTTGCTTTATGAACCGTGGGCACAACGTTTGACACACTTGGCTGAAATTGGATGCAGTGAGGAGACGTGCTGGAGAAATGTGTTTTTGTGCGAGGAGGAGCAAGAAGGTATGGAAAAGGGTGGCGATTGGCGTGCGTGTGTGTGTGTGTGTGTGTGTGTGTGTGTGTGTGTGTGTGTGTGTGTGTGTGTGACAGCAGAATGTGTGCAGCGTGGAGACGCCTCACGCACAAATACGACACACATCCTCTGCCAAGCACACACCTGTGGCTCTAGGTACCATAGAAACTGAGAGGTGGAATGAGTGTTTTTCCCTCCTTAATTTTAAGCTAAAGATATAGTGAGGCAATCACTCCTCTCGCTTTCACTCACTCTCTGGGGGAGGGGAAAAAGGTGAACCCATGAATCAGAGATGGAGCGATGACCCCTGTTTAACCCATCTGTATTCCTGTGGATATTAGTGCGAACTGCGTAATGATGCTCATGCGTTTGACAGCATGTTATTTCCCTTCTCATCCATCAAGGGCACGGGTCAGGATGTGCACATAGCTAAATCTGACAAAACGTTGTTTTCTTTTCATGACGTCTTTATTTACTCAGCTTGATCCAACATGACATGTTTTTACCAGTTTTGGTTTAGCGGTAATCAAGTGTGTCGTGGAATACCGCGTGAGAAGGAGAATCTGTGCAGGTGGAGACACACATGAAGCTTAAGTTGCGTCAGTTAAATGGAGTCGCTGAGTAGATCAGGTGGATTCGTAATTGGGCACCGGCGTGACCAATTCAAGTAGACATCTTCAAGAAAGAGTCGGGAAAGGATTCCGTTGCGTTGATATATGGACAACCAAGTCAGTATTTCACAAACTCATCTCGACTTTGCCAAAGCCGAAGGCTACTGGAAGTCTGCTCTCTTGACGGATGAGTAAAGGAATTCTTATTTTCAGTCACAACACAGCAGCTGTATATAGGTGAAAACACAACAATGTAAAGCCACTATGGTATGATTCTAGAGTGGTCAAGAGAGAGTGCAAAGAGCAATCATTCGAAATGAAACATTGTCCTCCCTCTCAACTCCCAATATCCCTGCGGTTCTCCGCCAGGGAAAATTGTTGTTGTGTGTTTGTGTTTGTGTTGTGTTTACCACACCGGTGATTGACAGACAAGATGGATTCCCTGAGTCGATCAGGGCAAACGCCACAGAATAGACCATCAGTCAAGGAGATAAATCAAGACTGAAAGCGGACAGAGCCAATACCCAAACTATTGAGGCACATCTCCCGACAAAGAGCTGAGGAGAAAGGTTGTGTATTTTTGATTAGCGTAGTCCTGGCCTGAATCTAATCTTGCTAATATGACAGGGGGCCCTTCAAACCTCCATTTGCTTCATTAAGACTCAGTTATAGAGGAGAGGGGAACTGGGCACATCTCTTGTGACGCCACCTCAGGCACCAGCCGTGAGCGTAGGCTTCACACATTTAATTGCCTACAGTTATTATTATTATTATTTTTAATCCCTCTATGGATTTCTATACATTGTTGTATTTCACACAAAAATAAAAGAGCAGTGCTGTGATCTCTGTCTCAGTGGGTCAGATACCAGAGCGCCGTAAATAAGTGATGTCCATGTGTGTTTTCTCTTTGGCAAACCAAAGATAAAGGCCGGCACATCCTCCGCTCTGAAAAGATGCTTTACGTTTAGCATCTGGGAGCCGGTCCGTCTCCCTCCTCTCACAAGGTTTCATTAAGTACACAACCTGCATCGAGCATTTCAAGTTACCGCGTTTTCGCCGGTCCCTGGGAAAACAATCGATTTAGAATACATTTTGGGCTTCACTAATTATTCCCTTGAATCTATTGATTAATTAATCCAGAGATGACTGGGGACAAATGAAGCGGTGTCACTACACGCCCCCCCGGGGTCAGGGCGGGAAACGACCCCGCCGGCTGTTGCTCTCTGTTGTGTTGGGTCTGTATTGTTAGCCTGCTGTTGTGTTATTCCTTTCTGTTGTGTTGTTCCTCTCTGTTGTGTGTTGGGTCTGTTGTGTTAGCCTGCTGTTGTGTTGTGTTGCTGTTGCTCTCTGTTGTTTTAGCCTGTTGGCTGGCTCTTGAGGGGGACTGGGAGGACTGGTAGGACTGGAAACGGCAGGTGGAGGTAGTTATCTCTTACTGCGGGCTACAGTGGGAATGCCCCCCTGTGGTGCAGTGCAACATGTGCCCCTTTTTAATGTGTGTGTGTGTGTGTGTGTGTGTGTGTATGTGTGTGTGTGTGTGTGTGTGCGCGCGTATATATATACATATATGTACACAATGAAAACAAAAGGCCGGATCACCCATTTCAATATCCTCATATAATATATGCGTCGAGAGTCTTTGAAGCTAGATTTGAAAAGAAAAGGGATGACAGCGCGATAGTTAACGTTTAAACGTGGAGCTTAGAGGCATCAAACCGAGACTAGTGCTCAGAGCCGGGGGGATGAGACGGCAGCTAATCCCCCCGGACAGCAGGCGAGCAGTGCGTGCACTGTCGCCGTCTGCAGGCACCAGGCGCTGCCTAATAAACAGGTATCTGCATATGAATGCAGGCCATGGCACAGGAGGCAGCACTCCGGTAATCCGTTTGTAGTCCGGTTTTGTCTTCCCAAGTAGTATTGAAGATTGATCGCGTTGGCCGATTGGCGCTAATAAGAATCGATCTATCGCGTTCGAGCACCGAAATACAGGGAGATTGTAGTCAGGTGTTTGAGTAGTCATTTAAGTACATATTACTGTACTGCAAACACATGGACACGCACGCACACACATACACACCGAACCCCATAACTATTGAACCATTGTCGTGTGACGATGGGCGATGGTTTCCGAGATTGAGTCGTTCCGATCACAACATCTTCCCCGGCTCGGTTCTCTTGTTCTCCGCTCTCGTGTGGTTCTCTTATCGTCTGGAGGAAGGGGAACACGACGCTCACAAGATCTACCTGAGGCGACCGGATTCCAGTGCAAATAAATCCACGAAAGGATTAATGGTTGAGTACCGCTAGTGAAAGCCTGTTGGCTTCAAACAGGAGGAGCTCTTTGAAGAGGTAGGGGGGGTCCAGAATCCCCCCCCCCCCTCTAGATCATTGGGCTGGCGCTTTGAAGATTTATTTGGTCTGTATACAGGATGACAATGTGTGAATGCATTGGTGTATGGGCACAATATGGCTCTAGACATGTTCTCCACCTGTCACCTCACCCGTCACGTCCTGTGGGTGTGTGTGTCTGTGTTTGTGTTTGTGTGTGTCTGTGTCTGCGTGTGGCTGTGTGTGTGTTGAGGGGGAGGAAAACGTAAAAAGAAAACGTGTTTGTGTCACAGTGTTTGTGTGTCTTTGTGTACTGTTATACTTTAATTACATATGAGTGTGTAAGTATTGAGCAGCCTCTCTCCACAACATAAAGTGTTTGTGTGTGTGTGTGTGTGTGTGTGTGTGTGTACACACGAGTATGCTCATCTCCATAATTACTTTGGTAAATTGCTCCACTAAAAGGTGAAACATAATGGGGAAGCAGTACAAATTCTCTAGGTCGACGCAATTATGCTCCGACTGAATAGCAGCACGTCCAGTTATTTCATTTGTAGATGACCACGCTCTCTTCCCAGGGCCTGGGTTCTCATCTTACCGTTTCTTTGGTCGGGCATCAAGGACATTAAGCCTCTTATAGTGATTGTATTGAATGACAATGATGTACGGTTTACATACTCTGGCCAGAGAAGTCCAGATTGCTGGTTGGGAAGAGGCGCGTGGTGAAAGGTTTCGAAATGCGGGGAATGTTTGTGTTTGGTATTTTTTTTATAATTACGTTTGGCTAAGTATTGGAGCAGAGGAGAGAAATATAGAGCATGTAATTACATTGATCACTTTATACAATATTCCAAAAAGTGAATCAGAGCGCGAGTGGGTTATTGCATTATCAAACGTTCAAACTTCACCTGATTTGGGGGAGAAGATAATCATTGATGTGCAAACTCAAGAATACGTGCTCAGGAAATAGAATTTCAGTTGATTGAGTTGAGTGTTTGGCCCCAGAATAAGGCAAACGCTGACACATTTGCTATTCCGCAAGAATCTGGTATATTCCTTATCTCCTTAAGGTGATTTGCCGTGGACGTCACACCGCTGGAGCAAACGTGAGAGGAGAGCAGGAAGGGTTGACTGGATATTCAAACACTGAGTAGGAGTTAGGTTAGCTGGAGGTCGGTGTGTTCAGGCCTGAGGGTTGAATGATACCTTGCTAGCTAGCAAGGTTCATAAGGGTCACGTTTGATCTGTTAACCTTTGGAACTAACATAGTGAGTTTAAACCACTTCTTTTGAACATTCTTCACTTCACTCCCTGCCATCCATCAGAAGCTTGCAGGACACGGGTGTCATGCGACTGCAGACAGCCCATTGAAAAACACATCAGGGCAATATGTCAGAAAACACATTGAAAAATACATCACATTTTCAGTTTAATCTCACAACCCTGAACTTCGTTTTTTTCATTTTACCTTCATTTACCCAGAGGAATCTCGTTTCCAAAGGGTGCCCTGGCCCATATAGCAGCTGTGGGACTGACAATAGCGTTTACAATTCCAAATAAAATCAGAGTAACAAGGTAGGCTTTTAAAACGGGAACATGCACAGGGAAGGCAGGGAGGCTGTCTCTCGTTCCTCTGCAAATTACTCCATGTAAAAAGGCAAGGAAACTAAAAGCCTTTTTTCTCCCTGCTTCCGTGCGCACATTAGGGATGGACAGAAGGTCCTGAGAGTCCCCAGGCTTTTTCGGTATAAGCGTAGTTGCAAAGGTAATTAGGGAAAAGGCCAAGAATGGCGTTTTAGATCAAAAATATGCCGCAGGTGGAGGATACATATGGCGGGCACACGGCAGCCAGCATCGCCGCACAGAGCGCTGGGGAGAGGAGACGGTGCCCTGGAATTTAACCGCTATACGCCGTGGTTCACTGTTTCAAGAGATGGACGACATTTAAAGGACGCATGAGGATATGAAAAGTCACCTTCATCTAAAACATGCATCAAGTCGATCTGGTCTGAGCCACTGAAGAAAAACAACATTTGTTTCTTAAATCAAAAACGTTAGTTTTTTGGATGCTGGGCGATCTGGTTCTTTAAATGGTTTGAAAATCGTTTGTCTTTGACAATCTGTGAGACAGGAGCTAAATCGAAATTGATTTCAATTATGCACATTATGCTTTGAATCCAATCCATACTACAGCCCAATTGGAAAAAGATTTTTAAAGCTGCAATTCAAAGAGAAAAAGTGAATGAAAGCATGTTGGCCAGCCACCATTTTACCTAAAAATGAACAGCTAAAACCTGTTTTAATGCATGCCAATTTACAAAGCCAGGTGTCAATCTCTCTAACACAACAGTTAACATAATACCATCTTGCAAAGCTCATTCTACCACCTTTTTTGAATTACTTTGTATCCTATCGTGTCACGTTTTATTCCACCACAAAGGCCATCGTTCGTTAAATACAGTTAGCTTCACACCACATAAGTTTAGTCATTCCGTTTGGCGTTAGCGGCGATATCGAGTTCTGTGCCACGCTGAACAGACGACACAATAACGCATAACATTCCATATTTACGCAACATGCTTCCATGTCTATGGACTTTAGAAGCAAGCTTGTAAGGTGTTGTTCCGTGCACTAAATTAACCATTTGTTCTTGTCTGCAGTGGAGCGGAGGGTTTCATTGTCTGGGTTCAGTGTGTTGGCAGTAGCACACTCGCTTGCAAATGAAGGAGATGGATCTGATGGATCTCAATGAGGAAGGGCCCTCTCCAAAAACACAGGGGCTTTATTGTGGGATATGTCAGTAGGCATTGATGGCACTGTACTGCAAAACACAGACACACAGACGAATACTCACACACACACACACACACACACACACACACACACACACACACACACACACACACACACACACACACACACA
>JAOPUD010000089.1:2099485-2110180 GCA_027122715.1 Trisopterus minutus
ATAAAAAGTCTCACCTATCCAGTCTTCTCTACCTGTAACTGTAAAGGAAATGATAGGTCAGAGTTATATTTCAGGGCTCCAATAACAGGAGGCTGTGGCCTGGAGCTGCAGCCCAATCTGTTGGTGTACGTTTGTCGAGTAGAGACAGCCCTTTACACTGATAACACCCATACACCGGCAGAGATGTTAATGTGAGTCTGCACATTAAGGGAAGTCATTTCACGTATGAGTACTCAGACAATGTTTTAATAAACTCTGGCTTTCAAATCGAATGGAGGCTGGGAGTGTCATTTATTTTCTCCTGGTGACTGGTAAGTTGTTTAAGGGGGCTTGTGTGATTGATTATCCCATTCTTTGGCCTTTGTATTCTTGGGAATTGATATCCATTTATTATTCCGGTCCAGGACATTTTTATTTTAATAATGAAAGGAGAACATTTGAGGCAGTGTATTATTTCACATTTTACCAGATCAATGTTTATTGTATATTTGTATTCAATGAATGAACCATATCTGAATGCTATGTATTATGGGAGTCTAACTAGTAACAGCTTGTTGGACTATATTTCATTTTACGGTTACTGTTTACCATTAAGTGGTAGGTTTGTGAGGTTTAATCATTATTTTAAGAATTTGAATCTATTTATTAAAATAACCAACACATATTTACTTCAGGGATCAATGAAAAAATAACATGTCAACAATTAACGTGTCAAAAATAACTTCTGAATTAATTTCACCGTTCTGCTGTGGTACTAATGCCATAAATTAACACGTTTAGTTTTCATCAAAGGTCTTATTATTGGCTGCCAGGGTTGAACAATACGTGTCATTGCTCAAAACTTTCAATAGCAAAACCAAGTACAACATCTCTCCCACTGGGGAATGAGCACCGCATCATACCAGGGGCGATGTTCACAAAAGACTGTTCTGCTCCACCGCTATATGTGCTCTAATGCATTCATAAAGAATATTCAAGAACCCATGGGGAGCAACACTATGGGGGGGAACCATGGGGAGCCAATGGAAGCCAAGAGACAGACCGTGTTGAACTCGTAGCTATGAATGTCATGGATTAATGAACTCGCACACTTTCTTTGAACACAGGGATTGGCAACATAGTCTGTGTCAATCAAGTTCACCTTGTATTTTATGGCCTCTTGTCTGAGATGTTTATGGTGAGTTTAGATTGAAGCAGCCACTGGAACAGCCACTTCACTAGTCACATTACTGTGCATGGCCCCAAAAGAGCAATTGAAATATTTATAGTTAAATGAAAGGAAACGGCCTTAATATTAATATTTTAGGGCTGTTTGAATGTGAACCACTCACTGATCGAGGTAATTGCTTTAAGTCGTCTGGATGCATTCATACAAAAAATATAAAAAAAAGAAATTTCTTTTAATCAAATCTATTTTAAGATGTCACCTTTTGTCTTCTCACGCCGTTGATGATTTAAAAGGTAGGTTTAAGTTCAAAAAGGGTTTGTTAATACCTCCGTGGCCAGCCAGTTAAAGGGTGTTAGATTAAGCCCCTCCCACTTAGAAGGCGGCAGACTGCAGTGCGAAAAACATTCCGTTAGCAGTGTTCCATCCACGCTAGCTGGATGGGACACTCGTGACGCAAACCGAGTGACTCAGCAGAGCTCGGCTGGCAGTGTGGCGTGAGTGGAAGGGGCTTTTGGAGACTCGACGGCAAGATTAGACACGCCCCCTGTAGGACGTTGTAAAAAGAGAGAGAGGTACGGGCTGGCCAGAGTTTTTGTAGTTGACGTCAGTCATATGATGTGATTTTATCGATCACCTTATTGAAGTCGCTTTTCGTCAGCATACACAACATATGTCAGGGTTATTGGAAGATACGAGCTAGTAGAAATATTACGTTATGCATCTTTTAGAATCACAGACGCTGGTTGAGTCCAGTAGTGGTGGTGGTGTAGGGGGCCCTACGCAGGGCTTCCTGAAGGATCTCTGTGTGAGTGCTCCCCAGACCTCTTCAAAGAGACTTCAGAAAGGCTGTGCTGCTAACTGTCACACTTCTCCTCTTCTGCTGCAGCTTATCGCATCCCACTCAGTGTGTGTGTGTGTGTGTGTGTGTGTCATCTTTGTCACTTTAAGAGTATGTGTGTCTGTGTGTAGTTTATGTCAATGTGCGTTAGTGTGTGTGTGGTTTATGTCAATGCGTGTGTGTGTGTGGTTTTTGTCAATGTCTGTGTTTTATGTCAATGTGCGTGTGTAATGTACTGATGTGGATCTTCAACGGGTTAAGTGGGTTTTCTTGTTACTTATCAGGCCCACACATCTTGTATTGCGTGGAGAGGGTTGCGTGTTCAAAAAGCGAAAAATATCAGCGCTGGATTTTTGCGCTTAAGAGCCAGCTGTTAGGATCCGTTGCCACTATCAATGTTATCAACAAGGGACCAAATTCAGTCTCTTTGCGTCTTCAGTCCATCTAAGTTGCTAACCTCACCGGAGCAGTTGATTCCCAACGTGCACTCTGTAAATGAAGCGTGACGCGTGGGCCCTGTTGGGACATTTCATACCATGCTTGAAACTGCACACGCACTGCATGTGACCTGAACCACAAGCTGAGTGGCTTTGTGTGTGTGTGTGTGTGCGTGTGCGTGATTATGCGTCGGCTCCCTGATGCGGAAAATAGCACATGCATGCATGACCTGACCTGACCTGTGGGTATTCATAATTTAGCGCATTCCTCTGAATGGTGGAACTGTGTATGCCCAAGGACACAGCACGCCACAATGTAGTCCTGAAGGTCAAATGAAGGGCCCAGTTACCACCAGGTGTGAGATTGATTTTTGCAAGCTGTCAAGAATGCGTGGATGATGGCTGGTTTACGCAGCCTCACCAGGCCCAGAGTCAGACTGATTGGACTCTGGGGCTGGGTGGGGCTGCGCACCGGCTGTGCATTGAGAAATCAATGTGCACAGGTTAAACCAGCCATCCCCCCACACACACACACACACTCAGGGAAGATCTCCTACATGGCAACATGACAACCATCGTCATGTATTATTTTCTGCAAAGCTTGGGATAAACCGGCTTTCAACACCAGCCTGAGTCCTTGGTTCTGGAGGAGCCCAGAAAAGCCATTTTTCAGGTGTAGCATGACAGACATTGTCGGCGTTGGCGGCCTTTTTTGAAATAGACCCCATAGTGACTGATAGTGATCTGACGGCAAAATATCCTGACCCTCTCCCCCAATGGACCGTAACATCTGGTCGACTGATCTGTTCATGATGTCCATCCTCGGGGTGGACTCTCCCACCGCCACTCATAAAAACGATTGCTCAATTGAATGCAAAACTCAAACCTTGTGATTCTCTTGCTTATAGCTGTTGTTGTTGTTTGGAAACTATTTGTGTGGCACTTTAATTTGTGATTGTTTACTGTAATTGTTCTCAGAATAACCAAAGAGCCTCTCTTTGGATAAAAGCATGTGCTGAATGGCTAATGAAGCGTCTTGGACATTGGAATGGCTTGTAATGGCTGCTCTCCGTCAAACCCTGTGGTAAAATTGGGGCTCTTAGTGAATCCAAGACAGAGGTTACAATTAAAGACCATGAAATGCTGTTTGAAATGCCTGGCCTAAACTATTATGACATGACGTTTAAAGTGATGGACAACAGAAATCCATAATTTATTTCTAATTATGTGGGGTACCGTCTGTCTCAGCTGGTATTTAAACACTATAAAAAAATGTTTATAATGGGCTAAGCACTCAAATTGAAAGTGCTGGAGCGGTGTTCAATTCTTACTTTCATGGGATTATACACACATGAAGACATAATTGTGAATATTTTATTCAATCTCTGCCAAGACTGCCACTAAATTCTACATACTGCACCTTCAAAGTAACCGGGTCATTAAGGTGTTACACTCTTTAATGCTTGGAGATTTGATGAGATTGCACAACTGAAAGCACTCGCCATCTGTATGCGAGGCTATTACAGGCTTAATCCAAACGTGGGAGAGAAACACATTGTTATAAATTGTCAGATATTTCGAGGTTGCCGTTTATTTTTAATTTTTTGTTTCCTGAATTCTGAATAACCTGGCTGTCACAACAAGCCGAGAAGGTTGGTAAGTGCGTCTCCACCTGATGCTTCTTGTGTATCGAGCCGTCACCGGAGATCTGAGGACGCACTACCCGCATTGATCCTTAATGATGTCTCCGCTCGCCCATTTGCGCTCTTACTCGATTAATCCTGTCGTTCTCGTGCCCCACGCCGCCGGATAATTATTCCTGAACCAGTTGTCACAAGTGTTTTTTTCCCCCTCTCCGCGGCCCCTTTTTATTCTAATATTCATTAACACAGAGTAGCTTGGAAATGGTTGTCCATAACTCTTGTTTAAGGCCTGTCTCCCCGTCTTCCATGGCCTCATTACCGAGATTCATTGTCGGGGGGGGCCGTGGCCGGCTGACATGTTGTAGGAGGTCCATCATGCCACACACCCACCACCTCTCCTTGATGGTGTTTTCTTATTCATCGTGGATGCGCTATCCCTCAATATCGCCATGCGGCTTATTCATCCCGGACCCCTTCGGGCCCGTCCTCATCCGGCTACCAGGCAAGACGAGACGGATGGCCTGGCATCGGCCCCTTGCCTGGAACACAAACTACTTAAAGAATGTGGCACGGATACTTTATTAAGCCATTTGTTCAGCCCACGGCCCATTGGCGGGTTTGTCTTGCTGTGTGCATTCTGCATGCATATTGGTGAACCACTGGTGAAAGTTGTTTTAAAGCAAATTTAAATCACAGATCAATCTCGCCGTAATGGATCTCCTCCTATCACGGAGCACACTGCCTGTAGAAGAGCAGTCCTCCTGGGGTTCGCTACATCATTATCATGCATCATACACGTCGGTTTAGCAGCTCAGTATGCCTGGCCCTTCAATTTAATTTATGCTATCGTTTCACGCAGAGGTGTGCCAGTGAATAGCTATCCACGAGGGCCACAACCCTGTTAAACGCTCCGCATGTGTTTTTGACATTTTGGCAGGGGCCCAGGAGCCGAGGTAGGTCATGTGTGACATCCCCGACCCCCTCCTAGCAAGGCGCATGAGCAAGACACTAACTGCCCCTTCATGAGCTGGCTGTTGCCTTGCATGGCTGGCATCGTGGTCAGTGTGTCACTGTGTGTATGAATGGGTGAATGTTAGGCACTCGTTTTAAAGCGCTTTGATTGGCCACAGTTGAGATGAGTGGTACATATATATGCATTTACCATTTAGATTTCAATATTAGTATGCTTTGAACAGCATGGGCTTGCATTCAGCCCTCCCTACCTGATTGGAACAAGTTGCCTGATTGTGTGGTCCGCTGTATCCTTAGGCAACATGGCTTGCTTTTCTTTTCCTCCTCCGCCTCCTCTTATTTTCAGGAGTCCAGTCATGCAGATCTCGTAACTGGAGAGATAGTTGGATGCTCATGCAACCCCAATTAGCCCGGAATTAATTATGGAGAAATCTGATCTCTCCTGTGGGTTGTGTGTACATGTACTGGTAGATTTCTGCTTCTTACACGATCGCTCGTATGGACTTGTAGACTAATAGGCTTAGGGAAAACACTGATTTATATATTTCTGTGCGTGCGTTGGATACTGAGAGCCAGTGAGCTGGACCTTAGAGGCCTAGACGATATTGACAGTGATTGGTGATGCAACTGATTCAGATTCGGCGTCAACATTCAGACCTTCGGTGGAAACAGTATTGTCGTCGGGCTGGAGGAATCCATACCAAACAATGATAATAAAAAGGCAAACCAATGATTAGTGTGTTTGAGAAGACCGAGGCAAATCCAGCGGAGAGAGACTAGGAACCTGGGACTCAAACGGAAGCAGAGAGTTTGCTGTTATTTGAGATTACTTTTTGGCAGGAATTCCAGATATTAAAAAACACAAAAATAAACGAGACGAAACTCCAGAAGAAATAAAAAAAAGATGAACAGAGGAGAGGATTAAAAATGTTGTTTCAGTCAGACTCTTACAACATAATTGGAACTGTAATTGAAGTTGATAGAAACCAGATCCCATTCCCCATCCCATTCATATCTGCATAAATGCGTATTTATTTTTCTTTGATTGAAATGATTTGGGCTTTGGAAATCAAATCTATTTTCAACAACTGTTTTGCCGCAATGAGCTCTGCATGTCGGATTATCGTCAGGACGCCAACAGCTGCTGCTGCTGAGGCAGCGAATACCGGTTTATGCTTGACAAAAGACTCATTATTCTGTATTCTGAACCATAAAAGAGAACTTGTTTATGGGAACATTAAACGTAATAATATAAAAGCGTGTACTAATATTTTTAGCCTCATTGTCAGTATAGCAGTCATCCAAAATGAGTATATACATTTTTTGGTTTACTCATTTCAGCATTTTCCACTCCATCCTACGGCTCTCGACATCAGTAAAGGTGACTTTAATGCATTCTAAGCCCCTTAGGAAGGGGACATGTCTGTGGCTTCAGCTGTGGGTGATGTGAAGGAGTCTAATCTCTCCTGGAGTTTATTTATTTAAAAACCAGCGGCGGTGTACACGAGATCTAGGCGGGTGTGCCAATGTGCTTATCTAAAGAGTAAAACCCTATGAAACCACTGCATATTCCAGAGAAGTAAATTTAGGGAAGAGCTTGAAAATAAGGCACTGCAACATAATTCTGATCCTAATATCAAACAGTTATCCAGCAGATGAGTATTTTTTTTACATTTTTTACAGAAAGAAAGAATTACAAAATGAAGACCAAAGTGTCCTCCTCACACTGCATCGCATGGATCACTGCGA
This sequence comes from Trisopterus minutus, assembly GCA_027122715.1. Classification (NCBI taxonomy): domain Eukaryota; kingdom Metazoa; phylum Chordata; class Actinopteri; order Gadiformes; family Gadidae; genus Trisopterus; species Trisopterus minutus. The sequence continues at coordinate 2,106,293 of JAOPUD010000089.1, forward strand.
GCTAATTAGCTTGTCACCGTCCACGACCTCGGCTAACAACAGCCCCTGTGACAGCTCTTTGGCAGGTTCAAGGTTACTGGCTTTCTCTGTAATTGATTCATAATTGATATCAATCTCATCAGCCCGCCGCGGGGCCCAGGGACACGAGTGCAGCGATGGCAGAATCCTAAAACACAGGCTCCCCCGGGGGCAGCCTGGCGAGTGTGTGACGTGTTGCTCAGCCATTGGTGGGGTAAAGACGCTGAGGCTGTGTTTTTGGACGCTGGAGATTTTGCTCTGATGGGACGACGGTTCATAGCTCTCCTCATGGTCCATTTTAAACCACTCTCCGGATGATTATTCGAACGCCTCCACATGGAGCCAATTTGAATCACTGGGGTGCTAATGCGTCGGGATCGTTTAATATCTCCGGTCCGTGGCCCCATGCCGAGCCTTCACGGCTCATAGAGTTACTGCCGACCTCAAACAGTCCCTGGTGTTAAGTCTTGGGTTGTATCTGGAAGTTTGAAAGGAGGCGCCTGATCCCTGCGTGGAACACGAGCTTCCGAGACGGGGAACACAGATGAGTGGTGGCTCTGCTCTGAGGTCTACGTCGTCCAGGGTGCAGTTGACTCTCCGTGCGTCCTTCTGCGCGGTTCGGTTTCTGCTCAATCTCGGCTGTCAATATTCAAGACTTTTGTTTGACCAGAGTTTGTTTGTTTGTGTGAACAGTTAGTCATTTGCTGGTTAATTTGTTGTATTCTTTGATATTTCCATAACGGGAAAACGAGAAAGGCATTCCTTGCCTTGTGTTCCCTGACTAGTCAGCTATGGTTGTTGACACCACCCTGCACCTCAGGAGAAACGGAGAATAACAAAGCGTATAGACTGTAGACAGTCCTCGGGCCGGCCGCTACGTGACTCAAAGAGCTGCTGTGGCCCTGAAGTCTCCGCTCCTCTGTCACCCTGCCAACCGGAGTCACCCTGTAGGGCTGTTGTCTGCGGTCTGACACCACTAGCGCACGTGCACACGCACACGCACATATGAGTCTCCCAATGTTCCTGCCTCCCACTGCGCTCTAATTCAGCACGCAGGTTGGCGGGAATGATGGGCGTCTGGCGGCGGGGAGGGGCACGTTGGGAATAGACATGACCTGTTTCCCATGATGCACTTTGCCAGACTTGCTACCCCATGCCAGCCGCTAGTGCAAAGATATTTTTTTTGGCAGCAGAGAAGACTAAGAGAGTCTTAGAAAAAACGAGAAATGAGGCCTGAAGCGGGTGGCTACATGTAAGCGTTGACCATATTGTCACCAGAATGTTGCTCGCTGATGGAACCATGAAAGTGATGGCAATACTTTGGGTGCCAATAATAACTAGTAAATAATGTCGGGAGTAATCCTAGGTGCTTGCCAATTTTAATAACACAGGCTGTGCTCACTCATCGGTGATCCAGTGACTGTGTGGAGTCGATGTTTATTAGCGGCGCTCTGCTTCATTGGAGTTCCACTATTACCCCGGTTGTGTTAGCTCAGAGAGAGCTGATTACGGCACCCAATATCCTATTCTCATTTTCATCAATTCCTCTTTCTTCTGATTGATTTTTGAAGTAACCGTTACAGACTATGCGTTCAACAGATTTTTATCGTCTCATAATAATTATCAATTGATTAATCCATCTCATAGTAACAGTTCACAATATTAGGCTACAATTGAAACGTGTATTTTGTCAATAGCTGTGAACCCTAGCTGCCAGACTATTCGCTACGGTTCACCTAGCATCTCGGAGGTGGCCGATCCCGGGCCAGAGTGTCTGCAATCAAGTGAGTGTTTGTTTCCTGTTTCCTGCGTGTCTGCTTTGGCAGTCGGGTATGCACTGATAACCCAGAGCCAACGGTGCGGTGCGTTAGCAGATATAATTTATCTGGTTGACTGAATTCAGACATCAAGTTGAGAGAGGGGCAGCAATACACTGAGCAGGCTGAAGTCCCGGCCATGACCTCGTACACTTGCTTGTTTTTCTTTTCTGGTCCGATGCTCCACTATCCTCTTATTCTCAGGGACCCTGAGACTCAGGTGTGGAGCCACTGCTCACCGGCTCACTCTTCCCGGCCATGGGTGAGCAAAGAGACATGTGAGTCTGTGTTTATGTCTGGAAATAGCTGACAAGGCCCACCCACATCAAGGCAAGCGTCCAAGTAAAAAAAAACGTCAGAGAGATTTATTCTTTGTTTGTTCTGTGAACTGAGTTGTATGAAATTAATTCCCATAGGTTTGGATAATTCAATCTGGTTTGATGTGTGATAGCGCGATAAGCTTTGAGTTTTTCTGATTAACATTGTGTCGTTCTCCGTCACTCAAAACACGATACAAGACATTCTTCATTGTGGAACCCTCCAAAGCAAATCAAATTACAGTTCACATAAAGCATGACATAAATCAGGCGTGTTATGCTCTATCACAGACGGTTGTGTTTCTGTTGAATCAGGGTATATATTTCAGGATTAACACGATATGTCTAGCCAGCAGCTATCTCTAAAAGAAGCCCCAGAAGGAATCAACTTCTAAATTACAGCTTGGAGGAGTTCCATTAGTGTAGTCTGACCTTTCCAGCGGTCCATAAGAAGGTACAAATATGGCTTTATGCGACTGTGTTGGCGGCAGGCGTTTCATTTAGCCCGTTCAGCTTGTTTCTTCCTTGTGCAAAGTGTGCAAAGATGTCTGAACCATACAGGGATGTTGTGTATAGAGGTTACGACAAACAACATACATTCTCAAGCTTTTTAAATGTTGAACATCTTGGACACTAACGTCAAAAGTGGTGTAAATGGATTTTTCTGCTGTTTAAATCCTTAATATTTTTAGAGCTGCTTTGGTGCACAGTAGTCCACAATACTTAGTTTCCTTGATGTCTTCAGACCTCCGGTAAGATGTCTCCAGACCTGGTTAAATTCCTTCTATTCCCTGATGTCTGTACACCTGTTTTAGTTTGGTCTACTCCCTGATGTCTGCAGACCTGCTCTGTCCATAGATGAAGGTAGACCCAACCAAACAATCAGCCCAGTATGATCTGAATGAAGTGCTCTGAGCTCTAATTCATTCACCAGGTTCATAAAATGTCCCCCATTTGGCTTCACTAACAGCTTTCCTAATAACAGCCCCGGAAAAACCAAACACAGTACATCAAATCACGGTTTTAATTAGAATTTTTATTATACTTTACCAAACGGATAAAACATAGCTGGTGTGCCATCAACATTTTTCTTTCATTATATTTTATAAAACGGATAAAAGGCTGGCGTCCCATTAAGACGAGCGAGGTGGTTTGTAGAACTGACTAATCACGGAGGGAGCCCTAATACGAAAAATCCATTCCGATCGCTGTTTCTCCCGAAGTTGTTCCCCTGCATATTCAGCAGCGGGCTGAGGAGAGGCAGCAGCTCCTCTGTGTGACTGTAACACAGTTCTATCGGTTTATTTTAGTCCCACACCCCATGAATGTACCCCTCCTTCTAGTTTATCTTGCACCTCTTATTGATTTTCTATTCCCCCTGGGCTTCTCATATCTAATGTATACGCCTCTCCCTCTATTCCTCCCTTGATCTCTCTCTGTCTCCCTTGCCCTCGCTCGTCCCTCGCTCGCTCGCTCGCTCTCTCTCTTCCTGTCATGTTGTACGGGCCACCCGTTGCCAAATACCGTGATGAGTCCTAAGTATTCTGCATAGGCGACTGGTTGCCTGGGTGCTCCCTGTCATCAGCGGCCATTAAAGAGAGCGGAGAGAGAGAGAGAGAGAGCACACTGTGCCGCTGCAGTGCCGCATCACGTCTCAGAGAGCTGGATTTTCTGCACATTAAAACAGGTGATGGGGGGGCAGGGCTGGGTGGAAGGTTGTGTGTGTGTGTGTGGGG
>JAOPUD010000089.1:2125305-2137303 GCA_027122715.1 Trisopterus minutus
CCCCCCCCCCCCCCCCCCCCGAAACTCTCGCAGAATAAAATGCTGTTTCGAGTGAAGAGGAAACACATCAAAACGCAGGTTGCACAGTTGAGCGCGTACCAATTCTTACCCTTTATCAACCAACCTATTCTGAAGTCACAGCCATTCACAGCCATGAGAGGGCTACCAGTCCCCATGAACATGTTTTATTGAGGACTGGATTATTAAGTTTAACTGATATTATTATTGGTTTGATCAGTGCCTACTGGATTTTGTGTGTGTGTGTGTGTGTTGTGTGTGTGTTTTGTGTGAGTTTGTGTGTATAAACCTCAAAGGTCAACTGCCTCAAACTCATCTTGTTTTTTCTACTCACCAACCCGACCGGCAACGCCTGCATTGTGAACTTGTGCTCTGGAAATGCTTAGTTGTGCATTCGGTGCATATCTCCATGTTGGAGCCGTGATCCCAAGCCACTCAGAGACACGGTGATGGTGGGTGTCGTGGCTGCACTGCCTCTCTGAGATGGAAAGGCAGAACCGAGTAATCCTTGCCTTCGCTTCCTCTTGCGTTCTCGTACTTGTGATTCATTTTTTATCTCCCCACGCAAAGCTCAATGTTCAGCACCTCTGCGCTTTGCTGGATCCATCCCCCACGTAGCCCTTAGATAGTACTTAGATACATGTATCCTACTTGACCATTGTCAAACTCATTCTATGAAAGGGGGCAAAAGACGCGTATTACAGATGCTTTCAGGGCCATACATGTTACATATGTATTTGATTTATTCATATCAATACTCACTTGTTCAGTGTTCACCTAGACTCTGCATAGCCTGCAAAACGGTGATACTAGGACTCCTAATGGCTGTGTAGCAGCAGCAGTGTTATGAAAGATATTTCTTCCGACAAAGAAGGAGTTCCATTAAGGCCAGTCGGACTTATATTAAAGCTAATCCTGTTTTACTGCTTTAGTCGCCAGCAAATTATATTATCTATACCTTCTTAGCCACAGTGCTGCTCTTTAGTACAAATGGGAATATATGGTTTAATCACCCCAGTGTTACGTTTCAAATTAAGAAACTCCCCGTTGATGTAAGGACGAAAAAAGAAATGTCCCTTTCCATTCCTTTTCCTTTCCTCTGTGTTTGCGCTAATAGGTCAGGTCCTTCTCAATGCTGTTATGACTACTTCATAAAACTTAACCGTGAGGGCAGCTTTTTCAAGTGAACATTGTCTCAGAAATGCATATTGGTCATCACATACATTTCCTGAAAGCGCCTCAAACTGAAACGTGTGGGAGGACACATCTAACCGGGTCGTGACCCATGGTTTTTTTTACTGGATTATGGATTTTTTCTTGTTCTTATCATGCGGTATAACATAACTCACAACCTAGCGCATATCACAATACAATGTTCTAAGATGATTATATAGATCATATAAAGCAATGCAACGATTAGAATTTAATGTTGTCCCGGATTCACCAGAACTTGTATTCTGACATGGTTAGGCTATAACACTAGGCTGGTGTATTGGCTCATCTGCCTTGTTTTGAGATTGGATTGCACTCCAGATTGGATGGAGATTGTATTTAATGGCTCATCCATTTAACGTAACGTGGGCTAGATGGTGCTTCATTCGGAGGTGTTGGATGGCTGTTCTCATCATATCCAACAGGATAGGCCTGGGGGGAATTGCCAGGAACAACCCGACCATACAACTCATCTTAGAAACAAAGCAGAATCAATTTCAGTATGCACACTGCGGTTAGGGGGAAATAATCGGTTTCTGTGGTGGGTGTTGGTTGCTAGGCTTTAATACAGCTTCAAAAAAAGATATGAAGACAGACATTTTGTTCAGGGGATGCTATGCTGCGAAACTGTAGCAATCTCTCTTCTTACTGGGAAAGAGTCAAAGAGGACTTCATCATCAGACCAATGTAATAACACCAAAAGATCCATTATTTGTCGACTGGGGTGGTTAAGCTTTTGAAAAGAGTTGTGATCTTGGATGACCTTAAAGCTACAATCAGCACATTTTCCTCACCCCACTTTGTTGTGATTAGTTGGTGTTCTGATGAGGTCTCATGGTTTGCATGTGTTAACTCACCCTCTGGACATTGCCATGAAGCCTGGTGCGTAAGAAACCATGAGGCCCAATCAAAACACAGTGAAATCAACCGAAAGTGGGGCGGGCAAAAATTGCTGATTGCAGCTTTAAACAGGCAATGAGAACATAAGGGACTAAAATTCTGTGCAAAGAACATGAGAAAAAAGGTGATTAGCATCGAGACCCTTAATGTGGGGGGAATCAGTCACGCCCCCCCCCCCCCCCCCCCCCCCCCCCCTCTCAGAACATCGTGACTGGATGTGTTTGAGCCACAACGCTTCCATTTTCCATTTCCCCCCTCCGTCTATGAGCTCTTAATGAGCGTCACGGACACACGCGCTGTTATGCATCCATTCATGCTCTCATGCATACAAAAACACAGATACACAGACACACAGACACACACACACACATCCAATACACCAGACACAAAACCCCTAAACAAAACATTTGCCGTTTGGCATTCACACAGTCCCACTCCCTGCCCACGCCTGAGAGGCAGTGGGAGACCAGCAGCCACTCGTGATACGGCTGCTGGAGACGGGCATGCAACCCGGGTATGATGTCTCCATTCTCCATAGTGGGGGGCGAGCTAATTATCTTCTACTTTACTTTGAATCATTATTCACCGTACTCTCCCTTCGCCTACGTGCGCGGACAAGACCAGATATGTCAGTTTAAATCGCTGGCTGTGCCATTATTCAGATTCTTTATTCATATTATTCATGCGTATATATATATGTACGTATATATACATATATGTATCCCTTTCCCACTATTGGAGTGCTATTATGCGGATATTTGCCATGGTGCATTTGTCTTGCTTTAAGAGGCTCGGAGCAGCGGATTGGCTGGTTCGGGGAGCCTCTGGTCTGAGACACCGAGTGATGAGGATAGAGTGACAACAGGTGACCAATAGGAGGCCTTCGTTTGCAGACCATGGTTTCTCCATCCAAAGCAACCTGGGGGTACAAGGAGAAGAAGGATAAATGGTGTATTATAATAACGAATAAGATGTGGAGAAACGAATACAATTTATTTGTATAGATTCAGCTGCATGATGGAAAAATAATGTTCCGTATGAATGCTTTATTATGCTTATTGTGTTGTGCACTTTTGTGTAATCTTTCCCATTACTCACTTTAGAAAATCTGTGTTTTCTCGTTATTTCTGCCTCCTTTTGACAATGCTACTTGGCAACCGACCATTCTCAAGGTTTCATAAACATGGGACCTCTTTCAACACAGCTAAAAAAAGGAAAGAATCCTTGTGCGTTTAAAATGCACCTCCATTAAACTGTATACACAGTGAAAGGGGAAGATACAGTTTGCACCTGGGAGACACATGCACGCTCGCATAAATGGACACCCAGGAGAGCTGCTGCTGCTTACATTAATCCAGGCTGATCTATGCACTATGCGAGTGGTTATACTGTACATGCACAGGATCAATCTATAGAACAACATGCATCGCATAAATAGTTAAACAGTAAGGGAGAACCATGGATATACAAGTCTGCTCCCTATGGTATAAATGTGAATTGGACTTCAGAGTGCTATGTTGGGTTACAACATAGCACATTCACCATTCCCTTATTTTAAGCTCACTGTTTAACCTCTTATCTTCTTACTACTATGTACTTTATTGTATCTTGCTGTACTATTTATCTTCTCTTCTATGATACTTGCATTGGGTAGCTGTTCACAGTTTGTCTATCTACACTATGTATCTGTCCCTCTCAAATTAACCATGAATAACAACACAAACATAAACATGGCTGCTGTTTATTCAAACACAAGCCATCTTTATTTTAGATGCAATCTGTGTGTGAGTGTGTTTGCCGGCGCTGGTATTTAGAAACTGCGCTGCAAAGGCCAGCCGGCGTTGATTGAAGGCCCCGCCCTTTATCAGCCTGTATCCGCGTAGGAAGTGGGATCCGAGCTCGGCACTTGCCCTGCGGTTGACATTTGAGCGTCTTTGATGGGCCTCCGCTTGTTACGTTTTCAAAGAGAGGAACAAAGCCTGTGTTGTTTGAATGAACCCGACGCCATGATCCCGATGCAAGGAGAGGCCTGGTCCCGATGTGTGCCTGCGATTTGTTCCTCTTGGATCTCCTCGCCACGCTGCTCAGATCCGCCGTGGCCTTTGATGGAAGGCCCTTTGACGTGCCATCCCTGATTCCGTCTCTCATGTGGCGGCGCACGAGACATGTCTTCAAACCAAAACCGAATTGGCGTGATGGCGTTTGAATTGACGTCCATGGCAAATATATTCTCGTGACGGTGTCGGTTTCTTCCGTTGAGTTATTTTTTTTACTGTTTACTCGAAAACCCTCCGACCCTACGAAGGCGAGTAGAACTTAGTGAATATTAGGCAGCTGAGCAATCTAGAGAGCGCTATAGGCACTTCTGGCTAGACATGTGCTGCTTGTAAGCGGAAGAAAAAAACATGGTCGCTTTTGGGGTTGTTTCATCAAACATAAATAAACTGGGATCTTTGAGAGCTCTTGGTTGGCAAAACATGGTTATTTTCGACTGAATTTCAACTAGGTCTATCTCCCCCCACCCCCAAAGGCTTGCGTTTGCACTATTATGCCAGTGTTGGCCTCGTCCTAAGTAAAACCTCAGGTCAAACTTCTGGAGTTCGACTACAAACAAATGGGTCTGCTTTTTCAGCCATTAGCCGATACGAAAAGAAATCGAAGCGAAACAGAGAAATAACCACCGTACGTGCAAACGGTATCACTAAAGATATGATGCCTTTGAGCTAGTTTGAAAAACAGGGTTTCAAGAAGCTAATGACTTGTAATGGATGGTGGATGTAAGGCCTGTTTGATTCTGTTAAATGTTGTTACCCTATTCGTTCTGATAATACATAATTGTATATAATAACCCAAAATTAGCCTTCTGGTCTCTTTAGGGTTCTGTCCTAAGGAGAATACTCTTAAAACTTTAAATGTAGCATTATTAATAGTATTGCATATATATTGTGATAATTATCGATATAAATCAATCTTAATGTGATATAATTTTTGGCAATATCATCCATCCCTAATTTCAATTAATCATTGCTCTTACATGCGTGTCACCGGTTAGTCCGCAGAATGTATAATGGTTATGGTTTATTACCCCACACATGTGTCATGCCAGTGGGCCGATCTCAGGCTGTTTCAGAGGAAGCGATGCAGAATACAGACCCCATGAAACTTAACAGCCCCAATTAGCACTCAATTGCCCTTAATTTGCGAGTGATTCACCCATGAAACCAGATCCGCGTTAATCCCATCAGGCCACTGGCTCTGCAACCATTTGCGAGTCATTCAGTAATGCAAGTGTGTATATATTTATGCAAAATATAATTAATAATCTATAGGCTGCATACACAATGTTATTTCCCATGCATATGTCACAATGTATAAATAAACCCGGCATATCTTCATATTATTCATATTTCATAATATATGATATATTATACATATATTAAACATATTCTTTTTGTTGCATTCCTGTTCTTCGTCTTGCCATCACTTTATGGTGGCCTCATGCCCTCTTTGTAAAACCTTTTCAAAGCTTTGTCCCTGAATCCAGCGGGATTCAGTCTCTCTCTCTCTCTCTCTCTCTCTCTCTCTCTCTCTCTCTTGCTTGCTCTCTCACTCTCAAGTTTATCTTTTACTTTCCTAGCTCTGCTTCCCCCCTAATACTCCTCTCCCTTCCTCTAGCTCTGCTTATCTCTCTCTCTCTCTCTCTCTGTCTATCTCGTTCTCTCGCTCTCGTTCTCTCCCTATCTCTTTCTCTTTTTTACTTTCCCAGCTTTGCTTGCCTCCTAATACTCCTTTCTCTAACTCTGCTTATCTCTCTCTCTCTCTCTCTGACTCGCTCTCGCTCTCTCATTCTCTCTCTCGCTCTTGCTCTCCTTGCCCCACGCCGGAGGACAGGGCGACAACGCCGTGGGGTTTTAACTAAAATGCAATATCAGCTCTTCTCATTCCTCCCAATTATTACCCCCTGCCTCTCCATGTTACCTCTTGTCACTCAACAGAGCCTGCATCGTCCCAGCCAGGGGAGTATCTGTTCCCGCTCTAGGGCTGATTAAACCCTCCTCCCAGTGCACCCCTGCGGGGACCGTCTGAAGGGCCAGGTCCAGGGGCCCGGTGGTGGCGCGTTTGTGTGTGTCTGTGGACACAAAAACGTCTATCTGTATCCACTTAGTGGCTATATGTCATGTAAACTACTTGTGTGTGTGTGTGTGTGTGTGTGTGTTTTGCGTGCGTGCGTGCGTGCATGCGTGTCAGATGCACGGTGAATACGGGATTGGTGGGGGGGCGGGCATTTCATCGAATGCAGTGTCACTTTAGAAAGATGGAAATTGCCAGAGACTACATTAATTCAGCCCTCTCTCCCCATCTCAAGTACACAGTTTGGTACGATGAGTGGCCAGACGGATGAGGTATAATTGTGCCGGTAATATTCCCTCTCGGAGATCCTACCAGTACAGCCGTGTTCCCCGTGTTTGGAGGGCTGGGAGTGACTTGTGCTGAGGCATTTTGCAGGAGACTTGATTAGCTAAAGCGGGCTCAGCCGACAGATGGCACCGTCTCTTGAAGCAAGACCGCGGAGAAGTGTCACCCTCCATTCACCGCTCCATTTCCTGTTGGCACATCTGGTGTCCAAGTTGAATATTTCATCTCCAGGAGTGTGAGATTAAAGATTTAGAGCTTTTTGAACAAAGCCGCGTGCCACGTGGCGGGGGCTGTGCTGCGTGGTTTCGTTTATGTGGCTTTATGGAGATGAAAACAGGGCTCTGGGATTTAGGGTGGATCACTTTTTATTGGCTTGCAATTTCTGTAAATAATTGATTTTTGTCGTTTTACATAATTTAAGCTGGCAGTTTTTGACACTACACATGGTTGTGCAAGTGTAGTCTACTGTTTTTAGGAGGACTTATGAATGTGCCGTTAGTGTCACCACAGTCTTTCTTATACATACCGATCTAAATGAAGCACTAATTGATCTTGGTGTGTCCCTAAATTATGTATCGTGTTGCTGTCGGGTTCTCTCGTCATTAGTGTAATTACGAGATAATCTTCAATTCATAACAAGCTCAACATAGTGCATGCTGGGTAGTGATATATAACAGGCATGGGCACACTTACACACACACACGCACACACAAATGTTTTTTGTTCTGCTCGAAAAAACATAAATCATTGGGAAGGTTGCGAAAAAACATATTGATTCGATAGCACCTTGCAAACAGAGGTGTGTAGGGGACCATTAAAAAATAGTTTGCTTAGCATCTCGGCGTCTATTGGAACACGGCCCAGCCGCAGGGCCGACATGTTTCTCCATTAGTCTGACGAGAATCTGTCCTGAGATTCTTACCACGGAAACCTTTTGGCCAAATGAAACAACATGTAAATGACAAAGCAGTGACCCAGCTGGGTTTAACTACAGCACACTGAATGAACTGCATTTAAAGTAGCAGGCTGTATGAAAACATGTGCCGCGACTGAAATCCCAAAACAATACGTGGTTTGGGTTCACAAATCGTAGTACAATAACAATTCTAGAGGGAGCTGCTTGTGTTTACCATAATGATTCTTACCCCATTCAGGTTGAACTATCCTAATAGTATTTCCAATAGTATGCTATTAGGGGAAGATAACAATATAAAATAATATGGCTTAGCAACTCCTATCTTTTTGTATATGGGTCGAGGCGGGTTTCTTTTCCCTCTGCAGTTTGAAGAAATATAACGCTGCAAGATTGCATGTCCCACCATATACTGCTCAACCAACCACTCCCAGTCACTCACTCTTTATGGGCCCCCCATCTTAATCCTGCCACTCCCCGGAACAGTGAATCAGTGAGATGCAGTAGAGTCTCCAACTTTTGTTAGGCAATAACTAGGGATAGGGGAAAACATTGATCCATGTGAGAGGTTTGGATTATCTTGCAATACGATACGAGACGATAGACTCAAAAAAGTTGAACAAAATGTAAGCCAAAAACTTCCACAATTGTTCCTGGCAGAGTTTTCATTAGTTAATACACGTCAAGGGTACCACTTTGTTTGTACAGAAAATGGAACAGACTAAATCAAGCTACAGTAGGATAGTAGCTGTACACACGAAAACACAGCAGCTCAAACACTGTCGTCATGGTTACTTCGGTTCGGTTCCCCCCCCTTCCCAGCCATTACCAGTTAGATTTAAACTAAGACCCCGATCTGTTTCACAACCCACCTCTGTCCCGCTATGGCCCCCCTCGCTGGTCTGGGATCAGTCTGGCCTTTTATTCTTCCTTTATTCACAAGCGGAAAATATGTCCCAGAGCATAGATGGATGTGGCTCCGGATGAGATTTAACTTGCCTTCCTCCCAGTAGGCCATGACATGGAGTAAAAAAAAAACACTTTTTCTCATAATTTCATCTTGTTTTTCCAGCTTGTTATTCCTTGTTCTCTCTCGCTCTCTCTCGCACTCTCACTCACTCTCTCTCTCACTCTCTCTCTCACTCTCTCTCTCGCCCTCTCTCTTGCTCTCTCTCTCTCTGGCAGCCGTTTGATCTGATTTCAAGATCAAATGGCATTAGACAAATCCCAAATGTAAAGAAGGCAAAGGCCAAATCTGGGAGGTCAGGTTTCCACCCTGTGTGATTATCACTTTAATTATTTCTTTCTGTCTCTCAGCCAGTCAGACACACACAGCCAGTCAGACACACACACTCACGCACGCACGCACGCATGGACGCACGCACACACACACGCATCTCTGGCCTTAATCACTGGCTCCTTCATCAGCACACTTTCCACCCTTTCTATCGGTTTTATTTTACACGCAGAAACGGGGCCAGTGCACAGCAGGGTTCCCACCGCTGCCCAGTCAGGCTTTCCGGCTGCAGTCATCACATATCAGCAATAAGTTAAATGGACTGCATTTATTGAGCTCTTTTCCAACCAGCGGCAACCCCAAAGAGCTTTACAATAATTGTCTCACATTCACCCATTCACACACCGACGGCGTGAACCATGTGAACCATGCACGGCGACAGCCAGCTGGTCAGAAGTTAGAGTGAGGCGTCAGGGAATCGTCGACACTTTAGGTGGAGCCGGGGATCGAACTAGCAACCTGCAGCCTGCATGTCAACCGTCTCTACTTCCTGAGCCGCTGCCGCCCTTTAAACATTAGTTACGTTTCAAGCCATATCCCCACTGTTCTATTGGTGGAGCGGGCTGTTCTGAATCCCAGTGTCGTTATTCCCTCACTGTGTGTGGTGCTCCGCCGTCTCCACAGGGCCCCCAGTCACTGACGACCAGTGACAAAGATTTACTGAACCGCCGGCGCGTCTCCGATGACGGATGGTCGATTCCCTCGTGAAACAGAAGACAAGGGCATAAATCTGGGAAAAAAAGAGAAAAAAAAAGCAGAGCGCTATAATTTATGCCGTCGCAATTTGAAAATGGTTCCCCTCCTTTTGTCAAATCTAGGTCTTCTAAATGTAATCTTGATTTTGCGGGTTTGTGTCAGGAATTCACTGCAAAGAACCGCACTGTGCACCGCTGAATTCTCCTGGGATGTGTGCTGAGGTATTGAAGCCTGATCTACCAGTCGATGGTGGTTATATGAGTTCATGGTCACTCTGAGTTTGATTCAATGTCGCTCACTACCAGAGCTTGTCTACTAGACGAGAGAGTAATAATGACAATCTGAAGTATTATAAATAGTCATGCGTCGATAGAATACAAACAGCAACGATAAAGATTGTATTAGATTCATGTTTCATTGGAGATGGATAGAGGACGCTTGGTAAGGGGTAGTGGTAAAGGTCCATGACATCTCAAGGTCCGGAGTTGCTATAGCAACTGTAGGGGAAGCTGCTAATTCAAGGCATGTTGCTTGGTTGGTGACTTGATGGATGACTTGTAAGGATTGAAGTCTCTGGCAGAAACATCCGTTTCTTGTATTGAGTTATCGTTTTTTGGGATTTTGTGTCGTCTCTAACAAGACGGTGTCAGTAAAAAACATTGGCTGACATATTGAGTTCTTCAGCATCTTTAATGAGCAACTTGTTTGTCCTGTAGAACGAATGTTGGTTCTCTGGTTTCTCATTTTTCTTCTACATTCCTCATCCAAAAAACTAATAAATTCTCATCTTATTTTCACACCAAGTATATTTTTTACTTTATCCAACTCATACATACGAACATCCACCTTTTTTCTTTTTCTCAATAAACATTTGTTACCTTGTAAAAGTCTGTAAAAGATTTCAAATCTATTTGCCAAGAGATACTTGGCCAAAATGGCAGCATAAAATAAACAAATACATTAAGGTTTGAAAAAAAATCAAAACAGTTAAAAGCCAGTTTCATACTGACCGAATTAGACGCAGGGACAATTTCCAATGCTTCCATATTCTAGGTCCTCTAGTAATGAGCCAAAGGCATCAAACGCACACTTTAGTAAATAATCCCATACGACAGCATGTTTACGATGCACAATAAACCCTTTCTGTTCCACAGAGCAGGGACAGATCGTCTCTTCTCGTTATGGATTGTGTTGGTTGTTGTTAGTTGCGTATGTTGCCACGTATGCCACAGTCGGTGTGCGTGTTAGGCAGAGATATTCTGGGACACAACCGCCTAGGGGTAGTCTCTCCGATCATTATAACTCGACATGTTCACATTCCCACAGAAAAACAATTAAACACCCCCAGGTGCTTTTTCTGGCAGGTAGAGGTCCTCTTACCGCATCAGATTATCCGACGCTGGCATGCCGGCGTCTTTTGTGTGATTAAACACGGTGTGATTAACCACGCTAAAAACAACCTTTCCCCCTTATCAACGTGCGTGAGTGTGGGCCGCGCCTCAGTGGGCCGTGCTATTGATTGCTCCTCTAGGTTTACCTCTGCAGCGTCTCGTCTTTATGAGTGAACAGTGAGCTTCTGCTGGCTGCTGCTGCTGAGGCTGCTGCTGCTGCTTAAAATGTTAATTGTGCTCGGGCGCCCTTTGACTTCCCCCCCCCACCTACCTTTACTTCCTTTGGAAACTCCCACGCTGGGCTCTCATTTAATATTGACGCTTAGGTCGTTTGCCATTGATCAGTGTTCAGGAAGCCTCAGCATGTTGAGGTACGTTGCCTGCTTTGATACACGCACCTTGGTTAAAGACCTGCGTAGAGATGAAAGGGAGTGTGGCCAGGGGTGCAAGAGCCTCTTTGTAAATTGAACAATGCAGGCTTTTCCTCCCTTTGTTCTTTGTTAACACAACTCAAACCTCAAAGGCGAGTCAATTGCTCCAGGAGTCAGGCGGCATGTTGCTTTCTCAAAAGTCCCCATAATGATCAATAGGTGGTCAAAGCAGCGGTAAAGCACGACGTCTCACAGGTGGTTAACTCTTTCAAAATATAGGCGTTCCCCTCCAGCAAAAAACGAGGAGTTGGAGGAATTGACCGCTTTCCGAGTCCACGGTGGCCATAAAGAACACCGGCACACGGACAAAATCCTTACCACCGTTATCCCGGCTGTCATGGGGTGGAGCAGCGGAGTGGACCTTTGCCTCGTCGTCAAGTTGTGGCGGGCTTGACAGCTCATCCATTCGGATTAGTCGGTTGCCGTTGTAAGCGATCAGTAGCTGACAGCGCACTGCCGCCCTGCGGGCCATTAGTCAGCCCCTTACATGGGCCATGTCCGAGGCCCCGGCCCGGGCAGGACAGGTAAGGGCCGCTGTCGGGCCCCCAGTGAGGGGCCACAGGGTTTGGGAGTAATGACTGAGAGGACTGTGGTGAGATTAATGAGGCTTAGAGGAGGTGGAGGTCCCCTGGGCGCTTTATCTAGACGTCTTACACACACACACACACACACACACACACACACACACACACACACACACACACACACACACACACACACACAC
>JAOPUD010000089.1:2212156-2226450 GCA_027122715.1 Trisopterus minutus
ACACACACACACACACACACACACACACACACACACACACACACACACACACACACACACACACACACACACAACTTACAATATCGATTCTCTGCATGGGTGGCCCCATTGGGAATCAAACCCCCAACGTCGACAGTGTTAATGCCTTGCTCTATCACAGGATCTAGACGGGACTGGCTGTAGCTGAGTGGGGGGGGGGGGGCATAATGTAACTGCTATATCTCAAGGCCATACGTGTTCCCTGACCGCCTGATGGGCGCACCAATCACATTAAGATCCTGATGTATGCGGCCAATCAGAGGGGTGCATAGGGCCCTGAGTGCTCATGGGAAATTCATTAACAACGTTGCACAGAACGCTGCAAAGCCTTGGTCGATGGAAGATTGTTGTTTTTTTCTTGCATGTTGGAGCAGCCAACGTGAGCACAGCTTTCGGCAATCTGTCCGTTCAGAAAGGTCATTTCGCTCGGCATGTGTATGAATGTATGAACATGACACTGTGAAAGCGAGTGATAGTGGGTGAGAGGTGGTATTGTTACGATCTGAAACTACGGAACAAATTATCTCAATTATTTAAAACCAGGCGGATTCATTAACGTCTTCTAAAAAACGTCCTTTATTCATGTCAAGTTTACATACTCATTGGAAATAATGCGCTGTCTCTGGAAACAACACACGCACACACAGACAAATATATATACAAAATATATATTGTAATCTGGGGTAACGCTAACAAAATGGACTCAAGTGATAATTGGCACACCTTAGAGACAGGCTTTATCCATCCATTCTGTGTTCCTATTCATCACTAAGACAGACCTCACGGACAGACAGGCACGTATTGCAGTTGCAGCAGCTTGAGCAGGGAAGCTTATGTACATAAACAGGGAATTTCCCTAGCTGTAGATTCATAAACTCTTTAGAAAATTCAGGAGTCCAGCCCCTTTAGTGGTTAAATATTCGCATCATTATTTTGTCTGACTTCATATAAAACAGCTCATTAAGCGAGATCACTACTCCGATCACCCCATCATATACTCTGGTTCAGATTTTGACTTAATTTTCCCCGAAAAAATATAAAATAAACATACAAAGTTAAGTGCAGGTGATGTCATAAGAATCACGTAGAAAAGGGCCACAGTATTTCTTAAATAATACAGAAAAAAATTCTTTAAATCCTCTTATCCATAAGAGTCCTCTACAACTAAGCAATGGCGACATCTACTGGCCACAAACAGCATAGTTTCACACCCTACCAAGAACATAATTTAATCTCATAATAAAAAATATTTAAAAAACATAGCTGAATTGCGGCTCTTTGGTTTTCTGCCTCAAATCTTACTAAGCGACTTAACGTCCTTTATCATAATAATACATAATATTAAATTAATTATTTAAAGTGTCTGTATCTACATAGAACGCAAAAGCTCGCAGTGACAGGGCCTTTCACCTGACATAAGACGATGTTCCTTTCAGTGGTTTTCTAGCCTTCCCTTTACATTTGCGTCTTCTTGTCTTCTCCGGCTATGAAGTAGGGGTTTTCATGGCCCTGGACCAGGTAGGAGTACCGTGAGGGGTTCTTCCCCTTGAAGGTCCTCATGGCTGGGTCCAGGTCATAAGATCCGGTCTGAGGTGTGGAGGGAATTAAGCGGAACAAAAACAGTGTGTCTATCGTTGTACAAAGGATTTCTGTACTCTGTACTGTACTGTACTCTTACGCACACACATCTGCACGCATGCACGCACGCACACATGCACGCACAGCAACCCACGCATGCACACACAGGCACACACAAGCACACTCACACAAAAAAACACAGACAAGCACATGCAAGCACACACACTAAATACATGCAAACCTACACCAGGAAAACTAGTCAAAATTCCCCCCACAATCCTTGATACAATCTACACTGCCACAAAAACATCTTTAAATTAAAAGACTGTTTTGCTGTAGGAACGAGTTGAGAGTTGTCAACAGAGAGAGAGAGTAGAAAAGAGAAGAATATGTAAATGGTCAGAAATGTTGCAATCCAAAAAAAATGAAAATTAGTTTCAAACAGAGCTAGGTGCGCTGTCAACTCGAGAAATATTCTCCCAATTCTATTTATGACAAACAACACCCTAATTATAGCACTTAAATCATTCCTTTAGAACATTTAAGTCTTGATATCTAGATTCTTTATTTAGTTGATTTTGGTCATTTGCAATACTGATAACAGATCAATTAAGATGGCATGCCAGAGGTGTACTGAATGTTTATTCCTATTCCTCACAGAAACAACCGACCACCAGAAATGTAATTATCGTTGAAAAAAAAAATCCATCTTTACATTTCGTCTATTGCTTGAAGTAAGGACAACTTCCGGAGAGATAGATTTTCTTTGTATGAAATGTAAATTCGGAATATCTTTGCCCGTATGTAAATGAATGAATCGTCGTAAAGATGGATATTTTTTAGCAGTGTCATAGCCTGTTTTACAAGCAAAATTAACAAGTCCAAATCAAACCAAATCAAAAACCTGAGTCGCCTTAGATGACCGTGATGCTACAAAGGACATCGTCCTTCCCAGATTACAATCACAAGATTGCTAAATTAGTTTGAATGTAAATCCCAACAGCCAATCTTCACATCTCAGTATGACAACTCTGGGGGGGACGTCCGTCCGTTCTAACATCGCCCGGCAGGTGGCCCCGTGCTAAGCTTACCTTCCTCCATCCTCTGTAAGCCTTTAGGCCCGCCTAAAGCAACACACTAAGAGTCAGCCAAGGCTTCACAGTACATTCTGCTCAGAACACTCTGAAAACCACCGCTGAGCCATCTCCACGGGTCCAGGCGGGTCGTCTGACCGGCGGCGGTCCCATCGCTCGGTGGGGGCAGCGGTTCGCTTCGCTTCGTTCGGGATAACCGTCGGTACATCGAACAAACTACCGCACGAGTAATCTCTATCAGCAGATATCTGCACCGGTGCATGGAAGAGGAAGTCTCCCATATCCTGCTACACCCAGAACCCCCCTGACATAATACCCATCGGACAAATGCTTTCGGTTTTCCCCGAGATTGCCCGTAAGTCGGCTCGGACGTACTTTTGCTGTTCTGCGGGGAGCAGCGGGGCGTGCACTAGCTGTGTGGACAATCAGATGGTTCAATTCATTCCACACTTGAGGCTCTATGTAGGTCTGGTGTACACACAGGTCTTTGCTTTGCCTACAGCCCCTGCAGTCCCACATTTAGGCCTGGGCCTAAATGTTGTGCGCAGGCCTCGCGGATGAGCAGGCCTCACGGACGCGGGCGGATGACGACATTTACGGGGCGAATCAA
Organism: Trisopterus minutus; assembly: GCA_027122715.1. Lineage (NCBI taxonomy): Eukaryota > Metazoa > Chordata > Actinopteri > Gadiformes > Gadidae > Trisopterus > Trisopterus minutus. The sequence continues at coordinate 2,215,478 of JAOPUD010000089.1, forward strand.
GGCGGATCCTTGCGGAATCGCGGACGTGGAAGGGTATGGCTCTTCTCGTGAAGAACAGTTCACATCACATCACATAGAACTGCTTCGCAGCAGATGCAGACGCTTAGAAAACACTTTGGCAGGTCTGTGTGAAATGCTCAGAGCTGCACTCGATGAGACGCCCTGAATCGATCGTACTTAAGAGGGATTTATTCTCTTTAAAAAAAACGACTATACACGGCAAGAATTCCAGAACACCATCACAAGAACGGTGCTCACCACAGTCACAGCTACGGTACAGCTTTACCACAGGAAACCCACGGTTAAAACGCCGCCTTTCAAAACGCCGTTCTGTGTGATGAGAACCACGGCTGTGTGTGTGGCGGCCGTGCCGGTGGACCAGAACACCTACCATGGCGCCGTTGGTCTGCTCCGCCAGGGTATGGGTACTGTTCCCCTCGCTCATCTCGATGGACGGGTTAGAGTCCCACTGGGTGGTGGCGCGGGGGATGGGGATGACCCCTGGGATGCCCCAGGACCCGGGGATCTGCTCCTTGGCTGGGTACGGACTGCTTGTGTGCTGTGGGGAACTCTTGAAGCAGCAGCACCTCCTGGTGTGGTCAGCGGGGCAAGAAGTAGGCAGAGAGTTAGATTTCCTAGTGAGTTGAAAATGTTACTCCTTGCACCAGAGGATAGGTCTATCTATCTATATATATAAATATATAAATGGGGAAATATCTAGTATAAGTATTTATGTCTATATTTTGTATTATATTTTTATATTTTATACTTTGTAGAGCTGGGTAGTCCTGCCCACCGATGAGGATCAGCTGATGTCTACACATGACTGCAGTGTACTCTTCACAGGGCAGTAGCTGGTCAGCTAGTGAACAAAGAACTCGTGCTTCCTGAACTCCTGTACTCTCTGCCCAGACATAGATAGATAGATAGATACTTTATTTATCCCGAGGGACATCCCAGAGGTCATGCAAAATGCGATAAGTAAAGATTCCAAATGCATCATTTCCTCATAAAAGGTGACGTGTTGCGACCCATAAATGTTTTCCCTATAGGTAAATGATGTTGGCGGAGACGTGTTGAACAGGACTGCATATCCAAAGTACTCAAGACCGACAAAGCCACAACACAACTGCCAACGTCACGACAAAACAAAGACCTGACAATGTGGGCATATGTTGTCTGTAATCTGTAATAATAATAACAGGCAATAACTTCTCTTTTCCACTTACGTTACACGATGACTGAGTATTATTCAAACCACTTTTCTTCAACAACGTATAGCTACATTTCTATTTTTGTCTATTTTCCATAAATGTAATTTGAAAGGTGTTTCAGATTTGAAGCTCTTTCAAGAACCATCAAGCTCTACTCTACCTAGAGTAGAGGTGAGTGTGACAAAGGACACGAGGAAAGGTCAGCATCACAGTGGAGTACAACAGGAGAGGTGGGTCCCGTTCGTTACTCACCAGATGATCAGGGCCAGAACCAGCAGGAGTAAAACGCTCCCCAGCACAACGGAGATCACCACCACCGCCAGAAGGGACGCTGCAAACACACACACACACATACACACACACGCACATGCACACACACAGGCGCACACACGCACACACACACACACACACACACACACACACACACACACACACAAACACGCACAAGGTTGCCAGATTTGACTTCACAACATGGGACTTTACTACTGCAGTTGTATTTGCCCCAGAAAGGGCGAATTAGTAAATGGGCATTAGTTTTGTTATTTAAAATATAATTTTCTTGAAGCTGAAGTTAAACTTACAATCATTGCAGTTGAGGCCAGCATATCCAAATGAGCATCTAAAAATGAAGAACAGGAAATCACAATTAAACGATTAATAATAATTACAATAATATGGATAGTAATAATACTTTATACAGCGCTTTTCTAAGTACACTTTACAAGTTGCTTTACAATCCAAAACAATAGCAAGGCTCAGACAAAACTAATATATATATATATATATATATATATATATATACATTTATGTATAAACGCATAATCTGTAAACACAGTTCACTGTATTGCAAATGCAAAAGGGGGCGCCATCTACTTTAAACTAAGCACCACATGTCCCCCAAAAACTATTCTAGGCCCTCAGGGGCCAGCGAACCCTCCCAGTCCCTCCCAGGGACACGAGACCACCTTTATGGACAGGTGCAGCGCTGTACTCACGGATGACACTCCTTCTTGACGGGGTCGGCCCTGGTGCCACTCGGACAAGCTGTCGAAAGACAACCGAGAAACACACACCGTGTGTTTGAAATGAGAGACTAATACAATGGATAGAATTAACAGTTATAAGCTAAATTAGTAATACTTTACCATATTACCACCCCCTTATTGCACCCATATTACCCACCATTATTACCACCCCACTTTTACTACTAATAATAATAATTAAAATGCTAATTTAACAATAATCTTGACTTCTATCCCTAAGCAACAGGTGTTGTCCAAACAATGACCTTAACATCTTGGGTATAAACAGATAAACAGAGTATAAAGTGTGACCCTAGACCTCATAACCTTAATGTAGATTATCACTGCAGTTAATTTTCTCCCAAGTCAATAAACAGTAGACCTTGTTCATCTAGCAGCCTTTTTTGGGCACCTTGTTGGGGAATCCTTCTAGAATCTTCAGTGACAACTGGATCAAAGTGCATTCTTGATGCTACCACGGTGGTGAAATGTAATGCAGAAGTAAAAAAAAGTCTTCACGGCTTCATGGCGTCATGGCTGAGATTCTAAAATGTTTACCCACTGGTTAGGTGAGTATGGCGATTCGGGTAAGTTGCTAGTTAAGAGTGTACGTGTGCTAAAGGATTCATTCCTTATAAGCTGTGTCAGGTCACACGCAACCTAGCCTTTAAGACACACCCAGAGTCTGATTCTTGTGGTGGTTGCTAGGGAAACGACCCCTTTACCAAGGCATAAATCAAAAGTGGAGGATTGAAGCCAGAATCATAAGGTTATGCCACAGCACTCTACCTGGTCTCTGTCTCTGTCTCTGTCTCTGTCTTTGTCTCTCTCTCTCTCTCTCTCTCTCTCTCTCTCTCACTTAGTGTGCGTCTTGTAGTTTCTTTTCGGACTAACAAAAAATACATTACAAAGGAGATGAAGACAGTGTGTGAAGCACTTCAACTGCTCTGTTGAAAGCACATCCGTCTTTTCTGGGGAGCCGGTTCAGACGTGAGCCTTGTGTGTTCTCTGCCCCATCCTCCCTCTGTGGGTTGTGTATATCAGTCTGGGCACTGAGTGGAAATTGAGCTCTACTAATGCAGTCGTAAAGCGGTAACCTTAGCAACCACAAAAATACAAACACTCAATCTGCGGCGACTGTAGCCAGCCCATTAACTACCACTATGGAGCGACTTGTTGGAGGGACTTGCCGCTGCAGCTTTTGCTAGAGAAGACGTTTGGGATGAAGCCTTCTTGACAGGAACACATGGGAACCCCGTTGAGACTCTTGCAGTTGGTCGACAGGGAGTCACAGGCTAGAGGCTGCCTCAAACACAGGTCAGTCCCTGAGGACGGACACAGGGAGGGGGAATAGGTAGCAGTGTTTAACAAGTTGACCATTGGGCTTTTGAGCAAACAGAAAATGTCCGGCATCACCCACGCACCGGTGAATATCGTTCCGACGAGCAGTCCATTAGGGGGGGAGTTCTTGATGCCTTCTTTGATGGCCGCGTTAACAGATTCTTGAGTGGCATTGGAGTTCCGGAACACATTATTGACTGTTGCTCGCACACTGCCGGGCCTGGAGTTCAGAAGAAACGGTCAAAAGATGATGATCCTCACACTGTCGCCAGTGGAGTTCACGAGAAAAATTGAAAAACTTACGCCAGAGAAAGGACTTCGGACCTCACATATCCATGCAGGTTCCCCAAGAGTCCTCTGAGCTGTGACGTCAAAAGAAGTGTTTGTTATTATATATATATAACCCCCTGATGGAGAGAGGGACATGTTATAGCCCACTGAGGCAGAGAGGCACATGGGAAAGCCCACTGAGGGAGAGAAGACAGGGTTCTCAAAAACAACCTACCTCACTGGAAATGTTGGCTGCAGTTTTCCAGAATATCGGCGAGGAACTGACAGCCATTTGCTCAACAAACTCCAATTTCATGATATGAAGCTCCCCAGGGAAAACTTGGGCTGAGACAAAAGAAAAGCAAGAAAGATGTAAAATGACATCACTCAGGCAATCATTAGTGTTAGCCCTAATCACTTCATCCTTGTCATCATCATCATCATCATATATCCTAAAAATCTACCAAAAAAAAAAATCTACATAAATCCTCATTATCTACAATTTAACTGGACAATGTTTATGATTATTAACGAGGTAGAATTACTGCCTCAATCCTTACCTGTTTCGCAGGTGCCGTCCACCATGTAGCTCCCGGCAAAGCACTGACAGATTCCGCCCAGGCAAACACTCTCAGCCGGGCACGAGACGGCAGGACACACTGATGACAGAAAGAGAATGTACTCAGCACACTTAAAGCTGGAGTAGGCAATACAGAGAAATCGGCCAGAGTAAGCAACACTGAAGGTAGCCAACTGAAAAAATCCCATCCTTAAAAGCCACTCCCACAAAACACAAGACCAGCTTGCTAGCTTAAGCAATAGGTCTGCCCAGCCTTTTGGAAGACCTATTGCTAGCTTTAGCAATAGGTCTCCCCAGCCTTTTGGAAGACCTATTGCTAGCTTTAGCAATAGGTCTGCCCAGCCTTTTGGAAGACCTATTGCTAGCCTTAGCAATAGGTCTGTCCAGCCTTTTGGAAGACTCTGGTCATGCGCCATGTGTCCACACCAAAAAATACTTCAAAACCGAATCTCACACCCTAGCTTTAACTAAGCAAACAAGTTAAAAAGCACAGGACTTCTTGAATCCTCTCCTTTACAATAATCACCCTGATATACATGTGTATATGTATGTGCATATGTATACATGTGATACAGAAGTGAAATATGTTCATTTTTCATCTTTATTAATATAGATTCATATAGATAATATATTCATTGCATTGTTACTAGTCAAGCCTAGGAACCTATTATTGTGTGAATAGGTTCAAGGTGCTTTAGTTTCAAGTCCCTTTGAGTTGATACACACTTGAAATATGAATGTATATTTTCTGCGCCGCTCCATTTAATAATACACCATTTTTTAGGTATTTTATATTGTGGCTAAAGTAGCAGTAATTAGCAGTTAGGTAAATATGTATGGATTTCCTAGTTGTGAAGGTTAGCCATGTCATAACAACACCTGACTGATTTTGCTAATTTGCCAGAAGTTTAGTTTACCTTGGGCAACAAGAACTTATTTGTTTATTTGTTTTCTTGCCTACGGAGTTTGACCTAAATATCCTCTTCTCGTTCCTCCTACCCATCATCAAAATCGGCATCATTATAGTAATAATTACAATAAGGTTATATAATTGTTTGTTATTGCTGCATTCAATAAAGTTACTCGCCTATTACTGGTGATTCGGTGGTGGTGGGAGGACCCACTGTGGTTCCATTGCTCTTTGCTGCAAGGTACATAATATACATAGATGTTATGAGATGGCAAAGAGTGACGTATCAACGTTCTTCATTAAACAAATCAAATCAAGAACTTTGAAATCTACAATCTAAATTGGGATAAGAATTGTAGACTTTGAGTGTATTTGGTGCCTACCTGGCGTGGTCTGTGGTGTTGAAGGACCAGGGGTGGAGGTGATCCCAGCTGGGCCCTGGGTGGTGCTACCTGAGGATGGTGTTGAAGGACCAGGGGTGGAGGTGTTCCCAGCTGTGCCTTGGGTGGTGCTACCTGAGGATGGTGTTGAAGGACCAGGGATGGAGGTGTTCCCAGTTGGGCCTTGGGTGGTGCTACCTGAGGATGGTGTTGAAGGACCAGGGATGGAGGTGTTCCCAGCTGGATTTTGGGTGGTGCTACCTGAGGGTGGTGTTGGAGGGCTTGTTGTGGCGGTGTTCCCAGCTGGGTCTTTGGTGGTGCTACCTGAGGGTGGTGTTGGAGGGCTTGTTGTGGCGGTGTTCCCAGCTGGGTCTTGGGTGGTGCTACCTGAGGATGGTGTTGGAGGGCTTGTTGTGGCGGTGTTCCCAGCTGGGTCTTGGGTGGTGCTACCTGAGGATGGTGTTGAAGGACCAGGGGTGGTGGTGTTCACATCTGGGCTAGGGGTGGTGTTTCCTGGGGTTGATGTTGGGAGAGGGTTGGTGGTGGAGGTGTTCACATCTGGGCTAGGAGTGGTGTTTCCAGGGGGGGATGTTGGGAGAGGGCTGGTGGTGGAGGTGTTCAAAGCTGGGGCTAGGGTGGTGTTTCCTGGGGTTGGTGTTGAGAGAGGAAAGGTGGTGGAGGTGTTCACAGCTGGGCCTTGGGTGATGTTACCTGGGGAGGGTGTTATGAGGTGGCTGGTAGTGGAGGAGTTCCCAGCTGGGTCTAGGGTGGTGTTACCTGGGGTTGGGTTGGTTGGAAAAGGGCTGGTGGTGGAGGTAAAGTTCTCGGGTGGAAAGGTAGACGGCCCAGTAACGTCTGTACTGTTTTCTGTCGTATAGCTTGTGGGCGGGAAACTTGTTGGACGAGAGGTGGATGTGTTCCCAGCGGGGTCTAGGGTGGTGTTTCCTGGGGTGGATGTTGGGAGAGGGCTGGTGGTGGAGGTGTTCCCCTCAGGGCCTAGGGTGGTGTTACCTAGGGTGGTGTTTCCTGGGCTGGTTGATGTTGGAAGAGGAATGGTTGTGGCGTTTTCTGTCATATTGGTTGTGGGCGGGAAACTTGTAGGACGAGATGTGGAGGTGTTCCCAGCGGGGTCTAGGGTGGTGTTACTTGGGTTGGATGTTTGGTTTGGGAGAGGGTTGGTTGTAGAGTTGTTCCCATCTGGGTCTAGGGTGGTGTTACCCGGGATTGGGGTTGTCAGAGGAGGGCTGGTGGTAGAGTTGTTCCCATCTGGGTCTAGGGTGGTGTTACCCGGGATTGGGGTTGTCAGAGGAGGGCTGGTGGTGGAGGTGTTCCCAGCTGGTTCTAGGGTGTTGTTACCTGGGGTGGATGTTGGGAGATTACTACACCCCTTACTAGTACTACTACAACTACTACTAATAGTAATATTTATAATACAAATCGGCGGCTACTATAGCTAGCCCATTAAATACAGCTACGGAATGAGTTGTATGCAGGTCTTACTGATGCAGTTCCTGGAAGAGATGTTGTTTGGGATGAAGCCTTCTTTACAGATACACTGTGCAACCCCGTTGAGGCTTGTGCAGTTAGTTGACAGGGAATCGCAGGCAGGAGGCTGTGTTTCACACAGGTCAGTTCCTGAGGACAAACAGAGGGAGACGGAATGGAAAGTGGTGCTTAAAAGTTGACCATTGGGCTTTTGAGCACATAGAAAAGGTCCTGTTGAAAGCATTTAGTGTGCACCATGCACGCACCGGTGAACGTGGTGTTGATGAACACTCCATTGGGTGAATCCTTGACGCCTTCCTCGATGGCCGTATTGACAGATTCTTGAGTGGCGTTGGAATTCTGGAATACGTTATTGACTGTTGCTCGCACACTGCCGGACCTGGAGTTCAGAAGAAACGTGTCAATACAGTCAATGGATGATCGTTGATCCTCACATAGTCGCCAGTGGGGTGCTTGAGTAAAATAAAAAAGCTTACGCAAGGGCAACGACGTCGGTCCTAATATATCCAGGCGTCTTCTCCAAGAATCCTCTGAGCTGTGACGTCAAAAGAAGTGTGTGTCATTATATATATATATATATATATACAAATATACAACATAATGGAGAGAGTGACCTGTTTTATCCCATTGATGGAGAGAGGGATATGTTATAGCCCACTGATGGAGAGAGTGACATGTTATATGCAGCTGATGGAAAGAATATTTTGCAAGGACTACCTACCGTACTGGAAATATTGGCTGCGGTGGTCAGGAATATCTGCGAGGAACTGTCGGCCATTTGTTCAACAAACTCCAAATTGACGATATGAAGCTCTCCAGGGAAAATTTGGGCTGAGATGAAGGAAAAGAAAGAAAGATTTAAGATAAGAACAATAATAGTAGTACATTTGTTTTATATAACGCTTTTCAAAAATGTCACTAAGGCCATCATTATCCTCACTCTCATTGTAGTCAACATCATCATCAGCATCATCATCACTGTCATCATAATACATCCTAACCATCATTATCCACAACCTAACTGGATACTGTTTAGGATTATTAATCCCGAAGAAATGACTTGTCTTGACCCTTACCCTTTTCACACGTGCCGTTCACCATGAAGCGCCCGGCAAAACACTGACAGATCCCGTCTAGACAAACACTCTCAGCTGGGCACACGGCATGACACACTGATGACAGAAAGAGATTGTACTCAGCACACTTAAAGCTAGAGTAGGCAATATGGAGAAACCAGCCAGAGTAAGCTAGACTTTGAAAGTATCCAACAAAAAAATTCCCGGCCCTTAGAAACCACTCCCACAAAACACAAGACCATCTTGCTGGCTTTAGCAATAGGTCTACCTAGCTATGTGGAAGTCTCCGGTCAAGCGCAATGAGTCCAAACTACAAATACAGCACCCATCACCAAAATCGGCCTCATATAGTAACAATTACAATAAGGCATTCAATAAAGTTACTTGCCTATTACTGGTGATTTAGTAGTGGTGGGAAGACCTGCAGTGGTCCCATTGTTCTTTGCTGCAAGGTAGAAAATATACAAAGATGTTATGAGATGGCAAAGAGTGCCGTATTAATGGTCTTCATTAAACAAATCAAATCAAGAACTTTGACATCTATGATCGAAAATTGGGATTTGACCTGTAGGCTGTGAGCGAATTTGATGCCTACCTGGCGTGGTCTGTGGTGTTGAAGGACCAGGGGTGGAGTTGTTCCCAGCTGGGTCTAGGGTGGTGTTCCCTGGGGTGGATGTTGGGAGTGGACTGGTTGTGGAGTCATTCCCATCGGGGCCTAGGGTGGTGTTTCCTGTGGTGAATGTTGGGAGAGGGCTGGTGGTGGAGGTGTTTCCAGCTGGGTCAAGGGTGGTGTTTCCTGGGGCGGATGTTGGGAGAGGGATGGTTGTGGAGTTGTTTCCAGATGGATCTAGGGTGGTGTTATCTGGGGTGGATGTTGGGAGAGGGATGGTTGTGGAGGTATTCCCATCGGGACCTAGGGTGGTGCTACCTGGGGTGGATGTTAGAAGAGGGCTGTCGGTGGAGGTGTTTCCAGCTTGGCCTTGGGTGGTGTTACCTGGGGTGGATGTTGGAAGAGGCCTGGTTGTGGTTTCGGAATTTTCGGTAGGAGAAGTAGAGGGCCCAGTAACGTCTGTGTTGTTTTCTGTCGTATTGGTCGTGGCCGGGACGGTTGTCGGACCAGAGCTGGAGTGGTTCCCAGTGGGGTCTAGGGTGGTGTTACCTGGGATGGTGGGGGGTGTGACAGGGCTGGTCGTCGAGTTAATACCCTCGGGTGGAGAAGGAGACATTGGGCCAGTGGTGTTTACCGTTGTATTAGACATGGTTGGGGTTGTTCTAGGACCAGGGGTGGAGGAACCTTCATTGGGGCCAACCGTGCCGTTGGTAATGGGGCTCACGGAGGACGTGGAATTCCCAGGGTTTGGTTCCGTCGTATTTGATGTTGTGGTGGGTGTGGTGGAGGAGTTCACCATGGAGGGGGTGAGTGGACCTGGAGCTATGCTCGTTGTGCCTGAGGATGTGGACAGTGAGCTGGGGAGAGCGGTGGTATCGGAGCCATCGGTGGGGCTCGTCTCCAGAGAGGACCCTTGGGTAGTGCTGGTGGCCGCTGTGATTCCTACAATGACCCAGAACAAAAACCAACCATGAACACTAACCCTGGAATGCTGTCTCAAAGAAGCCACCAGCGAACAAATGAACCTAAACTGTGAAGGTATAACAAACCCTTTTAATTCAAGCCTCTTTACAACGTCGCTCACATCCACACCATGGCAATAGAGCTACCTCACTTAGTCAACATTAGAATTGGCCAACAAACCTATATCTGAAGGTGTGGTTCTTAACGTTCCTAATTACTTCCTGTTTCAGGAATTGTTTCACCTCATTTGTTGGCATGAAAGAGCCTCCAATCCTATAAACACTGGAAGGTCATTGCGTTGCGTGACTGGGGAGATTAAATGCGAGCGAGATGTATTTATGACTCAGGGATGGGTCAATTTGTTCAGCGTGACCACCTGACTGTGGCCTGTATGGATCACTGGAGGCTCTGCTGTGTTGTGGGCACGTTCAAGGCACAGCTACCTCTGAACCCTTTCACGGATGATATTTCACTCCCCTTCTTCAGAAATGAAGGGTGGGAAAGTGGCATGGTGAGCACGCCCAACACAAACAGGTTCTGTACAATAGGGAGTCTCCAATGCGGAAGCTGTTATCAAATTTGGAAGGTATTTACAGTAAGCCCTACGCAATACGGTGTTATCCAGATTAATTGGAAAATCAAGCATTCCACAAACACACAATGAAACTATGAATAGACACACACACACACACACAAACATACACATAAATACACACACAGACACAGATACACACACAACTAGACATGCTCACAGATATACACATACAAACATACACATGCATACGTACACACACAAACACAGACACACGCACACACACACACACACACACACACACACAAGGACACATACACACTTGCACACATACATTTTAAACACATGCACACACACAGCCACAAACACACAAGGGGGATCATAAATATGCTACTTGGCAGGAGGCCATGAACACAATTTTCAGGTGAAATGCTTTTCAAGGCCATTAGCTGCGCCAGATACATGGAAGATGTTATCTATTTGCTAGGGTGTGATATCAGTGTGTGTGTGTGTGTGTGTGTGTGTGTGTGTGTGTGTGTGTGTGTGTGTGTGTGTGTGTGTGTGTGTGT
>JAOPUD010000089.1:3051949-3077860 GCA_027122715.1 Trisopterus minutus
GTGTGTGTGTGTGTGTGTGTGTGTGTGTGTGTGTGTGTGTGTGTGTGTGTGTGTGTGTGTGTGTGTGTGTGTCTTTGCTTTGAACTCTCTTGTTCCTCTCATTTTCAACATGTCCGTTAGAGTCGACTCACGGAGAGCCTTGATCTTTTCACCTCCGTCTGCGACAATGCCATGTTCCGAAACACTACAATGGTGAGTCTCTGCCCACTCACCTTCAGACATCCATTGTGCTGTGGTATTCCGGAAGCACCGGTGGTCAACCTTACCAGCAGTAGCAAGGCCGAGTGTGGTGATGTCCCCCAGTTCAGGGGTGCAGGTTGTTCATCTTCAAAACGGTGAGGGTGTGGTGACTTAGCCGACTGTGTAAAGGCAGTCTCGGGAACGGCGATAAGAATTGGTGTCAACTCTGGAGGGAACAGGTGAAGTGCAGGGTCGCCCGAATCTGGGGCGGTTTGTGAAGGGGACCCAGCCGGTCAGCTGAGAGGTTCTTGGTGCCGGCCCCTGTACAATGTGGGGTATCTGACGCAGGGCTTGCTGTGGTTTGGCCGTCGCCGACACCACTCATCCACGTCTTTTTCAAATCCCTGCCTGCGCTCACTCCCCTATGAAGAGGCATTCAGAGGCTCTGGGTGCTCTTTTGGTGAGCATCCACACAGTCGGTCGATTTGGTGACTGACGTTTTATTTCCTGCAGATTCTGTTCATGAACAAAACGGATCTCTTTCGGGAGAAGATCTTATACTCCGGAAGGCACTTGAGATTTCACCTACCCAGTTATCAAGGTATGTCATCAATGTGTTGTATATAAAATAAGCTTAGGCTTATCTACATTGCGACGTTTTTTCTTAAAGCAGGGAATTTGAATCTACAGTACTACAGTAAATCTATTTTGACTCATCAACAAAAGGTTTTTTGGGTTTAGGGCAAACGGCATTGCATTGTAGGCCAAACACGGGTGTGTCATGGCCTTGGTTGGTTACATTTGAACACTTTCATGTGATGTTAATGATATGCAATGAGATACACTAGGGATGTTCTGAATGTTCTCTCCCTGGAGAAAAACATATGGAAGGCATCATCTTATTGACAACCCTGAATTCCACAAGGGTTCTGCTTGAATCCATAAGACTGGAGACGAGCAATAACCATATTTTCCTGTTTATTATTATTGCATACCCTGTTCTCCGCCTGAGAATCTCCGGGTGTCTCTCGCTCTTCCTCACGTGACATTGTGGTCGTGCGTGTTTTCAGCCGTCCACGCAGCATCACCCAAGCACGCCCACACTTTCAAACGTGATTTATTCGTTGAGTGGCTTTAGTTTTGAGGTCCGACAGAAGACACGATTTTCCATGAACTGAATACCTGACGTTCCTCTCAAAACATTCCCTGTTTGTGCCGTTGTTTGTTCCCTGTGCCCTCAACAGGAGCGGACCGCGACGTGGACGCCGCAGCCCACCACATCGCCGCCATGTTCGTGGCGTGCAGCGGCGGGCGGGGCACGCCCGTCTTTCACCACTTCACCACGGCCACGGACACGGCCAACGTGCAGGTGGTCTTCCAGGTGGCCATGGAGCAGATTATCAAGGACAACTTGGCAGCCGTCCCTCTGCTGTAGAGACGCAGCGTCTGAACCGGGCTGGACGGTTCGATATATATTTTTTTTTATCTGTTCAGTCCAGCGCCTGTTAATCAAGATTTGACGTTTTTGTTTCAATGTGGACGTTTTGTTTTGGATCACTGTCTGTTTTGATTGTTCAGTCCATGGCCAATGTTTTAATGTTAACATTTTAATCATTTTTAATAAAATATGTATTTAAGTCTGGCTGTTGTGATTGATAAGGATGAAATGAATAGCATTAGGAGGAACAATGAATGAGTGTCCTCATGGTTTTTATTCTGCATACAATCAGCCCACTCACAAAGTGGACCACCTCATTGGCATCGACAAAGCCGTTCAGAATGTGTCGGATCAGCCAGGGAGGAGACGTTGTACTTTGGTTCATTTTAATTCAACTGTCGCAGGTGTCTCATTATGGGTCCTCTTCTTTGTTGCAGCCTACCATGGCACAGTTTTACCTTCAATAGTTTATCTACCTGTGCCCAAATAGCCTACATGTTACGAGTGACCCGTGTTTATCCTACAATGCTACCGCTGTGGATTTTTTGTAGGATTGTGTTAGTGTCTGTAAGATTTGTAAGATGTACTCAAGGACCCTAACATTATCTCTACTTTGCCCCTTATAAGTTTGTTTCAATGTAGCCTATAGGCTACTATAGGATAAACACGCCAAAAGAGGAAGGTTTTAATGCAACATGGTTTATTTGGTAAACTCGGATAACATATTTACAATGGTATACATTTCATACAAAAATTAAGCCAAATGGTTCTTGCGGAATGACATGTTGAGCCATAAGCCGTAACTTGTACAGCGTGGTGGTGATGAGATTAAGATTGTGAGGCACCATGCGCCCACATCAGGCCACCATGGATGATGTTCTCCGGACGAAGCCACTAGTCCTCCACACAGTCCAAGGAATCCAGAGAAAGGTACACCTCCGCCTTGCACTTAAAAACCCCCTTGATCGGCTCGTAGAGTTCGCAGTTTTTCAGGTTGGGCGTGACCTCTTTGATGCAGATAGGCTGATGGGGAAAGAAAGCGCACACATTAACGCATGACATTAACGGCGTTTCACGAAGCCCATCCGCTCACCCGAACTACTGAGCACAACTTTAAAATCGTCCAGGCATGTAGCATTCATACATTGGGGGAGACCCCCAACCCTCAATCTGTACAGCCACCTTTCATGCCGGTTTAAAAAAAATAAAGCTTACCATGGACTTGAGGATAAAGTTCTGACGACTGGATTCCGAGAGTTCCGCGTTCTCCGTCGTCTCGGCGCTGTCGGACGGATCGGGCACGGCTCTCCTCATGTACGGAGACCTCAGGATCCCGGACAGCAAGCCCGACGCCCGGCCCACCGAGTAGTAGCTGGGACCGGACACCTGTTTGTACCACGCGTACGACGGACTGTGGGACACCAGCATGGAGATGACCATGATGATACCATAAACCACCTTGATGTTCATATCGAGCGGATCGATGTTCGTGTGAGTGCAGGGCTCCTGGTTGTGATCCACTTGTTCCGGACGACTGCTTATATCCTAGGGAGCCCGTGATCGCCTCTATATTTTTGTCCTCACAAAAAGGAGGGGGGTGATTCATCTCACCTCCTGTGGGACTTCCTTTGTGGTTGTAGGCTATCTTCTTTTTTTTTAATTTTCTTTTTCAGTTTTTGGGATATAAACTGAATCCCTAGTGGTGTTTAGGACTGCACAATGAGCATGATGCATAGGCCTGTTTCTGTTCGGTTGTAAATGGGATGTAAAATTACTTAGGCCTAATGGTCTGTCATTGACCTTACCAACACTAACATCAACGATCGTCTCTAGCATATACCAAATGATCCAAATATTCCCACTAATCTGTCACTGGTCCTGATAAAATTTTTATTGGCCTGTCCTTTCTTCTAAAAGTAGGCGTAGTGTGAGTGAAAAGCCTGCCGCATGTGGTGTGGACACAATTACATTCAGACATATTCTAGATAGTTTGGGAAAATTCACAAAAGGTTATCAGTCGTCCAACAATAGCGGACAAAACATCGTTTGTAACCTAACCCAGTTCGTAAAAATGTTGTAGGCTATGATGTCTTGGCATGGCAGAAGCTGGGTATTGCAGCGAGTGTATATTTAATAACCAGCATATTGAGGATGAGGGCAATGCACGAATAGCGACAACAAACACACCAACATGCCATGAAGAGCACCTCAAGTCCGCTCTCTGAAAAAACACACTGATCAAAACAAAACTGAATACATTGGCTATTGTAGGCCTACATGTTGATTATGTGGTTATCGTGGCTGGATTTTCAATCATTTGATTAGGTTTTTTCTGTAGGACTATGTTTGCTTTCTTGTATAATTGACCTCGGGTGAAATGATAGTAGTAGGCCTGTCACAGAATAAGATTCAATGTGGACTTTAAAAAAAATCGGTCTTACTTTCTGATTCCAATGGAATGGAGAAGTAGCTCATTTTCTGGAGAGGATAAGGTTATTAGTGTTCGTATGGAAGCCGTTGAAATGTTTAAACATTTAGTGTACTAGTGGCCTCTAGTGAAATTATATGAGTATTACAGGTACATCAAATATTTATGCACGTTCATATACAATCATATGCAATGATTGGATGTGTTTTGTGTTTTTCCCTGCAGATTTGAACAATAAGGGGAACTTTATTTTATTTGGTATATGGAAGAGATTCAGTAAGTGTACAAGACGACACTTGTTTTCCATTTCCCATGTATCTTAACTATTAAAGTATATGGGCCTATATTGTATTGTTTCCCGAGAATAAATCAATGATCATAAACTACTTTAATACAACCTGTTAGTACGATTTACTTATTGACTCAAAATCGGATCCACTGCTTGAAATAATAGAAAAGTGAACACAATGCTTTTCCGCGAATATATTGCATCACTTTGTGGTTCTTCTGAACAGTTATCATGGCGGTGCGCTGCGCATATTATTGATATCTGCTCGTTCCGTCCCCGCTTTCCTTTTCAGGGAAGTCCCACATCGGTTGTTTTCGGGCTTGCGCGCTTTGGTCAACGCCCATTCACAATAAACCGAAACTTAAGACTCCTCGACCAATTCTGCTCCAACTACATGTAGGTTCAACAGAGGCGGCTCAGGGGCGACTCAGGACAATATACGTTCTCCTGAACTCCTGCAAAGAAGGACCACTGCGTAAACTGTCGGAGCGGAGGGGAGGAGGAGGAGGGAGGGGGGAGACTTTGCAGCTCCTCACAGCCAGAGATGATCCAGACGACGAGCGGCTGACAGCCGACTCATCCGAACCAGAAGTGCCGTCCGCGCGTCCCCGCGGCGCCCCGTCGAGACGTCGGTAGGCGACTGTGGTGTCACTCGTTTAGCAATGCGAGCGCATGTTACCTGGCATGTATGTAGGCCTAAACGGTTATTTTTTCATTTCGTTCGGCCCCTTGACAACAATTGCGAAGTGTACAGTCCTCTAGTTATGTGTTTAATGTGCATGTCGTCCTAACTAAGCGCAGTCGGGGGGAGAAGCTACGAGCTGTTATGTCATATCGGGGCTAGCAAGGCTAAACAGACAGCCGGTTAGACGGCCCGCTTTAGTTTGTGATGAGGAATAAGCTCAATATTCCTTTCACCCGAGTGGGCTCATAAGATGAACATAGCTCCCATACTGGGTTAATTTACAGGCTGCTAAGAGGCATAAAAGTCAACTTTTGCTGACGCCTATATTGAGGGAAATCGAAAGAGGAAGTGAATCGAGGCACGCTATGTGACGTCACGTGTTTACAGGTGTGGATATTATAAATGATTAACTGTAGATATTAAGTTTAGGTTTGGTTTTGGAGCTAAGGATATGTCGGTGGGATAAGGCCGTCTGCATTTAACAGAGTGGTTCGTTGAGTGGAGTGACCTCGTCCACACTGTGATTAATATGGCCTGCATAAGCTTTGTTTTTTTTGCCTTGAAGGCACCGACTGATTTGACTGTAGTGAAATACCTTAACTATATCTAAATAATTTCGATATAATTCATTGTTTTAAATATTTTTTTTGTCTCTGTTGTGCTTTACACGACTGGGTGCCAACCCATGTTGGGTTAGCACGGGTTCATTTTTGAAGAGTGTAAAGTGAATCATTCTGCTCTGTAAGCATAACTCTGCCCTACATTTCCCCCCTCACAACAGAGGCAATTAACATGCGAAGATGAAGTGTTCCAGTTGTAAAAAATTTGTTAAAAAGACAGCAAAGTTCTGCAGTGAGTGTGGAAATTGCCTAACTACCCAACGTGTGCACAATGCAAATGGTTAGTAAACTATTAAAGGTCCCATGACATGCCACCAGGTGTGAGTATGACTAGCTGTTACAAGGCGTTTTGAAAATCGGTCTCTTATGTCATAAGTGGGCGTGTCCACCTAGATGTGTGACGGATAGATGAGCAACGTTTGCTACAGTCCACTGGGTAGGCTGGTAGACTGATCTCTCCAGCACATCCAGGTGGACAAGCCCTCTCGTGATGAAACAAGAGCCAGATTTTCAAAACGGCTTGTAACTGCTAATCACACGCACACCTGGTGGCATGTCCTGCGACCTTTAACTATTCACTTGTCTATCTACCTATCTATCTATCTATCTATCTATCTATCTATCTATCTATCTATCTATCTATCTATCTATCTATCTATCTATCACACAGACTTAAACATACAGTAAGACTAAACAATACGGTTCTTTTGTATTTTTGACTCAAAATACAGAGAGGGATCCTCCTTCAAATACCTCGGAACCAGTGTCTTCTCTGTCCGTGGAAAGCGATGAGTCGAACGACTCCCCCCAACCGCTCGTCTGTACGGGGGAAGGCGCCCCTGGAGACACCACGAAGCAAGTATGTACCTGTGTTGTCATTTAATATGTATTTGCATTATTAGTTTGCATTTGTTTTGCAGTCATTATAGTCCCCATGCATCTAGATATGGTCTGAAATAGTCCTGTGTATATATTAGGGCTGCAGCTATTGATTATTATAGTTATCGGAAATGCTACCGATTATTCGATTGAGTAATCATGTAAGAAATGTTTTTGCTTCATTGAAGAGCAATATTTCTTGAGCAAAATGTAGCTTGTTTCAGCTAGAAACAATCTCAACCTCTGGACCCTTTCTGTGGGTTTTCTCTGGCCTGTCTCTGCTCCTCGCCCCTCGCTATTTTCTCTCTCTTACTCCATCGTGCAGTCTGAGCCATCAAATCCAGGCTACTCCACATCACATGTACACAGCGTAAAGCGCTTTGTGATGCAATAATAATCATCTGTGCGGAACAGATAGACAGATAGTTATGGATTAAATTAGGCCCTGATGCGAAGAATATATATCAATGAGTTACAGTTATCAAGTTTCTCAAGGAATCATTACCTAGTGTGTGTATATATAGTCCCATATGTGTGTGTGTGTGTGTGTGTGTGTGTGTTTGTGTGTTTATGAATGCTAAAGTCATGTTATTTCTTGATAGAAAAAGAGGAAGAAAAGGTCCAGAAAGAAGAATGATGAACCTGTGTCATTAAACCAAGAATCTTTGACCTCAGACCTGTTGGATAACAACCTGCCAAATATACAGGAAGAATCTTCTCAAAGAGATTGTAATGCCAACGAAGTGGATGATATTGCAGGCCCACTCACGGATGCCAATTCCACACCAGAGAGCCAGCCTAATTTGTTGAAAGCTTACGGCACAAAACAATCTGAGGGCAGAACTGTACCAAAAACGAATCAGACTGAGGAAAACCAATCAGTTCAGGCTGAGTCGTCAAACTCTATTCCGGATGAGGCATCCAAGTCAGCTCAGGATCAGCCATCCAAGTCTGTTGAGGATCAGTCATCCAAGCTAGCTCAGGCTGAGTCCTCCAAGCCTGTTCAGGATGAGTCCTCCAAGTCTGTTGAGGATCAGTCATCCAAGCTAGCGCAGGCTGAGTCCTCCAAGTCTGTTGAGGATCAGTCATCCAAGCTAGCGCAGGCTGAGTCCTCCAAGTCTGTTCAGGATAAGTCCTCCAAGTCTGTTGAGGATCAGTCATCCAAGCTAGTGCAGGCTGAGTCCTCCAAG
The DNA here is from genome assembly GCA_027122715.1 of Trisopterus minutus. Classification (NCBI taxonomy): domain Eukaryota; kingdom Metazoa; phylum Chordata; class Actinopteri; order Gadiformes; family Gadidae; genus Trisopterus; species Trisopterus minutus. Next base: position 3,059,659 of record JAOPUD010000089.1, read on the forward strand.
CCTGTTCAGGATGAGTCCACCAAGTCTGTTGAGGATCAGTCATCCAAGCTAGCGCAGGCTGAGTCCTCCAAGCCTGTTCAGGATGAGGCATCTAAGTCAGCTCAAGGCAAGTCATCCAAGTCGGGTCAAGTTGGGTCATCTAAGTCAGCTCAGGTAGACTCAGTTTCTTCCACCAATTCGGTAGAGGATACGAAACCCCAAGAAGGTAAAGGGACAAAATCCACCAATCAGAAGAACCTAGGTGAGAAGAAGACGAAAGATGACACCAAAAATAATAACAACAAAGGGGATCAGAAACCATCCATGGATGAAAATGCGGATGATGCTCGCCAATCCAAGAAGCAGGTGGAAAGTGGTGCGCAAGATCAAAAAGGAAAGAAAAAACAGACTGGTAAACAAGGCCCTGCTGCGGAAAAGAAGGTAATCAGCTTTACAGTTAAGACTTTTATTAAACAGAGTTAAAAAGCAATAGGTTTGTGAAAATAAGTGTTCAGAAAATTGTCAGTTGAAGGTTTGAGTGTATGCTACTAATGCGACACAATTGTGTGTCTTCTGCAGGCTGAACACAGTGGTTTGAGAGTTGACGCAGATGCTATGGTTAACGTTGCGGGGAATCAGCAGTCAGCCACTGGGGGAGGTGATGCACAAGAAGATATCGTAAGGACCGAGGACAATCAAGAATCTTGGGACCGCGTTGAACCTCCGCCAAAAAAGTGAGCCAGAGTAGAATCGTAGTAGAAAAATGTATAATCATTCGAACATAAAAAAAAAAAAAATCCTGTCCCTCCCAATTTTATTAACATTTAGTTTTTTTTTACACTTTTAGGATAAACAATGTAAACACGACAGTTGCTGCAAAGGACAGGCTCACAATCTACTTTCATGCGGTTTTGTCAAAGGATTTTAAATTAGAAGATGAAGACAGAATCATTATCAGAGCTGGCGACCATATTGGGAAATGGAAAGAGAACTTGACTGAGGTCTTTATGTCTAAGTAAGTATGAGTACATATGGTGTACTTTATGGTTCTTATATCTATGATTTTCGATATTGTATTTTTATTCTTTTGTGTGTTATATTTTGTCAATACTTTTAATACAGGGATCTTGGAGACCATGGATTGTTAGTTGAGGGAACATTTGAAACCACAAAAGCACGCACCTTGGCTAAAAGCATACCATACAAATATGTTGTTTACAAGGCCAAAAAGAAGAAATATGAGTATGAATACATTTACAAATTGGATACAGAGCAACCTACAAATCGATGCTTGTTTGTGAAGTCTGCACTCCTCAATGAGGAAGGTAAGAGATGCAACAATTCTCTGTTCATTCGCTAAAATTTTTATTTTTACATGAAGTGCCTTTTTTAACTTTGTCCAATTAACCATGTGATTTATTTTTATGGGAAAGGGGACTGGCATCAGTATGATGACATCATCTGCAAAGCACCATCCAAGGATATATTCCAACGCGTGAAAAACGCTATTTGGTCTGAACAAAGGACAAGTGTCATCCAAGGCAAAGAGATTGCAGGAAACATCATGCTAAACTCCATATTTGACCTCCTTCGGAATTGGACTGACATCAACTTGAAGAATTTCCTCATCCAATTGAAACAGTTCTTTGACATTTATGCAAACCCATTTGTGTATGAGGACACACACAAGAGGTGGATCTCTCTAAACTATGGAGAAAAAGAAGTATGGAAATAATTCAGATATATCATTAAAAAAAAAGCTATCAAGGATTATTTGTGATGTAATTATTTAATGTTAAGAGCCGTATCAAAAAGTTTTTGATTGAAATATGTTAGCATCTTTTTCTATTGGGTAAATGTCAATATATGAACTTTTGTGTTTTGATGCTCCTAATCTACAGAGCAAGTCTTATATTTGTTATATTATATTTATATAACTATATCTATTTTTATATGTGCGCAGTTTGTACTGGTAAATTAACCATCAAACCTTACTTTTGCATTTGCTTGAAATTCTCAGGTCCGGGAGATGATGAAGCAATTCATGCTCACAAAAGTGATTCCTCAGTTGGATAAAGACGGAGCTGGGAAGATGGTTTCCTTCGTCGAAGATCCCATGAGGGCAGCAGTAATCATGCTGCATGTGTGCCGCCATCATGGTATCAAACTGAGTGGAACAGAACATCATCGCCTCTGCCAAGCTCTGTGCTTTCCAAAGCTCAACAAAGAAGAGTTTCTCCAGTATTGGGACAAATTGTCACTTGGTGTCTCTCGTCTTAAAGAGTAAGTAGTCTTATTTTTTTATATCTTAAACCCTTGAATCAAGGATTCATTTCCGCTTAAATGGAGGGAATGGATTAATTTTATATAACATAGCAGGAAGTATCCTGCATTAATCTGCGTTCTAACCTTAGTACTTACTGTTCAAGAACCCTGACTGTTCTTTGTTTTAAATTGATCAGTCTGCCAAATCTGCTGGTATCACTGATCAATTCTATGAAATCGGAGAGACTACATCGGTGGATTTTGGTGCTTCCTCTTCTCCACCTCCTCCAGAGTACCTCCAAGCCTTTCCAGCCACTACCTCGCTCCAAGCTTGACCTACCTTGGACAGGTTTGGAGGGTATTGGTATGAACCAAGCAGACTGCAACAGTCAAGATAGACAGTAAGTTGTTTTGCAAAATATTTATGTCAAATGGTTGGCTTAAAGTCAGCTTAAAATATTTACTAAATGATAATAGTCAAATGATTAGCTTTCTTCTATATTCTTTCTTGTATATATTAATATGACCTTCTGATTTCTAGGGCTTTACAAAACCTGATGAGCCATAATAAACATTTAGTGGAGATTGACCCACTAACTGCCCGATCCTGGATGTGTCTGATGCCCCTTGATCAACTGGTTAAGTGCAGCATCATCACGAACATGCAGCTGTTGGATTTCCTTCATATCTTTTACATGAAGACTTCTCTGGACATCACCTACAGCAATCACCAGGTGAAGCAATAGCAACACATTCCCAGACATTCTTTTACACACTACTGTGAATAGTTTAATAGATTTTGAATTATATTTTCACAGGATGTATCCGACATTCTCTCACATGTTCAACAATATCTTATTGAGCACAAGTACAGGTGATTTACTTTAAAACAAATCATTGCATATGCAATGCATATACATACATACATATACAGCTTGTCACTTGCTAATTGCCATCCACCTGTGTTCCTTGTCTATAACAGTTATTTTAGCATAGCTTATGGCAGAGAGTGTGTCGCAGCAGCTGTGAAATTGCTGGAGAAAATCTGCAAAGGAGTCAAACATGCACAGTTTGGTCAGACCTACATGGATATTCCAGTGGCCTGCTTGAATCTCGTCGCACTGGTTGCAGACTTCCAAGACCAGAACCAGGTTTGTGTGGTTCTCTCAGCTGGATCTCCCAACATCTAAGCTTTCAGATGTCATGAGTGTTGATCCTTTTCAAAGGTGGCTCAAGATGGGACAAATGACGAGCAGTATGCGAAAGACCTGGAACTGTTAATTCAAGCAATGTCCATCATGAGAGGCTGGATCAGTCAGACCTTCAAGAAAACTTCCTTTCTTAATTCCTCCTTCCTCTCAGGCAATCATTCTGAGACTGAAATACAAGTGAGTACCCCCAAAATATTTCTATGCAGAGGTCTGTACTATTACTACTATGTACTACTATAGTACAAAATCTTTTTTTTGTTTGTTAGATGTAGCATTTTAATGATTATCAATTACAGATGTGGGAAAATGTAATCTCGCTCAATTTAAAAAATGAAGATTTTAAAATGGAATGGAGAAACACATTCACACTGGATTTGGAGGGCACATTCCAGAAGGTATCCACCACAATTATTACAAATTAGATTTTCATGGTGAAATCCAAAATGTTAACATGGCATGTTTGTATGGCTTTAGGAATCAGCACTGGATCAAATTGAGTTCTACTGCTCAAAGACCGAAGAACTCAGTCATTCTCACCCAAATGTGGCTGCTGTTATCGAGAAGTGTGCTCTAGAGGCAGTCACCTCACTGTGCAAGGTATTTTAATCTAATACATCTTAAAGCTGAATATTGGCTAAATATACGTATATATCATCAGCTTTGTTGTTTGTGGATATGTGTACATGTTCTACCATATTAGGCAATTGTCAATAGGTAGTGGTAGTGTGGTAATACATATTCAATATTTAAAATAGGTAATTCATTCCATTTTTGATTTTTTCACAAACAGGCAAAGCAGGAGGGGACACTGTTAGCAAAATTTAAACTGAAAATTTGGAAATTTGGAAAACTCATTTCAACCATGATTCAGAAGTCATGGCCAAAGGATAGCCAAGGAAGGGATCAGGATGAAGAAGTTTTTCGACACATCCTCTCTTGGACGGCTGCCAAAGATGTTTTCAAACTACATGGTAAACAGCACATCAGATGTACAGTTTATGTGTACAGGCAAAGATGTAAATGTAAAGATTAAGGGCAATTTGGACGCAAGTATTTTTATCTCACTTGGTATTATTTGCAGTGAGTTAGTTAGTAGTTACGCAGACCCATTCCAGTCACCGGCCCCTGTACACCACGGGCCCCGGTGGGGAGAAAGAGTACTGACTACGGGCCAAAAAAATACATAATATTTTGTCTTTGTCAGGGGCAAATGAGAAGCTGGTTGAGAAGCTCACAGAAGAGGCAAGAGAAAGAATTGCGATAGCAATATCTACCTTCACAGCCATCACCGATCAGCTGGTCAAGGGAAACATTAAGATCAACCTGCTGAAGTTCCTCTTGGAAAGAAGCCATGCCTTCTTAGCATTGCTGAAAATCGGTAATTGGTATATCATATTTTACAAACCCAAATCTGTGTCATTTAATCATTCACATTGAGCATGATAAAAATGCATAGCCTGCGATATTATTTCCAGAATTGTTTTACAGACATGCTACAAGTGTGTGATTTTACATTCACAGATTGTCTTGCCGAAGATCCTCAGTATCAGGACGAGGAAAGAATGTGTACGTTGTTGAGGCATAGAGATGCTGAGATGAGAGCTGTGTACAATGAAAAGGATCTGGTAGATGTTGTTGTGAAAATGAGCCACAAACTGGAAGATCGTATGACAGGTATGCATGTAGCGTGAATTTTTTGTTATTATTTTACCCACCACCCATTCAATAACACCCCACTAACAAACAACTAAAAATATAAAATCCCAATAACAGTTGATGTCGGTACCTTGGAAGCAAGCCAACAAATCAGCATTGAGACCATGAGCCTTAACGATTTCATGGAGGTTCACACATTCGACGACCAGCAGTACCCCAAAATGGCTGGTGTGGTAACGTACTTCGATCTTGGTGACGAAATCAGGGAAATGGCTGAGGTCCTGAACACCTACAAAGACAGCTACTTGTTCCAAGCTTGCTGGAACACGCATGCTGATAGACAGGCAAGAGAATATGTAGACCCTGAGGAAACTGGTGTTGCTGATATGATAGCCACACCGACCATGATTCATGATGACATATTCCAGCCCTGTTATGAGGAGTACCAAGACATGTATTGTTGCCTGATGGATGGCAGTATAACGCTCGGGGAGGTTGACACCCTTTTCAAATATTACACCGAGAAGTACGAAGACCTTGAGAAGGACTTTGACATAATGTGCAAGGTGGACCCTTCAAATGACAAACAGTGGATCAAGCAGAGGGCTCTGCAGATTCAGCAGTACCACGAACTTCATCTTGCCGTGGAATCGGCTCAAGCGATCATGCTTGTCAAGGAGACTCTGTGTCTTCAAGGTGACTTCAGTATCCTGCACACATTGCTGGAAGTTGTAAGTCGAAGTCATCTGACCTCAAACCCGTACTCTTAAAGATAATACAAGCCAACAATCTATTGCCTGTATTAATATTGAGCATGCATTAACCATTTAGTAATGTATCTGACATAATAACAATAACAATAATATCGATGGTAATATTAATAATAATACATTCATAATGTCCATCAGCATGATCAACATTCTGAATTAAACTCTATTTCATTAAGTTTTACACTATTTTGTTCTCTTTAGACAAACGAAGCCTTTAAAGAAGAACCTCTCAATCGAATTGATGATAATTTGAATCAGGCCAAGTTGGTTCTTGTGGACATAAATTCTTCACGCAGAAACTGTCTACAACAGTTGGGACACAGAGGACTATTTGTCCAATGGGTAAAGGAAGCCCTCGAAGGTAATATTTGTTGCTGATTGCTCATGTATTCCAATGTTCTAATAGTCATTATTGATCAAGAAAAGCCTTGCATTTGTGATGAAACAAACAAACTGTCATTATTTTTAGACATCAATGAACTGAAGGTGTTTGTTGACCTGGCCTCCATTTCCGCTGGAGAGAATGACTTGGATGTGGATCGGGTTGCCTGCTTTCACGATGCAGTCCTTGGCTACTCGCCAATGCTGTATGACCTCAAGAAGGACTCAGGGTTCCAAATCTTCAAGGATGTGCTGAAGAAACTCTGGAGAGCTCTGGAGAATGACAGTGACTTGCCAAAGAAACTGGTAGGATAAGATAATACCCACTATCGGTTGGATTTCATTCATTCTTATTTTATGTGTACAAAACCTTAAAGCATGCTGTTATGTGTTTCAGGTCGACACTGCACGCCACCTGGAATGGCTTAAGACAGTGAAGGAGAGTCATGGCTCAGTGGAACTCTCCTCGCTTTCTTTAGCATCATCCATCAACACCAAGGGCACCTATGTGATCAGCGCACGTAACGTAAAGAGGGTAAGTAACTGATTCCTACTGAAGTTAATGCTGATCATAACTAACCCTAACCCTTATGATTTGTCAGTAATGTTTATGATGCTATTATTGGTACATATTGTTTTTAACAGTATGTACTACAACCAGAAAGTAATGCTTTGTTTTTTTCAGGAACCAAATCCCTGGTAGTGTGACTAACGGCAGACTTTAATATTAAAAAAATTGTCATGCTCTGGAATCGCGATTAGATATCCGAAAAATGTCCAAACTTTTTGACAAAAATGTTCCCACCTTAGGCCCTCATTTAGAAAGGAATTTAGAGGTGCAAGTTAGTGGTAGATGCTGTCTCTACATGCATGTCACAATACCTTTTGGGAAGGCAGTAACATGGTGTCTTCTTCTGTTGCAGTTGAGCCTTGACACAGCCTTGAAGCTGCAGATTCCAGAGGAGCATGACGGGGGAGAGGAACTGCGCTGGTACACGCTGGAAGACCTACGGGAGCTCCAGAACAAACTCATGCTCATGTCTGGGAAAGGAGAAGGGGGCCAGCATGAGGTGGACCACTTTGCAGAGGCAGGTCTACATGTGTTTGGCTTTCTCCGCTGTGCACATGTGCTCACACAGAAAGATGCAATAAATGTTCATGTACTTATTTATTAATATTAATGCAGTAAAAAAGGCCAGTAAGTAAGTAAAGTACTAATAATTATTACTACTACTAAATGTATTCATTTGTATTTCTCTCCTCAGGTCTTTGCCAATGTTCAAAGACTAGCTGAGGCTTTCATTGCTTTGTACACTGCTGGGAACCCTCTATTCAGAAGCTGGGAAGCGTCCATCAATTGCAGCTTCAGCAATGAAGGGCCCAGTATCATTATTGACTTCAACCTTGGCAATGTTGCTGATGTCATTGTCGTGGATGGAAAAATTGACATTCAGCTTCCAGAGTTATGCAAGAAAATTGAGAAGTGCCTCAATTATTGGAAGGACTTTGTGGACAAACAAAGATCACAACATTACTACCTTAACTATTACACAGCAGAACAGATTGTATACCTATGCAGTAAGTTATCTCCACAAAATGTGGCTGAGTTGGAGGTTGAGGTTTTAATGATGCTCTCTTTTGTCAAGCAAAATTGTACAGCAGCAGATTTGAGAGAGGTCTGGCAAACACTACAGTACGAAATCCTCACCAACCAAGAAGAACCAAATCAAGACATTGAATTTCACACTTTTGTTGAAGTGCCAGAACATTTGAGCAGGGATTCTTCTTCTTTGAGCAGGGACTGGGTGCTTCTTGTGGAAAAGACCAATTGTTCCCAAAAATTTGATGTACTCTGGAACAGTTACATGAAGGACATGAAGAATTTCCTTCCACATATTCTCGATATAAAAGGCCTTGGTAAATTATTGGAAAAACTGGCCAACAAGCAAAGTATAGGGAATTCGTTCATAACAAGAGGAATGCCGAAGGGCCTGACTACTGGAAATCCCAACCTCATTGTTTGCTCACAGGAAGAGGTCTTCAACACTTGCCTCTCCATTTACATGAACAATGAAAATGAACCGTTGCCCACTTATGACGAAGTCCTACTCTGCAACACTTCCACATCTTATGAACAAGTGGAGCTGTTCCTGAGACGCTGTCTCACCCCTGGCTACAGAGGACGAAAGATCTACACTCTGCTCTATGGTGACCTTCTGACCTACGACGTGAGCTCCAAAGTCGAGAGTTTTTTCCAGAGAATGAAAATGCAAAGGAGGGAAGATTACAGACTAGTCCTGGTCTGCAGTTCCGAGCGGGAACATGCATATATTCCCTCAGCCTTCAGTCAATACCGCTTGCACATGGTCCCTCAGGAGCCAACAGCCAGGATTCAGAGTTACCTGAGCAGACACTATAGTGTCCCTGCAGATGAGTGCAGCGCTGCAGCTGTATTCAGAGACCGACTCTCTGTTGGAGTTGTGTCATCGGAAAGAGCTGGCGTGGGTGAGTACCTGTGTCTATGTGGCAGTCCCCGTATCTGCCAATAGTTTAACTGAATCTATATTGAAGAACATATTTTTTTCACTTCAGGTAAATCCCTCTATGTGAAGAGACTACATGGGAAACTGATTGATCAAAAATTGACCAAAAAGCCATCAGTGTTAAAATGCATTCGCTTGATTGAACCAAAGGTGGACGAGAATGCCATCCTTCAGTCACTGCTGGAAAGCACCAATAAAAGAGATTTGACAATTTTCCATTTAGATGTCACGTCATCGGTAAGTAGCCTTTTGTTTAAAAATAGATCAACTTTAATTGAATGAATTAAATTAAATTATTTTTCTAATATTTTAATTGTACTGTCAAAGGTCCGGAAAGGCCTTCACGACTTTCTATTTAAATTGCTGATCCTTCGTTATCTGATGGACTCTGAGGGAATGATGTGGAAGTGTTGCAACAAGCAGTTGTATCTCATTGAAATCTTGAAATCAACAATGAAACTTCCCAGCAATGTTTCACGTCAGGTAAGGTTTATAAAAAGTGCTACATATATCTTCCTGTAATTGTTATGTAGTCTCACATTTGTACTTTGTTTTTCATGTATAGAGCCAAACTACGAACAGCTCGTTCATAGATTGGTTTCCAAACATCTTCTGCCGACCACCTAAAGAAGTGTTGAAGCTAGAGACGGAGAAGGATGAGGGTTCTGCCCTCTTCAACCTTGACGAGCCACTGATGGATGATGAAGAATTCAGGAGTGAAGCCTTCCAAAGGCCATACCAGTACCTCATGCAATCCCATAACCACAAAAATCTCGACACCTTCAAATACAATGCCGTTGAAGGGTCACATGTGGAGTGTCTTCAAATGCTCCTCATGTTCTGTGGCATCATGGACCCCTCATGGGCAGAGATCAGAAACTTTGCATGGTTTCTAAACCTCCAGCTAAAAGACTGTGAGACATCAGTTTTTTGTGACGTCGATTTAGTAGGTGACACTCTTAGAGGATTCAAGAACTTTGTTGTTGACTTCATGATTCTAATGGCTAAGGACTTTGCCACACCATCACTCAGCATTTCTGACCAGAGTCCTGGAAGACTTCCGTTTGACCAGAGTGGCCTGCGTGATGAGGATTTGGCTCCTTTTCTGATCAGGAAGCGATGGGAGTCAGAATCACACCCATACATCTTCTTCAATGGTGACCATGTCTCCATGACCTTCATTGGCTTCCATCTTCAGCCTAATGCCAATAACTCCGTGGATGCCATCGACCCCTCTTCCAAGAGGATAATAAAAAAAGACATCATGACTAAGGAGCTTTTTGACGGCCTAACGTTACAGAGAGTTCCGTTCAACATAAACTTTGATCAACTACCAAGAGGGGAAAAGATAGAGAGAATCTGCAATGTCCTTGGAATCCAGTGGCCCCTTGATCCTGACGAAACATATGAGCTCACAACTGACAACATCCTCAAGATTTTGGCAATCCACATGCGATTCAGGTGTGGGATCCCTGTCATTATTATGGGTGAGACAGGTTGTGGCAAGACTAGGCTCATCAAATATCTGTGTGAATTGCAAAGATGTGGAGTGGCTACTGAAAACATGAAACTGGTCAAAGTCCACGGAGGAACAAGTTCAGATATAATCTACACCAAAGTCAGAGAAGCTGAAGCGATATCTTTGACAAACAAAGAAAACTATGGCTTTGATTCTGTCCTGTTCTTTGATGAGGCAAACACAACAGAGGCTATCAGCAGCATCAAGGAGATCATTTGTGACCATACCCTGAAAGGTGAAAGTTTGACACCCAACTGTGGATTGCAAATAATAGCTGCATGCAACCCTTATCGAAAACACACAGAGGAAATGATCACAAAACTAGAGTCTGCTGGCCTTGGTTATCGAGTCCGAGCTGAAGAGACTGATGAAAAGCTTGGTTCCATCCCACTCCGCCAATTAGTTTACAGAGTTCAGGCCTTGCCACCAAGTATGATTCCTCTGGTATGGGATTTTGGACAACTGAATGACAACACTGAGGAAATGTACATTCAACAGATTGTGCAGAGAGTAGTTGGACTCAAATCAATCAATGGAGCATACATCAAGGTCATCACAGCTGTCCTTGCAGCTTCTCAGAGATATATGCGAAAAAGAAAAGATGAGTGCAGCTTTGTCAGTCTGCGGGATGTGGAGCGCTGCATGCAAGCCTTCATGTGGTTCTATGAGAACCATGTCATGTTCTTTACTGAACTTGAACAATTTGAGCAAAAACAGCGGGCACTGAAGAATGAAGTAAGCCAGAGAGACAGAAAGGTTCGAGAGCCTGTGCTCTGGTCTCTGATAATGGCTGCAGGGGTCTGCTACCATGCCTGCTTGGAAAACAAAGAAAAATACAGACAGAACATCTGTAAAAAGATGAATTGCAACCCCTTCACAGTAATGCAGGAAATCTCACTTATGCAGGATCTACTTTTAAGTGGGGTGCCTATGGGTGAAACAATTGCAAAAAACAGTGCACTCAAGGAGAATGTCTTCATGATGGTCCTATGCATTGAACTTAGGATTCCCTTATTTTTGGTTGGAAAGCCTGGAAGTTCAAAATCTCTCTCTAAAACTCTTGTTGCAGATGCAATGCAAGGACAAGCTGCTCACAGTGAGCTCTTCAAAAAATTGAAACAAATCCATTTGGTGTCCTTCCAGTGCAGCCCCCATTCAACCCCAGAGGGCATCATTAACACATTCAAGCAATGTGGTCGTTTCCAAGAAGGCAAGAACCTAGATGAGTACATTTCTGTTGTGGTATTGGATGAAATTGGATTGGCCGAAGACTCTCCTAAAATGCCACTTAAAACACTTCATCCTTTACTAGAGGAAGGGTGCATTGATGATGAACCACTGCCTCACAAGAAAGTTGGCTTTATCGGCATCTCCAACTGGGCTCTAGACCCTGCAAAGATGAACAGGGGCATCTTTGTCTCCCGTGGTGACCCTGATGAGAAAGAGCTCATTGAGAGTGCTAAAGGCATATGCTCATCTGATGCAAGGCTACTGGAGGCAGTAAGGGATCTCTTCCAGCCCTTTGCCCGGGCCTACTTGAATGTCTGCAGAAAACAAGGAAAGGGCTTCTTTGGTCTTCGTGACTACTACAGCTTGGTCAAGATGATTTTTGCAATAGCCAGAAAAGAATCAAAAGATACTCAAAAGAAGCCCAGTGATGTGAAAATTATTGAGGCAGTGTTGAGGAACTTCAGTGGCAAAGACAATGTCTACGTACTCTCTGTTTTCACGGAAAGGCTTAAAATCACACCCAATCTTGAGAGCATTGATGTGACTGACCTTGTGAGACAGAACATTTTGGCGAGTGGACAGGAAGATTGCAGATACTTGCTGGTTCTAACTAGGAATTATGCTGCCCTGCAGATCTTGCAGCAAACTTTCTTCTCTGAAAACGAACAGCCTGAAATAATCTTTGGCTCCAGCTTCCCTAAAGATCAAGAGTACACCCAAATATGTCGCAACATCAACCGAGTGAAGATCTGCATGGAAACGGGGCGCACCGTGATCCTCTTGAACTTGCAGAACCTTTACGAAAGTCTCTATGACGCTCTCAACCAGTACTACGTCTATCTCGGAGGGCAAAAATACGTAGATCTTGGACTCGGAACCCACCGTGTCAAATGCAGGGTGCATCAGGACTTCCGACTCATCGTCATCGAGGAAAAGGAGGTTGTCTACAAGCAGTTCCCAATACCGCTCATCAACCGGCTGGAGAAGCACTACCTGGACATCCACACTGTCCTCAAGAAGGAGCAGAAGAGTACTGTGAAGAGGTTGGAAACATGGGTGGAGAAGTTTGTTTCTCTCAGCAAACCGCACACAGTGGGGCCTCAGGGGTACAAATACCAAGCACCCGATGTCTTCATCGGCTACCACTCGGACACATGTGCTTCAGTGATTCTTCAGGTCATTGAAAGGAGCAGGCAGGAATCGGAAACCTCCGAAGCAGACATACTGCGAGCATCTGAACTGGTGCTGCTGAACTGCGCCACGCCTGACTCCATAGTGCGTCTGGATTGCACAATGCTCCCCAAGGTCGAAAGTGAAAGACTGGCTCAAGTCTACTTTGAAGAGCAAAACACCAGTTGTTTGGCTGACTTCATTTTTGCTCACATGAACCAGGATACCCATTGGCATGCCTCCTTCACTGAGGTAATTTCATTTTTTCAAGTGCATTATTTATTATAATGCTAACTCATCAATGTACATTTTTGCTAATTCCAAAGTGATATTTGCAGGTGACTACTTTCTCCAGGCTCCTCACAGCCTCTGACCTGGAACAACTGGAGCAGCTACCTCATGCTGTGGAGCTGCTATCCCTGCAGCAGTTTGAAACGGAGCAGTCTTTCCTCAAGAAGATCAGGTTTGTATTGATTTTCACCTTTAGCCTTCAATCTTTTACATTTCTTTAGGAGGGGGAGGGACTTGTGACTATCTGATCTTTTGAGGATTTTGTTCAGAATTGTATGATCTGTATTGTGTTGTCAATATAGACTTTTCTTCACAACTCAAAATGGAGGAAACAGTGGTTTTGGCAACAAGATCCTCATCATTCAGAGTGATTTTGATGAAGCATCTCACAGTGCACATCTTATTGCATCTGCAAAGTAGGTCAAGTCTATTTTTTTATTATTATTATTGTTATTATTTTAACATAATTTTAAAGTAAGGAATTGTGCGGGTCATTGCCAGGTATTCATCTCTGAATGAAATGAACAAGATCAACCAAGATATGGTGGAGAACAATATATTTGTTTACTTTATCACCAAACTGCCACGGATGGAAGGGGGGACTTCTTACGTTGGCTTTCATGGAGGTGAGGGGGTTACAAAACAAAACACTTGATTCATTATCATACCCAAAATACACCCTAGGAGTGCTAGTTTGAGCTGTTTCTTTCTTCGAAGGTCCATGGAAATCGGTTCATATCGATGACCTGCGGAAATCTGAGGATATCGTATCAGATATCAAGGCTCTGCGAAACCTGACAATCAGTGAACTGTTTGACGAAAACCGAACTAAGCCTGAAGGTAAAGATGTGAGACTTTTTTTATACCTTTCTCCGTTCTTTTTTTTCTCTTCAGTAACACATGACACGTTTTGATTGTTCACAGCTATGGAGCATGATGATATGTATTCTGATGGATTCCAACACATCACAGAAGTTGAAAACCAAGTTGTAAGTTAACATTCGATATACAGTGGTATTCAGGTGCAGGGCACATACACTCTACAGTATTGACCACACCCTATCCCCGGGGTTTATTCCCGTTGTCTAAAACTCCTGTTTTCTTTCACCGGCCTTCTTCTTTCCTACCTACCTGCTGTAGGGATGGGACTATGTCCTGGACACCACAGCTCTGGTACGTAGCTGTGTGCAGAGTGCAGTGGGCCTGCTGAGGGACCAAGTGGAGAACGGCTACCGCAGTACTAAACGAGTGGAAATCTTACTGACCCTTCTCGACGACAACGAAGACTTCAGAGGTTACTTACTATGCAGCCTCTTTAGATTCAGTTTACACATGCAGACTTCTGTGCAAACACTAACCTATAAACATTTCGGTGGATGTTACAGGCGAATTTCTTAGGATTTTGAAGAGGCGCCTTCACTCCTTGTTGTCGACCCAGGATGGCAACACTCATTCGTTTATCAAAAGCAACTGGGTGATAAAGGAGGCCTCAAATATTGATGCCTTACAGGAAGGAGGAACATTCAGGTCAGTCAAGTGTATTTGTCTGTCCTTTATCATTTAAATATCACTCAATGGGCTTTGAAGGCCTGGATTCATTTGTAATTAAGGTTAGTACCACTTAAATAATACACCCGTTCTGGTTTTGTTCAGCGGATTAACAATGTATGATGGTATGCACCACACAGTTGAAACGGAACCAAGGAGCTAATGCCTGCTTTTAAAACAGCCGTTCTAACCTGTTGGGGCTTTACAGGAACACACTATGGAAGCGTATCCAGGCGGTTGTCATTCCTAACCTAGCCCAGCTGGTTTCTGTCATCGACCGAGATCAAAATCTGGACATTCTGCTTGATCCCAACTGCAATGAGCCTCTCAAGACATTGTGGCTTGACATCTTTGGCACGGAGAAGCTGTTGGAAGTGCCATCGCTGACTATTGATCTCAAGTAAGTAGTACCAGTCATGCAAAAGTAATCATGGTTTGCAGATTTTTTTTTAAATAACTTTGCATTTTAAGGGAAAATATTGTGTTTATGATGCTCTCTGTCACAGCTCTGTGACCAGAACCATCCTGGTGCAAAACTGCTTTGCTCTAGACAAGAACATCAGCTGCATCATGCCCTTCAGCTGGAGGATAAAGGACTACCTGGAAGAGCTCTGGGTTTATGCTCTCCAGCATGAAGGTACCATCATGCAGCACACAAAATCTCCATGTTAATTGTTGAGGCAGACAGATCGGTCTCCACAAGCCAATCCTGACTCACCTTGGTTTTTGTGGACAGGCCAAACACAGAGTCAGTTTGACGAGTTCTTCTGGAAGACTCCCCTCGGCCGATCCATCGCCAAAGCAAGCCCGGAGATGCAGTCCGAGTTTTTCCAGCGATACCTTCAAGACTTCATCTCCATGACGATGAATGTCAGATCCCCGGAAAACCTTCAGGTTGTCGTCCCTTTCCATGGCCACATTTTTATTTCCTTTAAGGTTGCTTGAAACTCTTGGAAGTATTAAGACTCTGCTTTTCTACTGTTCTCTGATTTAGATCCTTCGCAGAGCATTAAATTGCTGTGTGAATGAGATGCAGTCGCGGACAATGGAGACTCATAAGGAGGGGACCTCTCTTCCCTGGGTCCATGCTGCCTACTATGAGTTCAAGAACCGACTGCAGAACTTTGCCAGGATGGTCAACCTTGAGCCTAGGATTACCAAGATCCTCCTGAACCAGCAAGATCAGGAAGGGGTAGAGTTGGTACGTCCAAATTACTTATACTTATACGTATACTTACACTATACTCTATGCCCTCAAAGCACAATTTGGTTCCATGCTTGTGATATATGGGCCCTTGCAATTGGACTTCCGGATCTTGGTTTGATCAGTTTCTTCCCCGCTCCAAGGTTCTTGATATCTATGCTGCAATCGCCTGTGTTGAGCATCTGGAACCCACACAACTGGAAACTGACGGCCAGAGGCAAGCCTGGCTGAGGCAGGTGAAAAAGCTCCAGGTTCCCATTGAGTTGATATGCTCTCAAGACAGCGTGAGGCACTATGGAGACAGAGGCAAGACGATGGTCTGCATCGTCCGGTAAGTGTGACTGGATGCTGTCATTTAGGAGGCATATGTTGTTTTTTAGAGAACCAATATGGACTGTAATGTAAGTTCACATGTTGATCTGTTTTGAACAGTAATACTGACTATGGTTGTTAATGTTGGATGGTGGTCTTGACAGAGGTGTTACTTCATTATGTTCTTTGGTTTAGGCATGGGTGGAACCGCATTTTTACCATGTCGCTGTTCGTGGAGCACATGTTGCTTGGAGATGAGGAGATGGAGATGAATCTGAAGCCTTTGGTTCTGGACCAAATGAGAGTTCTTGGGCAGGTGAGCATCGACTGAACATACAGACATTCCTTTGACTCTTCCTTCTCTAATAGGATCACTTCATGCGATAATAATCCCATGAAATCCCATTTGGTAACATACATTGCCTTCTTTGTTCTTCTTCCAAGATCCTGGAGAGGAATTCAGACCTCAAAGAGCAGAGGCCATTTGAGGAGGTGATTGGTGTACTCAAAGCCTGCAAAGATGAAGTTGTAAAGAGCATCTTCAGGTATGGACTCATCTTGCACCTTCTTGGACTGCATTGACTAGCCCTGTATTGTTCTAGGACCTTGGGTCTGAGATACTTCCTCTCTCTGCTTTCTCAGGTTTGGCCCCCAACTATGCCCTGTGTGCATGATGGACCCTCAAGATCCCCTCAGCCTGCCATGCGACCACATCTACTGTGTGGCCTGCATCAAACATTGGCTGGGCCCTGGTCAGATGCACTGTCCATTCTGCATGCAGCCTGTTCCTGACGACTTCTCCACAACGCCTTCAGAGGAATTAAGGTATGATCATGTTTAGAAGACGTGTAAGGGCTTCACCTACCGCAAGTATTGGTCATGGATTTCCCTAACCCTATCTGTGAACCTTTAATCATGCCTTATACTACAACTAAACTGCTCTGTCATTATTCTCCTGTTTAGGATTCAAATCAATCAACATGCCAAGTTCAGGAAGCGGTGCAATGCTTTCTTCATAGACCTGGTTTCCACCATGTGTTTCAAGGACAACACCCCGCCATGTCCTGCCATCATCCTCCATCTGCTGTCATTCCTCATGGTGGATGCCAAATCCCTCCGCATATTTAGAGGTAACTGAGGGCCAGCTGTTTCTCATCTAATATCTTGGGGGTAGGATACACAAGTGGCTAGGGTGTTCCTGCATCACTATAGGGATGCACCAGGATATCTGTAAATTGCCTTTGCTTGTCATCCAGAAGGGGAGTTTGCTGGGTTAGACTTTACTTTCGGTTAGCCGCTACCATTGACTCGGAGAGGTACAGTAGCTTAGCTCCTGTTCACGTGGGGAAAAGACTTTTTAAACTTTTCACTGATTTCAAATGTTTATTACTTTCCAATGGGTATTATGCACCCAGCTGTAAAGGTTTTGGGTTCAATGTCATGTCCATTGTCTACTTGGAGACATCCTTGAGCAGGATGCCTAACCCCTACCTACCCCTGAAAAAGTTCCCTTCATTCATTTTGATGATGTCCTTTCGCCCAGGGGATCAACAAATTTTGACCAAGGTCCTCTCACCGTTTGACGAGTCTGTGGACAAAAACCCAGTGGTGCGCTCCTTTGTGCTCAAACTGCTGCTGAAGTTCAGGTGAGTCCAGGAGGAGGAGGAGGAGGAGGAGGAGGTGGAGTCCTTGTCTGTCTACATCGTTAAGCAAAGCAGCCAATCAGATGAATTTCAACATTGTTGTTTGATATAATCCATAACATCTTTTAACTGTTTTTCTATAGCTTTGAGCGGGTGAAAGACTATCTGCAGCAGCATCTGACAGAAGTGGAGCAAAGCATCATCTTGGAACCGACTGATAAAACCGAACTGTACTCCATGTACATTAACTGCCTGGAGGTACGGATGAAGGCATACATATGCTTTAAATTGTTTCACCTTGGTTTTTATTTTTGCTTGTTTGTATGCTTTTCAATCAATATTTGTATTGATTTTAAAATGTACTGATTCGCTGGACAACCCCAATAGGAATCCCACATACATTGTGATAGGAGCCTATTTCACAAAGCAGTATGACAGTATACAGTATCCCCCCCCCCCCCCCCCCCCCCCCCCTCCCCC
>JAOPUD010000089.1:3110545-3118045 GCA_027122715.1 Trisopterus minutus
TGTGTGTGTGTGTGTGTGTGTGTGTGTGTGTGTGTGTGTGTGTGTGTGTGTGTGTGTGTGTGTGTGTGTGCGTGCACGTGTGTGTGAATGCGTGCCTCGTAGACGTAGGCTCCCCCCCAGCCCCTCTGGGTCCTGTTGCATCACAGAGATGTTATTTAGCCGGCGGTCGGTCGTTTCACGGTGGCACAGAATGCACTTCCTGCCCGTTGAGTCACTCGCTTTTCCTGTCCATCCCTTTATCGCCACGGGCCTGTCGACGCCCTGCCAGGAAATCATTTAGATTTTATTATTAATCATATTGCTGTGGAATCTGACACAGTGAAGTGCTCAGATTCATGCCGAGGCCTTTTGAACCAACGCACTGATCTTACTTGAAGCTCTATAAACTGAATGATGATCGATCACCATTTATTATTATCTGAAATTGCGTTTCTAATTACTATTTGGTTATTATTCATGGAGGAGACATTTTTACCCAGAGCTGCTCCGTGTGGGTTCAGATAAGGGGCCTGCTGCCTGGGAGGAGATCAAAACATCCTCACTGACCTAAAGTTTCCTTTTAAATGATGTTATTGATGCTCAGGGCTGGGCTGAGGGCGTTATCTCTGGGCTGGGCCTTGGGCCGGCCGGCTGCCTGAGCTGGAACACGGGAGGCAGATGTTTACAGTACACCTCGTATCAGCACAAGGTCACAGCGCTTCAGCCCGTCCAGGAGACAGATTATCCGGGACACTGTGTGTCTCTCCTCCATGCGTCAGAGCAGAGACTCCATTTTAATCAACACGTAGTTGGAGACCCAATTTGGGATGATATGTAAATAGGCTAAAGTCATACGCTTCCCACAAAGTTCATTCTATTTTTAAAAATACTATCGTTTTTCTTTATTTCATTCTTCCTTTTCTTATCTTTTAATGTTTCTTGACACTTTTCTTGCACCAGTCCACAGCACAATTATTTGTAATATTTGACTCCAGCCTGACTTGTCTTTATTTGCCGGATCAGGTTGTGTTCGGATGCTGCATCTTAAACAGCGATGAACCAACACACTAACAGGGCCTCCCTCGGGTAATAAAACACCAATCCAGGACCTGTCGCAGTATTGCAGTATCTGTGCTGTGTGGCTTATTGTCTCTGCCACAGTCAGGCAGAGCGAGCAGAGCTATCGTACAACCTAGTACTAATAGGTACAACCTATAGTACTAATAGGAACAACCTATAGTACTAATAGGAACAACCTATAGTACTAATAGGTACAACCTATAGTACTAATAGGAACAACCTATAGTACTAATAGGTACAACCTATAGTACTAATAGGGTTTTTTATCACCGTACACTATTTGTCTTTCACAAAAAGTGTGCCTTTAAACGCTGTGGTGGATAATGTGATGAGAATGCAGCCCCTTGAGAGGTTGGTCACTGAGAGGGATGGTTCAGGATTTGGGCAATTTTTTTGGCCTCCCTCATCCTTCCCAAGGTGAGACAAGAGCAGTGAGACGACCGTTGACCGTCGATGGTTTGAGTGAACCGGTTCCCCGCGTACCCGGTGCTGGTTACCATTAAATCATTAGTGTTTTGAGCTGCCAGTGGCTCCTAGGATTTTCTTTCCTTTTTCACAGTTACAGGCTTGTTGTAATGATATATGTTGTTCACCTGATACGTTAGCTCTCATCTACAGGCCTTTACATGTTCCACACACACACACACACACACACACACACACACACACACACACACACACACACACACACACACACACACCTCTGGAGGCTAAACACACTCTAACTGGCAAGAGATGTGTGTGTTTGTGTGTGTGTGGGTGAGTAGCCTCTCCCACACTCAACAAGGAAATAACACAGAAGTGTTGCATATTCAATTCCCAGAATCAGAGGCATCACACGCACACACACACATTACACACACACACACACACACACACACACACACACACACACACACACACACACACACACACACGCACATGTGCTGTACACTGCAAGGCATAAGGCAAGAAACTATTTTGTGAAATTAACTCGCATGCACACGTTTTAAATAAAATGGGCTGAAAAGTTCTGGATCTGGGTCAATTTGGCATCTTTGGATATGTATAAGGATAGGTATTTGTGTGTTTGTTTGTGTGTGTGTGTGTCCGTGTGTGTGTGTGTCCGTGTGTGTGTGTGTGTGTGTGTGTGTGTGTGTGTGTGTGTGTGTGTGTGTGTGTGTGTGCGCACATGTGTATGTGCGTGCGTGCGTGTGTGTGTGTGCGTGCGTGTGTTTGTGTGTGTGTGGGCTGGTGTGAAATTTTCTGCTAAGAGCTATTGCCTTGGCTTTCATCATTAAAAACGTTATAATGGTTGATGGGATTTGGACATTCTATCTCTCTGTCTACTTGTTTATCTGTCTGTCTCACTATTTCTACACATGTCTGTCTGTCTATATCCCTATCTATCTGTCTGTCAATATGTCTGTATGTATATCTGTCTTTATTTGTGTCTGTCTGTCTATTCATACATGAATCTATATTAATGCTGGGGTAGGGGAGGGTGGGGGGTGGATGGATGGGGATGGAAGACAAAAAGTAATTTGTTTGTCAACTGTTTAGATGCTTCAATTAGTGTTTCTGTTTCCATAGAGTCTTGTATGAAACAATGCCAAATGAAATGTTCAAAACGTACCGTACGTGTTGATGAGGAAAGAATATAAAACTGGTCCGCATCCATTAAGGCCGACTCAGAAACCTGGCAAAGGTTGCTCAATAGCTGCTGAACATTTAAAAATAGCTTAGTTACTGCTCCCCTGTGCCTCGGTTTTATTTCTCAGAGGCCAGTTCCAAAAAGGGAGGATCCCATTTATTATACAACGTTCCTTCAAGCTTGTTTAGGCAACTACTGTATATAAACAGTTGATACATATTGTAACATACACATTTACGTGTACAATAATCCAGCAAATATGCATATGCACATGCTTTGACCCGGCTCGTTGGCTCTGTTCAGCAGCGAGTCTCTTTCACTCGAGGCCCAGTTGAGGTGCAGGGATTGGAAGAGCTCCTGACCCACATTGCTGACACTTAGAAAAGTTAAAGGCATGCAACATATGCTAATTGGTGAGCATCAATTATACAGCAATGCACTGGTGTCCCATTAATATGGTGACCGGGCCTCACATACAGAGTCAGCATGTATTCAACCAACCGTGGCCAACCGTGTCAAGGAATAGAGGGATGGATGGAGATTTGGAGAGATGGATGGATTAGAGATGGATGGATGGATGGCTGGAGTGATGGATAGAGCAATGCATGGATTAGGAACGAAAGGATGAGAGACGGATGGAGGTGACAGGTGGATGGATGGAGCGTGGCAATGATGGGGGATGCATGATGAGAGATCTATGGATGAGAGACGGATGGATGTACATAGATTTCCCTGTGTCAGCAGTGCTATTTGATCTGCTCCCCTACTATTGGGGGCCCTCCAGGCCTTGCTTTAGTATTTAGCACGAGATGGGAGAAACAGAGAAACAGCAGGTGAAGGCGGGAAACTAGATTAAAAAGGGGAAGTGATCTGCACTGAATTTGAGGGCTTTATTCATTCTTTTATCTTCTCCCAATGTGTGATCTGGATATTTTTTGCATCGCCTTCCTAAAGATGACTGGGATTGATAGTTCTGTGCTCCTCCCTAGCTTTCCATCAGAGCAACGGTGAGAAGTTGAAAAAGCTATAAATAATGGAGATAGAAGATGTTGATGATAGAACGCACAGGGAAGGAAGAGGAGTGGGGGTAGCTGCTGAAAGGACACACATGATGAAACATTGGCTGTCATGTTGTCTCTCGTCACGCAAGAAGCAAACAAAACACGGATCGTTGTAGGACTAGATATACATTAACAAGTACGATTCCCAGTACTCCCAATAGCCGCAGAGATTCTTCCAAAATGCCAATCAAATGACCCAGTGTCCGCATGCGGTCCGGCAGATGGACAGCCGGACCTACATCCCTGAACTGGGGACCATTAGTTTGACCATGTGTTGTCCTGGCTCAGCATTTCGGTATGGGATCTGCCTTGGGCATAAACAACCACGGAAGGCCACCTTTTTACACCTCCTCCATCCGAAAGTGACAGGACGGCCCGGTTCTCCGACGCATTCCCCCCACCCTGGACCGCAGACTGCAGCCCTGGCAGCGGTCACCCTGGCTCCATTCCTCTCAGTACGCTATTAGCGGTAGCTTACATTGCCCGTTCACATTGAGTTACTGCGATCCCGTGCTAGTGAGCCCCACCCCCGCTGGCTGGAGAGGTCGGAGAGATGCCGACCCACAGGTATGAGAAAGACCACCAACACTGTGTCATGACCGATGCGTGTTTTACTTATTGCTGATTCATTTGAGCAATTAGTCAGGGTTTTCTGCTCTATGAGAGAAAACCTGCAAGAACAATAAAACCAGGCAGCACATGTTGTGTTTTCACATGCATGCTTTGGTTGTGAATAAGAGAACATAAGAGGAAAAATACTATAATTGAAAAGTAAACTTTCAGATGATACTTTTGCAAAGGAATCCCCTTCGGAAATATTTTAACTGCTTTAATAAGATAATCAGAGAGAAGGATATAGCCGGCCAAAGAACTGAATGCCTACATCTAAAGCAGTGCTCGGCACCCTACCAGGTTTTCAGGCTCATTTACAGTGTTTTAATTTATTTAAATGTCTGCCATCAGCAATTGGTTGAACTTGGAGATGTGGCTGAATTTTCATATAGTACTTTACTGTTTCAATAACTTTAACTTGGACGAGCAGTGCAACATGATGTACAGACCATCCTTGTTACCACATATTTTAACTAACTGTAATAGTTAGAATATAGATTAATGCTAGGTTTTCTTGCCCACATTTCTAAGGTAATGACAGTGAACAGTGTGTGACAACAAAAGGACCCAGGCCTCAGGCTCTACGGTGATATACAAATTGAGATTTCTGGGTCTAACATGACAGCGGTGGGAGAGCTCCGCTTTTCACCGTAAAACACTGTCACTTCCAGAGCCTGTGTGTGACACACTACCAGCTGGGTTTCCCTTGTGAGGGTGATGATTCAGAAAGGAAAAAGCCAGCAGTGGTAAGCTGGATTAAAGATTCTGCGTACAGCACGTATGCGGAGATCCACCTTGTGACTCAGAGTCACAAAACGGATCTTCACAGAACTGCCTGCATTTGTACATCGTCACATCACCATGTCCACAGGGGGGCAGTATAGCGCTTCAGACCTCAAACGTACATAGTGTATTGGACCAACTGTTGCAGAACGCCCCGTATTGCAATAGTCTTTTGATGTTGCCGAATTAATGTATTTTCCTCTCTTGTCTGGCTGTTGATTATAAAACAAAACACTAGGCCCATTCTCTGCTCGACCAATCAGTGATAACCTGCCATGATACTCTGCAGTGAAGGGCTTGAGGACTAGGAGGAGCACAGGACATTGTGTGTGCGTATCTAACCAGCAAAGGGGAGTTTACAGGTCTCTGCGGTCTGTATTACGGATGTGTACTTTGGCCTTTAAAGGAGAACCAAAACTGCGAGACCACTTGTAGATTGGTATTCATTAGATGACTCCTCTCACTCAGACACCTGTCCTCTGCTTGTTGAAACTGCGTTGAAGGAATATTTACAGGGCAGCTGCCAGCCCTGCACTAGAATTAAAAAAGAAACGTAGACACTTTTCACTGTACACCCTTTTCACAGAGGCCTCCCCACAGGACAAACAAAAAGGGAGGCTCACACCGCTACGGGACTGCTACCTGCATGCCCAAGGACACGGTCAGTAGTCTCAACACATGATGATAACACACATTGATCAGTGCTGCTGCCTTGAAGCACACAAATGCATCACCCGCCTAGCTACACAATGCTAATGTTGGTGTCTACACCTGTCTTTACCGTACCAGGAAACATCTGTGAAAAGGGTCCACGGTCAATCTTCCCTAGTACACTAGATCAGGTGACTGGATGAGGTTGCACAAACTAGTCTTAGTTTGTTACTAAGTATGCACATAATTCCCCAGTAAGCCCTTGATGGTTTCAAACCAGTATTTGAATGAGTATTTGGTTGCGCCACCAATGTTCTAAATAGCAACTTTCAGTAATTCATAGGTTGAGCTGAAGCAGTAAGTCCTCACACTGTGTTGGTTCACATTCATTTATGTGATGCAGATTCTGAAAGGAAATCCAGACAAATATGGGTTTGCGCTTTGCCGGAGATCCCACCATGCTTGAAATTTGGCATGCTTTACTAATAATGATATTCAGAGCCACAGCTGTGTTTACCTAGCCATGGCTCGACTATGAGAAGGCAAAACTTTCTACGCCAAATGTGTATCATATGAGTGCCAACATTGACACTCTGCATTAAATACAGAATGAATCGTCAAGAAATTACAAACAAATACAATGAAAATAGGCTTAAGCTCAATAAACAACAAATATTTTCATCTTTCAAGCCATTTACAAATACCTCATCCTCGCTAGATGGGCTACTTCTTCTGTCGTGATGTCATATGTTGATACCGCACACTTTATATTTAGCGTCTCCTGTGTGTGTGTGTGTGTGTGTGTGTGTGTGTGTGTGTCTGTATGCTTTGACCCGTGTGTCAGGTCCGTGAATACATGCATGACTTCCTGAGCATATGACTAACCTAGACTCTATGGAAAGGCAACATATGACGTCCGTCCTCAATTATAAATGGCCACGGCGACGGGCATTAAACCTTCAGGGCTGCCTGTAAACAGCTCAGCCGTATTTCACGGCGGCACCGATTAGCCTGGCTGTATTTAGTGGGTGGGGTTAACACCCTGCTTCTCTCTGTCCACAACAGAAGGACGAAACTGTTGAATGACGACGGCAAAAGAAGCACCAAACACGCATGCACACACGCACGCACGCACAGACGCACGCACACATACACACACACGGATAAAAGATGATTTAAAGAAGATGCAAAAGTGCAAAGGACACCCACAATTTGTAAAATGGATGTGGGGGTTCACAGGGGACTGTGAACCCTGGGGGGGGGGGTTTCTGTGTGGGTGAGCATGTGTGTGTGAATGCGTGTGCGCGCGTGAGTGTGTGTGGTTAATGCCGGTTGACTGGGAGGTTGTGTCAACATTATGTCTATTGATTTCTCCTCAGGCTCTTCCTGCCTGCCTTCCTCTGTCTAACCTTTTCACTTACAGCCTTTCAGGCCCCCGTTGCTTTCATCTGGGTGATCTATGTCTCTTCCCCGTCCTCCCTCGCTTCTTTCACACCTGACACTTTCCTCTCCGTGCACCACCTCACACTTTTTGTTTGTCTCTCTTCATTTGTTTTTCATTCTCTCATTCAGACTTCACTTTTTCATTTTCTCATTCATCCTCCCTCCTCTGCGACACAAAGAATCAAATCTGCTCCCACATTGCTTCTTTCTCCCCATTTCCCTTTTTTCCCGTTCTTCAATTCGTCTTCCTTTGAGTTT
>JAOPUD010000089.1:3120545-3122443 GCA_027122715.1 Trisopterus minutus
GAGGGGAGCGGCGTGGCGGGGTGTGAATGCTAATATTCTGTTGGCCCTCTGCGTCCCGGAGCTGCTCCGCCTCTCCCTCTCTCCAGCATCCCACTGCCTCCACGCCAGCAAACCCAGCGTCTACAGGCGTGTGTGTACGCCCACACATCTCTAGCTGCCTCTCTCTATCGCTCTCTCTCCCTTCCTCTCTCCCTATATGTTTCTCCCTGACTCTCTCTCTCTCTCTGTCTCTCGCTCTCTTTCTCTCTCTCCCTATACATCCCTCCCTTCCTCTCTCTCTTTCTCTCTCCCTATATATCCCTCCCTTCTGCTCATTCTATCTCTCTCTCTCTCTCTCTGTCACTCTCTCTCTCTCTCACTCTCTCTCTCTCTCTCTCTCTCTCTCTCTCTCTCTCCCTCTCTCTCTCTTCCCCCCCCCCCCCCAGACCGTCCGGTCTCGGTGCTCATGGTGGGGCTCGGGGGCGGGGCCCTGGCTCAGTTCCTGCGGGACTTCGTGCCGGGGGTCCGGGTGGAGGTGGTGGAGCTGGACCCGGCCGTGCTGGAACTGGCCAAGGGCCACTTTGGTTTCCGCGCCGACGAGCGTCTGACGGTGACTCTGGGGGACGGCCTGGAGCGCCTCTCCGCCCTGGAGGAGGAAGGTGGGTCGGATGAGGAGGGAAGGCGGACAGAGTTATACACCGGCCTAACCATGGCACTAATGTAGGCTGTTCCAAATATAGATTAGGTGTCTGTTGGATTTGTATATTAAAGCAATAGTTTAGGATAGGGGGCAGCAGTACAACATTTTGAGCTAGAGACCATAACTTCCTCCTTTATGGTTTTTTCCTCGGCAGGTGGTTGTGTATTTGATGTGATCATGTTTGATGTGGACAGCAAAGACTCGACTGTGGGTATGAGCTGTCCCCCTAGTGCCTTCGTAGAAACATCGTTCCTGGAGAAAGTTCGTAACCTGCTAACCCCAAAAGGTACGTTAGCGCTACTCGTTTTCATACCTAATGTACAAAAAGGAATTCTAAACATAAAAAGATCTCAGCTTTGACCCCCCACCACTCTTAAGCGTCAGTGTGTTCGTCCCTCCCCCCGGCCGTCTCCTCCTCCTCCTCCTCCTCCTCCTGCTCCTCCTCCTCCTGCTCCTGCTCCTCCTCCAGGCGTGTTCATGCTGAACCTGGTGTGTCGGGACTCCGTCCTGAGGAAGACCGTTCTGGAGCGGCTGCGCAGCATGTTCTCCCAGATGTTTTCCCGGAAGATCGCTGGGGAGGTCAACGAGGTGCTGCTCTGCTGCCGTGGCGACGGGGCGACTGAGGGGACCTCGTCTCCCCCCCCTCTGCCCTCGGCTGCGGCGGCCAGGAGCCTGCAGGCGGCGCTCTGCGGCCGGCCGGCCCGAGGGGCCCCGGGGCCTCACATAGACATCAGCCACCTGCTGGAAGACCTCAAAGTTGCATAGAAATTAGCAAAGTACAATCATTACAATCAGTACAATCAGTACTGGCATCGAATCTGATAAATATTATTTTACAAACTTGTGACTGGTGCTTCTTGAAAGGAAATGAAAGGAACCTAAATACATTCTTCACATTTTAACAGCTAATGATTTTACCTGCTTTATAACTTGAACACGTTATCACGTTCAAACTACTCAAGGGTCAATCTCTGTCTGCCAAAGAAGGTTGCAGAGTCTGTTACATCAGCTGGTAACTAGCTCCCAGTGGTTCTGACCCCACTCCTATGGCTGACCACAGTGGGGACGCTACACAGGAGCTACAGTGGGGACGCTACACAGGAGCTACAGTGGGGACGCTACACAGGAGCTACAGTGGGGATGCTACACAGGAGCTACAGTGGGGATGCTACACAGGAGCTACAGTGGGGATGCTACACAGGAGCTACAGTGGGGATGC
>JAOPUD010000089.1:3167282-3177396 GCA_027122715.1 Trisopterus minutus
ACGTGTGTGTGTTTTGCTGAAACTGCATGCCTGTTTCAGAGGTGGTGTGTGTGTGTGTGTGTGTGTGTGTGTGTGTCCACTTTTATTTCTCTGAGCTTCGTGTGAAGCATCCCCTTCTCCATGTCCTGCCCTTCCAGCTGTTTCCATTGCACCGCAGCTCACACACACACACACACACACACACACACACACACACACACAAAATCCCTCTCCTGCTTTCAGCAGGAGGTCCAATGAAAGTCGTCTGAAGTGTGTTCTTTTAGTTCACATGGATAGAGAGGAGAGGAGAGGAGAGGAGAGGAGAGGAGAGGAGAAAGAGTTTGATAAGACAGACATTAACCACTGGTATTAGTCATACATGTGTGTTTGTGTGTGCGCGCATTTCTGTGTGTGTGTGTGTGTGTGTTTGTGTCTGGTTAAGTGTTACCATGTCGAAGGTGATGAGAGTGGGTTGGTTCTCGGGGATATCATTGATGATGGTGTGTGTGGACGCGTGTTTCCATGTGCATGCGTGGGTGTTGAGGATCAAGGGCAGGCCATTACAACAAAACGCCACTTAAAGGATGAATAGTGACACTTATTCTGTTAATGAACAGTTAACCATTACTCCCTCTCTCTGCCTCCCCCTACTCTATCTCTCTCTCCCTTTTTTGTCTCGGTTGGATTAAAAAAATACCACACAATGTGGAATCGCTCGGACTGAAAGGATGCTGTCGGTGGACGCAACAGAAAATAGTGCGACTTTGACATAGGAAAAGTCAAACAAAGGCGTGGCACTTTGTAGCCTGTAGCTCTTCTGGAGAGCAAAGAACAGCCAGTGACCTTGATGCAGAAAAGAGCCACGAGGCCCGCTTAATGAGAAGCTGTTATCCGTTTAGGAGAGGTTAAGGCCCCGGCCTCTGGCCTGACACACAGACACACACGCAGACGCACGCACACACTGTACACACAAATACCGTACACACACACACACACACACACACACACACACACACACACACACACACATACAGGTGGGGCACGGGCAACTTGCTCAAGGACAGCTACAGGTAGAGTGGGCGACGACATTGGGTTTTGAACCAGGAAGCTGGGGTTCCAGCCCGTTGTTCAGAAGAGCTGCAGCAGTCAAGAACACAGGGCTGAGAGTCACACTGTTTCTCTTGCGCATGACTCTATGGGCCACGCAACAATAGTTGTCCTTTTGTGATGGCCCTTGGTATTGGACAACAATCGACAGGCTTGTGCACACAGCAGGGTTCAGACGTTTTGAAATGGCTCTCCTCTTTTTGCCTTTATTTTTTTTACTAACTTTGGTAACTACTTTTGTTGCCGCTAAGGAGGTTTTTGCTCTCTGTTGCCATGGTTACATTTCCTGCGCCTATCTCCTTGACAGGAAACAGACAAGGGCAAACTTATCTTGCTTGTGTTGGCCTAGCAAAATGCCACACATGCACGTTGCACACCCATGAACACACACACACGCTCACACACACACACACACACACACACACACACACACACACACACACACACACACAGCTCCATCCTCCTTTGGCCGGAGGCCTTTTCAAATGCCAGCAAATGGCTCCGTTAGAACAACAAAGGTGTTGCGGTTAGCTGATGAAATGCCACACATTCATACACTGAGCCGTTTAAACGGAGGGAGACATCACGCACAGACGGGGAAGTAAGCAAAGAAAATATAATAACACTCAAAATAATAATAATCGTTTTTTGTTTTCCGTGTGGAATCCCTCCTTCCTTTAAAACGTGCGGCATGAAAATGTAAAAAAAATGACAAACGTGTCTTCACTGCAAAACTCACTGCTTCAAACAAACGGACCGTCACCAGGCACTAATGAGTTATTTAGCAGACACTTTGAACACTCACACGGCTTGGCTTTCTCCTCTCGCTCCTATACGCGCAAATTTGCAATAGTCTGTGTAGTCTGCAGTGTACTCATTGTAATCATCTTCCTAACACACCAGGCACGCTCACACACACACACACACGCACACACACACACGCTCATACCCACAGTCCCGTAAACAAACAAAACACCCTCCAAATGGGATGTGGCTGACACGGTCCGGGGCTGCCTGATAACTGCTGTGCTTTTTGTGTTGTCAAGGTAACTCCCGCTCAATCCACAAACGCTGCGGTTCTGCTGTGGACGGCCATTTCCCCATTCCAGAAAGGTCATGGTGGATAACCTCCTCTTTATGAGAGAATCAAAGAGGACAAAAAAGGTGTGTGTGTGTGTGTGTGTGTGTGTGTGTGTGTGTGTGTTTCTGTGTGTGCGTGTGTGTGATTGTGTGCGCGTGCAAATATGTTAATGTTTGTCTTTCTCTCCTCACATCTTCACCCTCTTCTTCCCCCTTCTCTCTCAGAATTATATTCCCTCCATTAGATGTCAAATAATTAAATATAGCACGTAATAATACCCCATGCCATTGGTTGATTACTGTGCATTAGTGCTGCTTTAATGCATACTGTTAGTCGTCCTTTTGTTGAGGCAAGAGAGGAGAGAGAGACCAAGAGAGAGACCAAGAAAGTGAGAGAACGAAAGCATGTGAGAGAGGGCAAGAGAGAGAGAGAGAGAGAGAGAGAGAGAGAGAGGGAGAGAGCTCTCCCTCTCTACTGATAGATTTAGGGCTTCCTAAAGAGGAAATGGATTGCTGCTATTCATTACTCCTCTAAGAGGAGGCACAGCCGGGCAGGCTGCCCATACATACTGCTCATGTAGCTCCTAGGACACACACACACACACACATACACACACAGTCTCTCATTCCTACAGATAGATAGATTTAGAGGGCAGTAAAATGACGGGCTCTGCTCTGCAATCTGGTAAATGACCCAGCCATCAGTGCTCCACTGCAGTGTCTAATAGCAGGGAGGAGGTGGAGGTGGTGGAGGTGGTAGAGGAGGAGGAGGAGGAGGAGGTGGTGGTGGGGTAGATTAGGACAGAGTAGATGGTGGATGTTCAGTTTACCTGCAGTGTGTATATCGTCATCACAGACCACATTTGAGTGACACAAACATTTGGTTTCCTGCCAAACGACCACTACCAATGAATCCATCATGGCTCGACATTCATACACATTTGATAAATGGGAATTGATGTTCATCACATTTGAAGGCTTCCCTGTATAACACTGCAAGGGTTGTAAATGAGCTTTGGCTAAAAACACTACGTTGCAAACATCAGATGACCATCTCAAGCTTATTTATGTTTCTGCATATGTCCCTATTCAAATAAACCTTAAAGAAATAAATGAATAAACATAAATCATTTCATAGTGCAAAATAGCATCAAAAGATCAAACTGAAACACATGAGGGATGAGAACACGGATGAGAACATGGTTTTCTTCCCAGGGCTCAATGGGACCCTGCGCCCTTCCATAGGGAGAGGTCCCCCACTCTGAATTCTCCATCCATCAGAAATGCTTTCACCATCAGTTGTAGTACATTCCAATGTGTCATGCCCCTGCCGTATGTATCACCCGAGCGGCACCACACACAAAAACATCCCTCAAACATTTGTTAAAAAAGTGGTGCTGTTAGCTGGTTTCGTGTCATTCTTCCCAGGCGGGGTTTACATTGCCAGAGTGGTCTCGCCTGTTGAAGACATAGATGTATCTCCACCCTCTGCAGTCCTCCATCACCAGCACCGTCAGATCTCCATGGGGCGGTGATTCATTATACTGATTCATCATGGAAGCAAACTGCCAAATTAATTCTGTTTTTTTTTACGTTTATTTTGTCAGGGACAATGCAAAAAACATTGTAACAGATGTGTTGCATATAGGGTTTCTAGCCAAGGCTATTTGCGACCCTGGTTAGGCATTTCTACTTAAAGGTCCCATGACATGCCACCAGGTGTGGTGTGATACAAGCCGGAAATCTGCCCCTTATGACATCACAAGTGGGCGTGTCCACCTATATGTGTGCTGGATAGATCAGCCTACCAGCCTTCCTATGATGATCGCAGGTTTGAGTTTCAGCCACTGTTTCACCTTTTCATTAAACGTTGTCAGATCGGTTTGTACCTCCATTTCAGCTGGTAGGGCATTCCAAAAACGTATCCCCTTTACTGAAATAGATGACTGACGAAAGTTGTGCTGTGCCACCCTACAGCTGCCATTTGCTGTACATATAGTAGGCTTCAATGCCAAACATTGTTCCTAAAGGACTCATAGATAGTTAGTTAGTTAGTTAGTTCGTTTTCTACTGTCTCGGCTAGTCCCTATTTCACACCAGGAGTGTATTGGAGGCGTCAGATTGACAGTAAATAGTCAATTCCCACAGTACTTTTGAAATGGAGTTTCTGCCAAGCTCGGAATGAACCACATCAACCAAATATTGCAAACCATTTTTCCTATTAAGAAGTGGCTGTTGGAGTTACTAGTCTGCACATTTTTTAGAATCTGATCTATAATTCAATACACCACTCTGAGATGCGTCTCATCTTCCTCTCATACATACAACGGTTAGGGACCGAAAGCTGAATACCAACCCGAGAACTCGTCATTGATTATACCAGTCGATTTTCGAATGATTCAGATTGAGAAACACAAAAATGTATTATAATAAGGTGTCATTTCCATTGTTTTGATACTCTCAAATGGATCAGACCAAAGTAATCGAACACAGATTGGTATAGAAGGCTTTTAAACAAAAAAGAACGGTTAAGAACTGTTCAGAACTGTCTCAATTGTTATACTTTGTCGACTACAATTCTGTTTCTCAGAATTGTCGTGATGGAATTGCGGAGTGACTCTCTGTCCCTCACAATAACCACGGTCGTTGGCGACAGCAAAACAACAAGCTGCACTTGTAGCTAATGGCTAATTTATTTGCCGTCAAGGGGGTCTGCCCATGGCTATTACTGTCAGATGCCCGCAGTCTGCTCGGACACGATGATGACGATGTGATGTTAGACTTAACAAGTGGGGTTGTGCGAGACCGTCCCTCCATCACCCATCAAAACCACAACGACGCCAGACCCCCCTGTCATCCCTCTGATACACATCAGCATGGTGCTATGGCGCTCCATAGAAGCTGTTGTTAGCACAGACTTTCCTCGCTCCTCCACAGGGGGTCGTGACCCAAGTCACATGGCCATTTTGGGGGGGCTTAGAAGAACCAATTTGCCTGTTTGACACCACATTTAAAGCACCTCATCCTGAGAAGATAGGATTAAATGTAATGAAGCTACTGGGAGGGTTGCTCAGCATGGAGGGAAATGGTCAAAGTGTTGGCAGGATGGAACACAGACAGCATCAATGGATCACAAAGGAAGAGTAATTGGGACAGGATCAGCTAGACTTTTTACTGCTTTTCAGTTTCTGAGCCATTGGCCCCCCCGATTGATTTTGTCACAGACAGTTCGGAATAATTTGGAGGTCAACGATGATGGCGAAAAGCAAACGCGAAGGCAGTGACTGACTGCTTCAAAGCAGTCACGCAGAAAGAAAAAGATCAAGCAAAAAACAATGACCGGCGAATGGGGAAATACGCCTGATGACAGAATGACTCAAGGAGGCTGAACGGTATCCTTGATCAAAGCACGCTTTACCCTACATGACACACGACCAAACTGTGGCCACACAATGAAAGCTGATATAAAGGACGTACAAAGGTTACATTTCCTTTTTTCCGAGCCATTCATTTGAATAGAATGGAAGTAAAAATAGTGTGGGAAAAATGAAAATTCACAATTCAAGACCCCGAACACATTACACTGATGAACACATTTTGACTGTAGTAATTGACCATTAAAATAGTACAGCTTTGGTGTTCATGATAGATTCCTCAATGGTTTTGGATGTTTTTTTTTTTAATGGAAGAGAACAAGCCTCTGTACAATCTGTTCTGAGGCATATCAGGAACAAGCTTTGATTCCCAATAAATAACCAAGGATTAAACAAATTACATTGCCATTCAATTGATCATTGAAGATATTATCACGTCAAGGATGAAAACGAGGATTGCTTAAAAGGAACACTGGAAAAGCACAATAAAGTGTTGGCCAAAAGGGGACTGATTTAGATTGAAGCAAAACCTAATTTCATTCACAGTGTTCTGTAAATGGGCAAATGCTGCATGTGTGTGTGTGTGTGTGTGTGTGTGTGTGTGTGTGTGTGTGTGCGTGTGCGTGTGTGTGTGTGTGACAGAGACCAAAGAGAGGGGGAGTGATTCAATGTCCATGCCTCTGAATATCTTGGTTGACCAACACACATTTTTTAGCAGGAGGAGGATTTTCAGCCACGAATACACATTGCTTTTCATCGTGTCAACGTGTCTGTGAACAATCATGACTCAAGTGCCCCTGAAAACAAAAGATGGATCAAAAGTTAAATCCTTTCAAACAACGCTGTGTCAGTAATCTCGATTCCTCAAGTGAGAATGCCGAAGCTGACCTTTCACCTTTAAAGTTTCTTATTTGCTTAGTCTGGAAACCCACTAGCAAAACAGTGAGTCATTCACTCTGTTTGTGTGTCTATTTGTGTGTGTGTGCGTGTGTGTGTGTGATGTCAGATCTCCTCCATACCATATGAGGTCGCACATCATGACTCTGCCAGTTCCCCACAGCTTAATGTGTCGGCAGCTATTACATCTCACAACACACACACACACACACACACACACACACACACACACACACACACACACACACACACACACACACACAGGACACAGATGCAAGTATACCCAACAACACAGACAGAAATACAACACAGCTGGCATGGGTTGTGGTGTGCTTATGTTTGTTATTTTGCATTAAAAAAAAAACACACACACACACACCACACACACACACATGCACACATACATACCTATACCCACACACACACAGACTCACACACACACACACACACACACACACACACACACACACACACACCCCCCGCCCCCCCACAGACACCTCAAGGGAACTGATTAGGGTAATATGTGTCATCCAAACCCCATATCACCTCCCCTACACCCCCCATAGCTTACTAACTGGCTCAAACACACACAGGCACGCACACACCCACACAGGCACACACACACACGCACACACACACACAAACAAACACAACACACAGGGCCTACCATTCCCAATGGCCAATGATTGCATTGATTGCATGACTTTTATCCATTGACTCTCTGTGTTGAATAATCCATAGACTGACTGCAGCATTTATAAAAGGGGGGAGAAGGAAGGAAAGAAGGAAAAACATCAACAATGATCAACTGCACAGTATTTTCAATTATACAATATAAGGTAAAAACCTGAAGAAAAAAAAAACGAAACCAGAATCCAGTCATGGGAGGAGAGAAAGCGCCTTTTAAAAAGGCATGTGAAAGCATGCTTGGGAAAAGTCAAGTTCAAGGATTGTGAAAACAGTGTTGTGTAGCGCCTCGTCTATTCACCCGCTTGTTGGGTCCAGTGGCAGCGACAACAATCCGGCTCCAGAATAGCCACCGATATATCAAACTGCTTTCCCCTTCACCCCGCAAAGCACCACACCCCCACCAACCCCCCCACTCCCCCACTGCACCCCCTGTTCCCTGAGAATAGATACCTATTGGTGGGTGTAGAAGTGTTGGTTTAGGACAGACAGTACGACAGACAGACAAAGACAAAAATATAGACAGGGACAAAATGAAGAGAAGAAAATAGAAAGAAATAAGGGTATTGTATGACGCATAACAAATACGAACCTAAATATAAAGAAACACGCATAACCTTTAACACAAAAATAGCACTGAGATGTACGATTCTACGATGAATGACAGACAAGACAGGAGGGGGAACGTCCGCTGCACGAGGGCCACGGGAACGGCCTATTCCCAAGAACAAACAATGTCACGTATTGGATGCCAGGTTCTCACAGTCCGCCTCACTGAGGAGTTCTCATGAAGAGTCTCAGAGACACATGTCCACGTTAGCTCAATGCCAGGGTGGAAAGGTGTCGAACGTTTTGGAAAAGGGAGAGGGACATAGACGGTGAGAAGACCACAGAGAGGGGGGGGGGGGGGACAAGAGGAGGAGCTGGAGAGGAACTTGAAGGGGAGGAAGTGGAAATAGCTGGAGAAGAGATGGACAAGAAGTAGGGGTTTCAAGGGCTACTTGAAGGCCCTACGCGTCCCATTGTGCGTTTGTGTTTCAGGCGGCGCCCCTGTTGCATTTTAAGGTTGGTATTTCCTTCTACGTGTCAGCAAGAACACAGAGATACACAAAAATGCAAGCGAAAATTTAAGATTCAATTCCTCAAGATAAAAATGTCGTAGTCCATTTCAGTTACGATTAAAGTGTGCTACAAGATATTCCTCCTATCTACTGTCTCTAGTCCTCTCCCCCTCCTCCCTTCCGTTATCCTCTGCTTGCCCTTATTCTCATTTCAGTTCCATCATTTTGCTCTCTTGATTCCATTCGATATGCATATCTCCCAGAGAGAGAGAGAGAGGGAGAGGGAGAGGGAGAGAGCGTGAGAGAGAGAGAGAGAGAGAGAGAGAGAGAGAGAGATAGAGAGAGAGCTTCTGCGAGAGAGAGAGAAAGAGACAGAGAGAGAGCGTGAGAGAGAGAGAGAGTGAGAGCGTGAGAGACAGAGAGAGAGCCATCCTCAATCGTCCTCTGCTAATTGCCATGCAAGGGTCAGCTGGCTAAAATGGCGGGCGTGAGTGGAGCACCAGGTTAAGTACCTCCAGCAGCAAATGGGGCTTCATTAGCTGCCCCGGTCACACAGGCACGCCACCTATACTTTCTCCGTCAGTTCCTGTCGCCCCCTCCTTGGAATAGGATTTGGTGATTTGTGTTTGTTTTTGGGGTAAAACAGCAGGACATCGGGGTAGGATAGGGTGTTTGACTCCCCAGGCCAGAGATTCTGGGTCCAAGACCACAGTCTTCCCTTGGGCATGTTGACCTGCTCCTTAATGACCTGCATCTGAACTGTCCCTTTGGATAAAAGCGTGTACTTAATATGATACACGCTGAGCACTACTCAAGATAGATCCAATCAAATTAGACAGAGATGCCACAACTCATTAAACCGTACGGATATAGTATTTTGGTTGACACACATGCACGGTTTCCATTTGGGGGGATGGCAGCTTTGGCTGAGCTCCACCAATATGTTGTTGTTTTAAAGTAGGCCTATTTTCCAGATGGGAGGACTGGTATTCTGCCACTG
This sequence comes from Trisopterus minutus, assembly GCA_027122715.1. Taxonomy (NCBI): domain Eukaryota; kingdom Metazoa; phylum Chordata; class Actinopteri; order Gadiformes; family Gadidae; genus Trisopterus; species Trisopterus minutus. Next base: position 3,176,468 of record JAOPUD010000089.1, read on the forward strand.
CTGGAATACATCTGAAGTCCTACTATTTACATAATGAGGAGTATAACATGATATATGACTATCATAATGAGAACAATATTATGACAACAATAATATGATATATGTCTGTCATCTGCGAACTATGATATGATTATGACTATCATAATGAGAGGCTATTAGACTATGATATATGACTATGATAATGAGAGACTACAACTATCATATGATATCTGACTATCATAATAAGTGTCTATAATATTATATATGGCCATACCAAATCAAAGGGGTTGCAACAAAATAATACATATTTAACAGTTTTATGCTAAAGATTCACATGCATCTATAATTCAGCTTTGAATCTAGGTTGTGGTTGCTGTGTTTGTTTTTTCCTGAAATATAATTTGACATTTTATGCATCATTAATAAATAAAAAAAGACAGATTAATATGAGTGCTGAGTGTCAAACACATAAAATATACACGCCTACACATACAGACACACAACACAAACACACACACACACACACACACACACAAACACACACACACACACACACGCACACACACACACACACACACACCGCTGTGCCCAGAGTCTGGCAGGCAATGCCGTGTCACCATGACAACGGGTGAGAATGTGGCACTCGCCATCAGCATGCATGTCCACGGTTCTCTCTCCACATCCTCCTCTTTCTCTTCCTCTCTCTTTCCCTTTCCATATCTCTCCCTTCTTCTCCCTGACCTCTGAATGTGCTGTCGCTGTATCGCCGGACAATCTCCCCTTGTCATGACTGTTAATCCCATTACTTTTCCCCCCTGTGTCTTTGTCTAGATGTCAGTCCGTATTTTAATGGCTCGCTGTTTGTCTGTCTATCTGTCTGTCTGTCAGTTTGCTCTCTCTCTCTCTCTCTCTCTCTCTCTCTCTCTCTCTCTCTCTCTCTCTCTCTCTCT
>JAOPUD010000089.1:3610114-3620801 GCA_027122715.1 Trisopterus minutus
AGAGAGAGAGAGAGAGAGAGAGAGAGAGAGAGAGAGAGAGAGAGAGAGAGAGTGGAGAGTGGTGTGTAAGTTCCGCCACCTCTTCCTTTTCGTAGAGAACGTAAACAGCCCAACGCTCAGCCTCCTTATCTTCAGTGGTGCAGACGCTCGTCACTATCCATGGTATCTCAATAACAAGCCTCCATCAGACACAGAAGAGAGCCGCCGAGAAGCGCGTCGCCATTCAGTTATGTAGACGAACAATAGGAAGGCTTCGAGTGTTAATTGCGTTCAGAGAGAAGTGGACAATGAAAAGTTATAACCTGAAACGATTGTTGGGCCTCTGCGTGATTTTGTTGGTGCAATTGTCCCAGTCGTCCGCCCTGAGGAGCCCACAGGACTTCCAGTACAAAGGTGAGACAATAGATCATTCCTTTCCTAACCTCGGGACAGTTTGTGTTTGTTAAACAACTAACGAACACAAACAAAAGTGTTCATTTAGACAGACCTACTACTTGGGACCCATTGAAAATTTGATATCGTTGTATTGTTTAAAAAAAAATGTTGTTTTAAAGTTAAAAAAACAACAAAAAAACCTCATTGTTAAAAGTTAGCCTAAAACCAGACAGTGGTGAGTGGCTACGTTGTATGTAGGACCAACTACACATTTAGAGTTTAAATGTGTAGTTATATATCCCAGTGTCTCTGCTGCTGCGGGAGGAGCCAGAAAACCCAAAGTGTTTTGCGGAAGGACGGAAGAACTTCACCTGTTTCTGGGAGGAGGACGAGGCGAAGGCTGGACATTTGAGCCAGTATTCCTTCACCTACTCCTACCAGTGAGTCCCTCTGCCTACCGAGACCTGACCAGACCCAGTCCAGTCCTAGACTGGGGGCCTGGCAGATTGACATTGTAACTTTAAGGAGTTCAATTATTGGTGTATTTAGTGCATTAGGTGGCTCAACAGAACTCCAGACATTCCTCGACGCGAATGTCCGCTGATTTAAACGTAAAGGGTGAGTTGAGCTCCAACACTGCTCTCTGGTTTCCTGGTCGTCAGGAATGAGAACAGCAGCCGGTGTCCGCTCAGGACGGACCGCACGGCGGAGGGGAAGAGGCTGTTCATCTGCCACCTCGACCATGCCCAGATGTTCATCCAGATGGACATCAAGGTGCGGCGAGACGGAGTGATGATCCACAACCGCAGCCTGCTGGTGGAGATGGTCTGTGAGTGAGGAGGGTCATCATTCGCCTTATACGGGGGTATAGCGGCTGGGGGGGGGGGGGGGCTCAGCTCCCAGACCAAAGGTTCCGGGGGGGGGGGAATATTTCAGAAATAGTAGTTGGCGTATTCCACCTGGTCGGTTGCCTGGTGACTCTTCAGCAGAGTGGAACAATCTCTCTTTATGAACCCTGGTCTTATAGGACCTGAGTTTTCGTGGTCTCTTAATACCGGGGTGTTACATAATGTTAGCATTCTTACCCAGAGGAACGGAACCTGAATTGATCCTACACACTCCTCATGGAGTGTGTAGGATCAGTGATGAGCCGCTCACTGCCTGTCTGCCTGTCTGCCTGTCTGTCTGCAGTCCTGCTGGACCCCCCGCGGAACCTGAGTGTGTCCCAGACGGAGCAGCAGGGCCAGCTGCGAGTGTCCTGGGTCCCCCCGGCCGTCAAGTACATGTACGACAGCATGATATACGAGGTCAGCTACGCCCCGGCCAATGGCGGCCTGCCACAGGTGAGTTCCAGTGGACACCCCCCCCCCCCCAAGTCACCAGACTAGTGGGGCCAACCTGTGCGGCGGGAATATTAAACCTGAAATGCATGTTGGGTGTTATGAGTTATAGGTAGTTATTAATGAGTTGAAGTTGGGGGTTACAAGAATTGTCAAAAGATGGGCTCATAGGGCATAAAGGTTGGGAGCCACTGCCCTGTGTCCTACAGGCTGCAAACACAAGCTCAGCTCAGGTCTGACCCTGCCAGGTGGAGGTGGTGCAGGCGAGGCCGGAGTTGGGGCACGCGAGGCAGGAGGTGGTGCTGAGGGGCCTGAGCCCGGGGACAATCTACACGGTCCGCTCGCGCGGCAAACTGGACGGGATCAGCTACAGCGGCTTCTGGAGCGCCTGGACCCAGCCCGTCTCCATGAAGACGCCCCCTGCAGGTGGCTCTTCTGTCACACACACACACACACACACACACACACACACACACACACACACACACACAAACACTGACAAAAACACAAACACAAACACACGCATACACACTCATACACTCATGTGCAAACATGCTCACTCTCTTACATATTGAGGCTAGCTCAGGTTTAATTATGATTGTACATTAAAGTATGCATCACCACATTGATTGATTGATTGATTGGTATGTGGCCATGGTTTTATTGATTGTTTAAGTAATGGTTATGGTTGATTGACGGATGCCTCTGGATGGCGGTGCTCCCTGCAGACTTGGACCTCCTCATCATCTTCCTGGTGGCAATCATCTCTGTGATCGTCTTTCTGCTCTCCGTCACCCTCATCCTGTCTCACCGCAGGTCCGTCACCCCTGACCCCCTCTGTACCCCCAAATAGAGCGTTCCCCCCTCACCCCCATCCTCACCCTACCCTCACAAGACCCCACACAGTCAAGTCATAGCAGACCTCAGCCTCCCAGTTGGTACAGTGCAATGGGTAGGCTGGTAGGCTGATCTATCACGTTGGTGTGGACAGTCCCACATGTGACGGGACTGATCTAATCTACCACCACACCGGGTGGTGAATTAGGACCCCCCCCCCCCTTTAAATGCGTGAATTCATGTTTGTAATCCTTTTATTTTTTTTTCAGATTCATTAAAAAGAAGATTTGGCCGGCCATCCCAAATCCTGAGAGCAAGTTCCAGGGCCTTTTCACCGTGTACGGAGGAGACTTTAGGGTAGGACTCATAATAAACCCAACTTTTAACCCAGAACACACCGCAGGAACCTGGCTTTGTGTTACCAGTCCTGAACCTGTGTGGCTATGCACACATTTGTGATCATCTGTAGGAGTGGCTAGGCTAACGTGTTCTTGTCTACCTATAGGAGTGGCTAGGCCACACTAACGGCAGTCTGTGGCTGAGGCCAGCCTTTTTCTCCTCCGAGGAGTGTCCTTCTCCTCTGGAGGTCCTCTCTGAGCTCAGCCTGTGCCCCCAGCTGCCCTCGCCGCCTCTGCCCCCAAAGGCCTCCAGAGCCGGGCCCGTAGAGAGGCCGGGGGAGGAGAAACCCAACGAGACGCCCCACGACCACTGGCTGATGGAGCAGCTGAGGGCGTTCCACCGGCTCACAGTGCCCAGCTCCCAGTCCTCCCTGCTGGAGTCTCAGGACGCTTACGTCACCCTCGACGCCCAGCAGCAGGCCAGCATGGAGGTGGGGGAGCACCTGGACGACATCATGGAGGAGAGCTCCCCCATGGAGGTGCTGTTCGCCTCGTCGGAGTCCCGCTCCGACCTGGGCTCCATGCAGCGGAGCTCCGGCTCGGGCCGCCTCTCCTCCGGCTCCAGCTTGGAGTACCCCAACCACACCTGGCCCCCCAAGGGCCCCGGGTACACCTACATGGCGGTGGCGGACTCCGGGGTCTCCATGGACTACAGTGCCATGAGCTCCGGTTGCATCAATGTCGTGGGAAAGACACTGGTCTACAACGAGTATAAGAACGAGATCTGGTCTGAGCCGAGACCAGTGCTGACCAGACAGTCACAGGTAACCACCGGCTGGTGACTTCCCGGCGAGCCCTACGAGTACCAGCTCGCCGGCTGCTGATCCCACGCCCAGCCCTGCGATAACCAGCTTACCGGCTGGTAATCCCACGCCCAGCCATACGACTACCCCCTTACCGGCTGGTAATCCCGAGGCAAGCCGTACCACTGCCAGCTTGTGATCCCAGGCCCAGCCCTACGAGAACCAGCTTACCAGCTGGTGATCCCACGGCAAGCCCTTACGAGGACTAGCTTACTGGCTGGTGATTCCACAGCAAGCCCTATGGCTACCAGCTTACGGCTGGTTGTTCTACACCAAGCCCTAAGACTACCTGCTTACCGGCTGGTTATTCTACACCCAGCACTACGACTACCAGCTTACCGCCTGGTGATCCCACGCTAAGCCCTGCGATGAATGAATGGTGAATGTAAGTTGTGGGAGGTTTTATACCTGACATTTCTTATTGTGTGTATGTGTTAAATGTTATGTCCGGGTAGGTCTAGATTTTTTTTTACTTGATTTGATGTAGTAACACAGTAACAGCATGTATACTGTTAAACTATGATGGATTTGGATTTATAGAATTGATATTTTGTAACTTTATTTTTGATTTTTGACTATGAGGTTTAAATATATTGACTTACATGGTTCCCTCAAGTGTATATGAAATACCAATGATTCATTTTCAGTTAAGCACTTTTGAATCAAAGCAAAATGATTCATTCGTCACCATATAGTTCTTAATTGTACGGCAATGTCTACTTCAAAATCTATATTTGTATATATGGTCATTTTGGAGGAGGGAGATAGGTTCACATTAAAGGACCTGTATTTTAACACCAGGTCTGATGCTAAATAATTACTGCCACTTATGTCACAAGTCGACTGATTTTAAAACGGCTTAAGTAAAGGGACCCTTTTAATGTAACGCTGAATAGCGATGTCTGTGATTGTATCCCAGTGTTGCAGTCACACTGTAAATAATATAGTTCTTTGCTTCCGTTAGATGTGTCCATGTTTGTTTGGTTATGGTCAAAAAGTCAGAAAGATCACGCCCCATCCTTTGCTAACCACTTTCCCATGATTGAAAACGTCATGAGGTCAAGGAAGGATTTGAAGGAGCATTCATATGGACTTCGTACAGACGAAAAGACAACTGCAGACAACCCGAAGATGGACTACTACTAAAAGTGAATCTTGGATACGTTGCTGCGGCATTCTTAACATATGTTTCAGTCAGGCTGTATTAACTTGGACAACCCTGTGAAAAAGGTTACTTTATTACCATGGTTGAAATTGAAACCAAAAATACAAAACATAGTTTTATATAAAAAACAAAAAACCTAAAATACAATACACCTGCCTAGAGTTATTTTTTTAAGTGATCTGTAAGACTGAAAATCTGAAGTTTTCATTTGATTTTCTTTTAAAACCTTTATCAATATTAAAGATGATGCTACATACAGCCATTGTAGTTTAGTTTTTTGTAGTTGTCGTACTGAACTATTGATTAAGCCAGAACAGAAAAACAAGGTCAGATCAGAACAAGGGGTCACAGGTTCAAAGGTGATGGTGGAACGAGAATGTAACGACATGTTCCATTAAATAAGTAGAATATATAATAAACTATAGGATAAATATATTATCCATTCTTTAACATTAAGAGGCCACACATACACACACACACACACACACACACTACACTGATCTAAACTCCATTAATCCGTTAGTGAAGACGACCAGCTGCCACTCCTGTGATGTACAGTCCGTTCGGTCTGGTGGGTCCATGGGCCCGGCCCCTGATAGTTCAACCCGCCACACGTCCTCCAGTCCGGCTGCCACGGCCGCGTAGCTCTCGTCCCGTTCTAGAGAGCACCGCGCCGCGAAGTATCGATCCAGGACCGCCAACGCCGAGTGGGAGGGGCCGGGGTCAGCTGGCCCCGCCTCCAGCTCCGGCTGAAAGGAGGCGAGGAGGCGACAGGGAGCTAGCCAGGGGGCCTGGCGCTCGAGGACCTGCGTGAGGAACGCGGCAGTGTCGAGCAGCAGGGCCGAGAGGTGAGCCGCGCACGACTGCTGGTGAAAGCCGCCGCCTCCTCCTCCTCCTCCTCCTCCTCCTCCTCCTCCTCCTCCTCCTCCTCCCGGGCCGCAGAGGAAGTTCTGGAGGCGGTCGACGATGATGAGGGAGGGTGCGGTGGGCGAGGTGTTTACGGGCTCGTGGAGGCTGGCCACCTGCAGGAGAAGCTCCTCCAGCGTCCGCGGATAGCAGAACTTGATCATCTGAAAGGGATACGTAATAAAATAACGTATCATGAATAATAATGATGGTGCAGGTAATAAAGACAACCAAGTGATTGGGTAAACGCTGTTCTCTGAAGTGTTTCTCTCAATATAACCATGATTTTGGGGAGAAGAGCAAAAGAGCAAACTTTCCCTCCAGCACGCCAGGCAACTGTCCACTTGCATGCAAATGCTGGAGTTGATCATATTGATATATAAACTAACACGTTACCTTCAGGCTATCCGGGCTGAGGTTAGGAAGGCAGCCTGTCACGGAAGGGGGTAGGGTCTGGATCTGGGTCCGGGTGAAGAACAACACCTTCATGCCCCTCCGGGAGGCCGCGGTCAGGGCTGCGAGGAGCAGCACGGAGCGGCTCATGGTGCTGTCGCCGACCACCAGGGCGCTGCGTGGTGACGATAACCCCCCACTCACATGGCTCACCTGGCCTCCTTTAGCAATAAACGTACTGAATACGTGCGTTAAGACGTCGACCATACTTTCAGGGGACGTATTGGAGACATTTGTCAGTCAAATGAGATGAGGTGTGACAGGGAATGGGCGTGCCTCTGTTTACGTTTACCAAGGGACTGTCCGTCACGGTGACGGGTCGGAGCGAAACGTGCTGACATTGAATACAACGTTCCGCTTATCGGGATGATCTAAATATGTGTTTGTATTGAAATGTGTCTATGATCTCGGTACGGTACGCTTTGATTTGGAATTTATTATTTTGATACGTTTGATATGTCCCTGTAAGATTAGTCAAATTTCAAAGTTATCACATTTCAAAAATATATATTTTGTATTGAAATGAACAACTCTGCATACAATACCGGTACAATACAGAACAGCATATTTAACAAAAGTAATCAAACAAATATCTTAACAAATCGGACTGAACTAATAGTTTTTTTTGTCATGTCCGTTATGATAGATGTCACTTCCGTTTTTTGCAACACAATCACAACACAACAGCTGCTGTGTAGTCGTCGCTAACATGGCGGATCTCTATGCAGGGATAGAGTCTCCCTTGGACAACACAAACGGTGTGTTGAGGCGCTGCAGGGGCCGACCCCGACTCACCGACACCGACCGGGCCCAGCGACGCCTGGAGTCACGGAAGAAGTACGACGTGCGGCGGGTCTACCTGGGGGAGTCCCACCGGCGGTGGACGGACCTCCGCAGCCGGACGAGTCTGAGCGACGCAGGGCTGGCGGAGTATCTGATGCTGCTGGACTCGACCTACGGGGAGAAGTACCTGCAGAACCGCCGTGGGTATGTTGGGTTAGTTTGTGTTGTTATAATGCACACGCGGTAGGTTACCATACCACAGAGAGGATGTTGACACTGTTGAATGAAATGAAGCCTCATGCTGCTGTCCATAATGCATTGTTGTAATTGTTATAAACGATATTGTTGAACACCGAATTTAAGGTTTTTCCAGATGGGTCCTATTATTACAGACCCCTCTTTTTTATGCTTAAAAATGTATATAAAAAAACCCGGGTGGCCAATATTTTACCACAACAGTGGCTTTTTTATGAGTCAAAAATGGATTAAGTCATGGCAGAATTGTGCTGAGGGGGTCTGACTCCCGGCCAAATGAGCTGGGTTTGATCCTAATGTCTGCGATGATCCTGAGCAACAAGCTGAACCACTACCTGCTCCTTCATGAAACGAGTTCGCTCTGGAGAGAAGCGTCTGCTGAATCATAAAACAGTAGGAAGATGCGATGAACGGCACCATGCCTGGTCAAGCTCCGGCGCTGTGCCTTAACTCTTATTGTGTGGGACACTGTGTTACAGGGAGAAGATTGCCTCCGAACTTCCTGCGAAACACAGAAAAGGTGGGGCAGCACTCATAGTATACATGATAAAATGGTGTATTCAAAAAGTATGGGAGTGTCAACTCTGTCTAAATATGGGGTAGGTAGGCCAGCCTACCCAGTTGTTTGTACCAACTGGTAGGCTGAGCTATCACTCATTCTGGTGGACACTTCCATTTGTGGTGTCATTAATAAGTCGGTTTTTAAATGGCTTGTGATGAATGATCATCGTAGTGGCTAAGTGCGTGGTACTGTTCACTCCTCCAGGGATTATTGAAGAGGACTCCAGCCTCAAGGGCCTGGTGTCCTGGTACCAAGACCACAGCAACAGCTGCCCCTACGAGCCACGACTGCGAGGCCTGGAGCCACAGCCCGGCTTTGCCACCGCTGCGGCCTGGCGCTGCCCGGCCGAACACTCCTTTGTGCAGTACCTGCTGCCACCACCAGGGGACACCAGCGAGTCAGAGCCTGAAGGAGAGGTGGAGGGAGACAGCGAGGGAACAATCAGTAGAAGCCAAGCGCGGGTTACTGGCCCGGTGACCAGGGAGAGAAGGGGCTGGGTCAAACGGGCTCACGAGCGGGTGGAAGGTACGGAGGAACATCGCTGAATGCTGTGAGGATGACGTTCTACGTGTTTGTGTTTTGTCTGCTGGTTAAACGTATCATGTCAAGTAGCAAACATGTTAAGCATCCTTACAAGCTCAGTACCCAAAAATCTTTGGGAGCCTAAAATTATATACTGCTTAAACATGCTAGGTAGCCAGAAATGCTTCCTGAAAGTACCCTTCAATGCTAAGGTAAACACCAACTCCTGGAGGTAGGGGTGAAGCAGGCAACCATGCTAACGACGAAAGACCCAAACCAGCACCCTCTCTCTGGGAGACCCCAGCGTTGAAACCAAAAGACGTAGTATCTCTGTACGTTGTTTTCAGACGTGGATGAACAACCAGACGTCTGCGAGGACCACGGGGCCTCCGCCCGGTCCCCCCTGCCGGGTCCGGAGAACCCCGTCTGGGCGGTGGACCAGGGGAGCCAGAGGAGCGCCATGCAGGCTGCCAGCACAGAGCCCCCGGTCCACATAGCTAGGAGGGGCCTGCGCAACAAGGAGCCGGAGGGGGACCAGAGGAGCAAGGAGCACCCGGGAGAAAGAGAGGGTGATGGTGGTGGAGGAAGGGACGTGAAGTTTGCAGAGGAGCTGGAGATAACCGCCGGCGGTTACACGTGCGTTGTCATGGCGACCGCCCTGACGGACAAGCTGGTGAAGGCGGAGGCGGAGCCTGCTCTGTCCCACCAAGGGGCCGGGCAAGGGGCGGAGTCTGAGCAAGGGGCGGAGCCTGAGCATGCCGAGCTGTTCGATTCCCAGGGGCTCCAGACCATGATTGACGGCTGCCAGATCCAGGGTCAGAGGTCATCGCTGGACGGCCCTCAGGTAACCGACAATATCGCTAGTTTAAAGGGCCCTTTCTCACCACGAGGTGTACAAGTTGATCGGTCATTCAGATCTCTAGTGACTTCACAAATGGCATTGTCTAAATGTATGTTGGTAGATCAGATGAAATGGCTTCGATGGTGACATTGCAGCACTTTATAGACGCTTTATATAGACGCTATATAGACCTAGTAAGATAGTTGTGTGGTTATATTCTATTTTATTACATTTTATAATACCACGGAGGTTAGTTATTTTATTGTCCTGTGATATCACACACCTGCTCTACAAAGCATTCTAAAAACTATCATATATTTTCTACGTCACAGTTGCTCCTTTCAAGATGCATGCGTGTGTAACAACGGAAAACAAGTACAAATATAAACTCAAACAAAAGCACCAAGTCAATCACAACAAATACCTGATCACATAGACCTCTGAAGAATAAGTCCCGCCTCCGAAGCCTTATTCTTATTAGGTCTATTAATCCCTCTATAACTCAAACCTCAGACCGAGTGGGCGGGCCTTATATTCCTACCAATCACAGCAATTCTATGGCCTCATCACCGAATCACACCCAGTCTTTCTCTATGGCAGCTGATCATCATCACGGGGCCAGGCTACGGGGCGCTGGCCCCCGAGGGCCTCCAGCTCAGCGTGGCTCCCGGGGCTGTGGAGGAGGTCACCTGCACCGTCATCCAGGGCGTGGCCTTCGACCAGGTGTGTCCCTCAGACGCGGAGCTCAGGGCTGCCGAGGAGGACGAAGACTCCATCTCAGGTCGGTCATCGAACCATCGTCGGCTGGTTTCTCAACTAGTGAATTAGTTAGTGAGTCAGGATTAGTAATGAATTAGATGTTCATTCATGTTCCTCACATTTTATTTTATTCGGATCCATAGATATGGCGAATAATTATCATGGCTTACAAGCTCATTGGGGCATGTTTTCCCTGGGACCTTGAGCAGAATGGATTACCGGGAAGAGTAATGAATCCTAACTAGAGATGTGGTCCCCCCCGCTACAGGTCTGAGTGATAAACACATCCTGGAACCCACCGACCAACATCTGGAGGACAGCTGTGAGCGGGAGCGGCCCCGCAGCCTCTGCAGGTATTAAACACCCAAACACATGCGTCGTACGATACGTCCAAAAACAAACTCTTCGACAAATCACCTTAGAGCAACGCTGGGACGGACTCTGCTAACGGGTGGCTCGCTCCGCAGGTCCCGGAGAAGCCGGCGCGGCCCGGTCATCGAGGCAGACGGCATGCTGAAGATGTTCCACTGCCCCTACGCCGGCTGCAGCCAGGTGTACGTCGCCATCAGCAGCTACCAGGTAACCCTTAATTGTCCCTCCCCTTTACGCCCGCCAAGATCACCCACCCGCATGCGAGCCCCCCCACCCCCCCCACCCCCCCTCCACCGCATGCGTGCCTTCCCAGAAC
>JAOPUD010000089.1:4022763-4037200 GCA_027122715.1 Trisopterus minutus
CACACACACACACACACACACACACACACACACACACACACACACACACACACACACACACACACACACAGCTAAAACTCACAGCTGCATGGGTGTACGTGCTGAACCAATGCGGAACCAGTGCGGGTACAACTCTTAACCCTTTTGTCGCCAAACTTAAGGGCTTGGTAAATAACATCCAATTTCTGCGTAAATCTTGGAAGAGCCGCATGTCATCTGAACGTCACATTGGTGGCAATGACTGGTGTTCAATGAATGCATTGCACAACATTGTTCGGAGCATGTATCCAAAATAATGTATCCAGTTTGATATAACGTATGGTAATAAGACAGTACAAGGCATCACAATAACGGCACCCCATTTGACTACAGTGCATCGTCCATCGTGTGTGTCTCTCGCCGAGTCGCCCTTACCTGTATCAAAGTGGGAACTGAAGGCAAAACTGGGATTGAAAAACGCTGAAGACATGGCAATCGCATAAAGGGCCAGAGGCATCCTCTTCACTGTGTCAACGGGATGATGTTACACACAAACAAAATCACCCTAAAACACAACGAGTGTGTACATTCTGCACCGTGGGCTCATGCGTTACGGTGACGGGGACCACGGAGTGCGCAGCGTTTTATCCCAGTAGACATCCCGGGTTCGACTGTCCTCATCCACGCTCTGCTCACACGGATCGGGGTGCAGATGTTGTTGTCCTTTACATTCTGCTCACGATATTTTTTTAACGGAGTGCTGCAACATACGCTTTCAGTGCATCGACTTGCTTGGAGCGTTGTTTTCTTTCGACACGGGTTTACTTAATCGCCACTCTGGTCGAGGAGCGATTCCCTTATTCACATCGTTTCATTGATGTCGACTGCACCAGGCGTTTGGCAACGTGCCAGCTCCGTTGGTTATCAAACAACCTTGGCTTTTACGATCGTCTCCTTTTCACGTCGTTGTCCAATGACCTCGCTTCAAACCGTCGTACATATTTGCGTTAAATAAAAACGGCCACAGACTGATCTGATCAACCACATCCGGCCAAGGTACCCGATCATGTTGGAATTGGGATGGCACCGTCGCTGGTCCCTGGATTTCGATTCTTTGGAGCGCGCGTGATTGTGTGCGTGCGTGCGTGTGTGTGTGTGTGTGTGTGCGAGAGAGAGAGAGAGAGGGAGAGAGAGAGAGAGAGAGAGAGAGAGAGAGAGAGAGAGAGTGTGCGTGCGTGCGTGCGTGTTTGTGTGTGTGTGCGTGTGTGTGTTCTGGTTTGTTTAGGCTATGTGTATGCGTGTGTCTGAGAGTCAGTGTGTAGGCTATGTGTGTTCTATGTCCATAGGCTGCTATGTAAATGGGTACAAAATGTAACAGAGTAAAAAAAAAACATATGCTTAACCCTGAACAAAATAACACAACATGTGCTTTTTGTGCGGTGATTTGTAGCGCGAACTTAAGATTCAAGATAAGCAGAGATAAAATTTAGAGTTAAACTGTTCTCCCTCAAAAGATGAGAAAGTCTGCCATCTGCTGATGGGCCGTGTTATTGCATGGTCCGAATATTCTCCCATGTGAGCTGTTCGAACGTGAAAAACTCAACTTAGACCATCACTTCAAATCAATATCTGGAAGCTAGAAGATATACAATCATTCGAAAACATTGGTCAAACCAGGATGTAATAGACTTTGTGTATCATTTGGCTCTTCTCATTTACATTTAGGGCATTTAGCAGACGCTTTTATCCAAAGCGACTTACAAGCGACTTAAGTACATTTGTCATAATTTGTGATTCTCATTAAGGCCTACAAGAGTCAGACTGGAGACAATGACTGAAGTTAAAAATAAAATAATCAAACTGAATGGAAATGAAGTTTCACCCTAGTCACTGACTGAAACGTCCCTGCCCCATCTGCAATCTAGTTCCCAGGATGCACCTGGTGGCCTCGTCGCTTCATGAATAGCTTTATGTAAATTATGAGGGGAGTCTTCTTTCACTCTCACAAGAGGAGGGCTAGGGCCAGCACGCAATGACACTTGAACTGAGTATGGGTGCTTGCGTGTGTGTGTGGCTGGTGTGTGTCTGAGTGCGTGTGTGTGTGCGTGTGACCAACTCTGACCTTTGACCTTTTCACTCATCAGACCCATGTGCAGCCAAGGAGAGAGGATTGAGTCCACCACATGACATGAAGTTCCATCCTCAGTACTGCGATGAAAGCTCCTCCCCTCCTCTGTCTGGGTGTGTTTATAAGCCGGTTCTTCTTGTGCCTCTCCTCCTCTCCTCTTTCTCCTTCTCTCCTCACACCCGTAACCCTGCTCACCTCTCAGCTGAACAGCCAGAGACCCTCCCGCTCCACACTGACAACATGCTGGGGACTCTCTGCTCTCTCCTGGCTGCTCTCACATGTAAGGAGGAGGCTGCTTCACTGCAGCTCTGGCCTCATGTCCCACTGACCAGCGTCAGTTCTTCATCTCTGACGGCTCCCTGCTTTCTGCTTTGCTTTCTCCTCCAGGTGTGAGCGCTGTGACTGTGGTGACACAGGCACCTTCTGTTGTGACGGTGACCCGAGGACAGACGGCCACCATGGACTGTAACCTGGGGAGTGTTACTGATGCTACTGCTCGCTGGTATAAACAGATACCTGGAGGAGTTCCTCAGTTTGTACTGCGTTTTTACCAAACCTGGACCGATGTGAAATATGGCCCTGGATTCTCCGCACCTCATTTCACATCTACTTGTCAGTCTGTGTCTGATTGTCGCTTGATCATCAATAATGTGGAGGAAGGAGACTCAGCAGCTTATTACTGTAACACATGGGATGATTCTGCTAAAGAACGAGTATCACAGTGATTTACACCATGACAAAAACCTCTTCCCAGAGCACTTCTGCTTTTCTGCTCTCTCATGGAGGCACAGTGTGAAGCCTTCACGACCAACCGTTTCTGACATTCTCACATGACCGATGTATTTGATGAAAACCTCAAACCCTTCTTTGATGGACACTAATGTGAACTGTGCTGCTGTGACATCCACTAATATATAGCAGCTCACAGTGAACACAGAGACGGGTCGTTAGGGAGAATGAAGGACTAGGCATGCTTCTCTAGGATGTTTACAGATGGATTGAACCTAGAACCTTTGGGATAGGAGTCTACCATCAGTCACTGGCTTACCCTAGAACTAAATACATGAAATATGATCATTCATGAGTTTGTAAAAATGATATATGATAATGTTGGGGCAAGTGGCTGATGGAAATCACACATGATTTAGGTTTTGCAATGAGAAACATCACATAATTCTTAACCTTTAGTTCGTACACTACAGTCATTTGAGCTGTGATAATTCTATGAATGCAGTGCATGGTTGAAGAAGGGAATGTATTGTGATTCAGGAGACAGGTGTGATCAACACCTGCTGACCTCTACTCCTCTGGTTAGTCTTAGACTCATGCATGTATTCTACATGAACCCTCTGTGATGCTGCTCCTTTGACTGATCACTAATATTACTGAAGGGGCTAAATCATTGAATCTGTTGTTACTATAACCAGCTGTAATATAGATGAGGAGGTGTCTCTGTTATTCATGAAGAACCCCACTTCATCAAAGCCTCACTTCTGCTTCATGTTCTTCATGGTGATGTTATGTTGACGAGATGATTTTGTATTTTTTGCACACAGCTCATTATAATGATAGAAGGCACTCATTTAACTATTTACCACAATTTGTGTTAATCTACAGTTGGAGACAAGTAAACGTTTGACTTCTGTGGATCTTTCATCTACCAAAGGAACTGGATGGGGACCCAAAGATGAACAAAAATACCTTTCGATCATTTTTGTAATTATTTGAAATGGAATTTTAATTAACCATCTGGCAAGGAGAGACTCTTACTTCAATTGCATTGGATTAAACCGGTTTCTACCTGGGAAAGGCATCACAGATAGGGTGGCTTCACTGCCTTCAACAAGTCAGGAGGTTTTTGTACGGCGATGTATACAAACTGAATCACTGTGGTATTCGGAGCAGGCACCAAGGTGATCGTTACTGGTAAGTATTGATTCATGGTTACTTATTCATCCTTGTAATGGTTTATTTCCGTATTCCTTATGAACATATGTATCAAATATATGCATACTGTTTAAGAAAACATTAAGTTTTTTTTCGTTTTCTTTTTGCGTCATCACGGCTTAGAAACAGTGGTGTAAAATAAGTGTTACCTGTAAAATGATTTGTCCTCATTACGATTATAATTCTAACGATAAGCGTTATTTTTTATCCATTTCATTTATTTTCTAAGGTTAACCAGCCTACCACCCATGTTCAACTTTTACGTTCACACATCACTCTTCATTGTTGTCAAAACGATTATGACCATGATTAGAAATACTTTTTCATATTTATTCACTTCTAAATAATAGGCCTATGTACTTTTAATACATAACATCGTGATACAATCTTCATAATGGTAACGGATACAAGTTTACAATCCAAGGTGCCTAATTAGCCTACACCATATCTAGCCTTTAATTGATACCGAATCTTAATGCAATATATTTTTGGCAAAAACCAAAATCGGAACGTTCTCGATTATTTCTCTGATTCATGTTGTCATCATTTGTCATGTTCCAGGCTCCAGCCTCCCTCCTCCTGTCCTGACATTCTACCGTCCTTCCACCGATCCGCTCTCGTCCAGCCAGGCCGCGCTGGTCTGTCTGGCACGGCAGATGTCTATCGGCTTCGCAGAGGTGAGCTGGCTGGTCAACGGGAGTCCGGTCACCGAAGGGACTTGGACCAGCACCGCAGTTCAGCACCCCGACAAGACTTTCCAACTCAGCAGCCATCTGTCCCTTCGAGCTTGTGACTTCAGCGAGGACAGGATCTACACATGTAAAGTGACCGTGGGTTCAAGCTCCTTTGAGAAAACGATGAGGATGTCTGAATGTAGGAACACTGTAGAATAAGTCACGTTAACGTTGACGTCTTTCTTGCTTGCTGCTTGTGCGCTAGACGATTTAGTGAGGAAATTACCATTGTGATCTCATGAGGGCTTGGGTGCATTCATGAATAACAACCTTTCGAAGAACCTTTCTGTACGTTGTGTCGAGAAAAGGTCACTCAATAAAAATTATTGCATTTGAAAAAATATTGTCGTCCGCTCTTCAATTGAAAAAATGCTTGATTCGTCGATTCATTTTGTTGATAAGACGAGATGTGTTGTTATGATGTGGAAATGAACGCAAGGTTCAGAGGGAACAACGTTGCGCTTTTCTCCCCAAAGGCTGAGAAGCGCTGCCATCTGCAGGTGTGTGTAAGAATCACTTCAGATATCAACTGTTAATAATAATAATCCTTACATAACAGGAACATGGTATAAACTATAAATAATATTCCAATTCATTCCTAAATGCCAGAATTCAATCATCCTCCATAGAGTTTGTCTAAACATGATCAAGGAAACAACTTTGAACTAATTTCCGTTTCCATGTCACTTATTTCGATTTTTATCGTCATTCCTGATCATGTTCATTAAATTAATGTATCTTTGATCCATGATATTAATTATATTACATTTAACATAAGCATGTGTCACCCTAGTCAGTGAAGCATCTCTGCCCACGTCTTCCATCTAGTTCCCAGGATGCACCTGGTGGCCTCGTCGCTTCAAGAATATATTTATGTAAATGATAAGGGGACGTCATCTTTCACTCTCACAAGGGAAGTGCAGTGGACCACCCTGCCTCTAAATACATGAACTTATAAATACAGATGATTTAAAAAAATATATGATCGTTTTGGAAAGTTGGAAAGTAGTTTTTTTGCCAAAACAAATCAGCAGTTGTTTCAAATACCCAAATGAAACTGCAGGGAAAGAATGTAATCGTGTTCCTAGATCTTTCTGGTCAAAGATCACGTGTCAGGGGAGACTCCAACCAGGATGGAACCCTTCCTCTTCACCACTCCATCTGGGGTGATGGGAAGATGAACTGGATCCAGCCCTAGCAGAGGGCTCCGGCTAACCCCAGCACCCGGCCAGTTTTGTGCCCATCCGCTGCACCTGAGGTTGAGAACCTGAACACTTGTGTCCCATTACTTGGCATTAACTAAAAGCATGTATGTTACCTAATAGCTCATCACCTCTGTATGGTACCTACAGCTACATCTGTACGGTACCACAGCTCATCACCTGTATGGTACCTACAGCAACATCTGTATGGTACCACAGCTTATCACCTGTATGGTACCTACAGCAACATCTGTATGGTACCTGGTATGGGTACCACAGCTTATCACCGGCATGTTACCTGGTATGGGTACCACAGCTTATCACCTGCATGTTACCTGGTATGGGTACCACAGCTTATCACCTGCATGTTACCTGTTATGGGTTCCACAGCTTATCCCCTGTATGGTACCCGGTATGGCTACATCAGATTCTCAGTATGGCACCTGGTATGGCTACATCAGTTTATCATCTGTATAGCAGCCGGTATGGGTACTACGGCTTATATCATCTGTACACATTGTATACTCACTGAAGGTTTTTAGCGGTCTTACAATGTAAATAACAAACTTAAAAATATATTAATAAAGAATGGCTGAATATATTACAAACATATACAAGGAAATGCATTTACATTATAATATTGCATACAAAAGTATAAAAAGGGTATACAATGATTAGAGTTCATCTTCATAAAGACATAAATTATTTGAAAAGGAATACCATGTAAAAATTGCATGTAACATAAGCATCAGAGATGTTCCTTTTTTCCCCGTTAGTGTTATTCAATACAGATAAAAGTACAACCTTAATTACCTTACTTAAAAAGATACGTTTGCTGACATTGTTTGGTTTGTTAAAATATATATCTTTTTTTACATTTAAGTTCAATAACAATCTAACATTTAACTCAAGACATGTTCACATTGAACAAATAAAATCGTGAAGTCCGAGATATCCAAGGCCTTTCTGATTAAAAAAATCAATGATACCTTATAATATGCATGTGGCATCAGACATTGAGACTGAGGGCCAATTATGATTTCCATTGAAATGCATGAGATTGGGAATGTGAAATACATCTTCTTTGTACTGTAAGTGATGGGATTATATTCCTTTAAAATTCCTAATAGCTACAAAAGTATTATGACTCAAGGACAAACAAGATATAAAGCAACTGTTCTTCCAGCCTAACAAACCCTAAGTATCTTCCACTTTAATAATGTTGAGTTGGTCCTCCATTGAAGACTGGGTAGAGCTCATCACCAGCTCTGTAGGGATACTGCAGTCCTGTAGAGACCCTTCTAAACAACCGCTGGGGAATTCAGAAACCTTAGCATCCAGGCCTCTGAATGGCTGCGCATTCACCTGGACATACGTTTGAGCCAAGGACTGGGTGAAACAAGGCATTGCCGCTTGACTGTGTGGCTGTGTGTACGCGGCGGTATAGGGCTGTGCTTGAGTGTAAGAGTGGGATAAAGGCCCGGCATTGCTGCAAGGGGGAAACCCATTGATGCTTGCGCTCCTTAGTTCTGGCAGTTTAAAGGCCTCCACAATCTCCAAACCATCCATGGAGCTGTAGCTGGACTGCGCCTGGCTGCACGGCGTGTATGTACCCTGGCTGTAGGCGAAAGTGTCCTCACCGAATGAAGCGGCGGCGGCCGGGGCCGCGGGCATCGAGGGTGGCGTGGGGGTTTTGTCGGGCTGCGCGGGAACACTGCTACACGGGCCCAGTCTTGAAGCGAGGCCCTGCAGTGCGCCCAGAATCTGCTTCTGGACTCGGGTCTGCTGCGTCTGCTCCCTCTCCAGCCGGCTCTGCTGCTCCACCAACATCTTCACCGCCACGCTCAGGCCCCGCACCTCTGTGGCCAGGAGCTGCACCTGGTCCTGCAGTCCTCCACCCCCTGCCCCACCACCACCCACACCCACACCCAGACTTCTCGTTGGGGCCTCCTTCTGCTGAGGGCTGATGCTCCCCGATTGGCTGATACTCCCATCTCGCCGGGCGACACCCGCACCGCCGGGGGCCTGAAGACGGATTTGTGGTGTCCTGGAAGCCGAGGACGTCAGAAGGGCCGGGGGTCGAACGCCAACTCTTGGCGGTGGTTGAGGGGAACGAACTGACATGGTCGGCCGCTGTGAAGCACCACTCCTTGGGTCATTGGCTCCTCCGGGCTGCCCCGTCATAAAGGACTGCACAGCACAGAAAGACGTTCTGCCGGGTTAACTGCCGTGCATTCCAGGTATCACAATAAAACCATAAGCCCTTTTCAAATACAAAGATGGTTGTGTATTCACACAGGCCTCTCCTCAAAGAAGCTTCACAACCAGACCCAGAAAAGAATCGTTCTTCCGTGTGGATAAAGCCAGTACTTAACTGGCTTTATCCACACGGAAGAACGATTCTTTTCTGGTCTATACTTTATGGATCAGCCACAATCATCATAACAAAAGGCAACCTGCAATAACGGTCCTCTCTCAGACTCACACTCTCAGCAAGGGTTTTATAAAAAGTGGCAGCAAGGCATAGCTAGAAGCACAGCTGTAGATGAGCAGGCTCCATGGGATTGTTAGACAGGGTCCGCCGCAGATACAAACACAGTGAAACACACGCACTGCAAAACATATTGTCAGTGGTCAGGCAGTGATCCTTTCCAGTTTCGTTTTTTTATCCCTTGCTAGCTAGTAGCTAGTGATAGCTACACCATGGAGTAGTAGCAGTGACACGTTTTTAACCATTTATCGAGCACAAATTAGCCTTCACACATAGGGATCATGCAGGCGGTGTAATGAATAAAGAATTGGGATGGATAATGCGATAAATACGCCAAAGATGAATGTTTGTGGGTCACTTCTGACTGCTTATCACTATTATAAGGACAATGACATAACAAAATGGGTCATGTGTATAAAAAGTAGCCTGGGACCTGCTCACTGATGCATTCCCCCAGTTTGGATTCACTTGCCCAACGCTGGTAAACATTAAGAATACTTACGTTATCGTTGGTCAAGTTATACTTTTCATGATCTCTGGCCATCACACGTCTCAAATCCTCCCCGGCGACGCTGGGCTGATATCTACGCAATGGTGGTCCCATCGGTTGGAAGGACTGCTTTCGAAAACGACATGAAATCAACAATTACAACAGAACACACACAAATACACACATCAGTGAGTTGTTACAAGGTGAAAAAAATGAATAGTTTGGCCGCAGTCACCTTTGCCCTGTGCGACAGGGCTTTGTCCAGGAGTCTTTTACGGGCTGCCAGTATAGGATTAGTTACTGCTGGTGAAGGGGACACTCTTCTTCGCAGCGCGGCCAGTGATGTTGCCACTGTTGTGGATTGCGCTCCCATTGCCGTCCGCGCCATAGGGATCTGGAGCGCCCTCTGCTGGCTGCTCTGGGCTAGGGAGGTGACGCTAACGATCTGGATATCAGCCTCTTCCTTGTTCCCCTCACCTGAATGTTCGGGCTGGCCCCCGACGCCGGCATCACTGGACCCAGAGGAATTTGGCCTCGCCTCTGAACCTGCTGTGGATTTCTTGGCAAATTCCAACGCGATACAGTTAGCCTGATGAGATGCTTCCCGTAGGAGGTTCTTCAGCTGAGAATCATTCCAAGGCTTGGTGTTGGCCGGTGCTTGCGGTGCCACGCTGCTGCCAGAGGCCCCTGCTCTTGCTCTTCCAGCTGGCCTGCCTTGGAACTCCCTCAGGTACAGGTAGATGGCCTGGGCAGACACCTTAATGTTCTCCAGCTCCAGCACAGCTTTTATTTTACGGAAACTCAAGCCCGCCTTCCGCAACTCCACCACTTTCAGCTTGGCAGCATCATCCAGCCTGCCCATAGTCTCTCTCTGGAGGCTGTGTGAAGCTACCTTTAGATGGAAAGGGGAAATATACAGGGTCAAACATCCACAGTCATTCATATACTTATGCAAAAGATAATCATTTATTGTTTAAGCTATAGTAACTGAAAAAAGGTTTTGCTCCGGAGCCACGCTATGTGTGTGTGTAGGCTTTTTATCATTGGAACTGCTCCTGGATGGGGAACACCTAACTTTATGGATGCAGCTAGCTACCTGCCCAAGAGGCTGGTTGGAGGACTCTGAAATGGGATTTATTAACAGACGTCTGGAGTTCAAGTTCTGGAACACCAGATGGTTTCACAGTGGGGTTAAATTGATAAAATCAGATGCAAATCAGGCTATTGTGTCAGCGAGAACGTTTGCATGTTAAAACGCTCACGATGGCTCCGGTACAGTGTAGACTAAACTACACTAAAGCATTTCGATGTCGGTTCAGTGGGTGTTTCTTTGGTAATCGGTGGTGAATAGTAACGTTAATACATGCTACTGTGTTACATAGTGATCCCAACTCAATCGTTTTTATTTAACCTATTTATCATCCGAAACTGATCTTTAAAGATATGGCCATATGACATGACCGTCCTTCACCTGACCGATATATTACTTTCACCGGGCTTAAGTAAGACATTTAGAACCACAGAAATTCCGTCGTATGTCAACGCTGTTGACAATGTCAACACTTGACAGCAAACATCCACGGAGTCTTCTCATTGACCCTGATCGCCACATGTATTCACATGAATAAACGTATATAATTTGGTGTTTATTATAGCGCGCTCTGTAGACGAACGCACCTCGAAAAGGACTGAGAGCGAATCGTGAAACACTTGAACCGTGTGTCCGAATGCAGACCCAGCGGCTCCGCTGCTCTTCCTGTGCCACTTCGAATAAGCGCCGGAGTATCAGGGACCCCTCGGCTCACACTTCCTTACCTTTCGAAGACTCCCTCACAGTGTCCAAGACGATCTTATCGTGTGTATCTTCCAAAAAACATTTGCGATCAACTGGAACGACATTGAGCTACAAATAACGCGCGGACACCAAAAAGGAAATCACCTAAAATAAACAACCGAGCCGCTTATGAGGCGCTGATGATTACGCGTCGTTTCCCGATTCGTCAATACTGCGCGACGGTCTATGGGGTTTGTGGGTATTGTAGTTGTTGTAGGCTGACGTTGACTAGAAATGTAAATCCTGCTGGTATTTACAGTAGCTCTGAAGATAATAAAAATAATTGTTTTATTATATTTTCACATCACTACATACACACACAACTGGACTTCAAATAGGTATAGCGGTTTGGAATATAGACATCTCCCTAATTACAGGTGAATAACATGCAGGGAGTGCATGACAGGATAACACACAGCTTTTAGGATGTATGTCATTCAAGATAAGCCACATTGTTGGCTACAATTGTTTTAATATTACTTTTTATAATCCTCACATTATTATTCTTTCATACGCCTCACAGAGAAAGTAGTTCTGTTGGATGTTGGGTTCCTGCAATTTACTGATTCAGTGATTGAGATCACTCAATCATACATCATACACTCGTACAGTTACGATTCTTAGGAGGATTAACATGTTGATACTACTTTTTTGGCGGGTGTATTTTTGAACAGGGTAGGCTATTCTTTAAATAAAAGTAGTACAAAAAAAGGCAAGTTAAAAACCGTAAATGGGATAGCAACCATAGTGCAAATGTTTTCACTCCTCACTCCTAAAATGTACTAGATGATACCAGTTTAAGAGAAAAATAACCAAGAAGAAGCTATTTTTTGACAGCTGAAGGCATGGAGGGGATCACCAACAGTTGTAAATTAAATGACTTTGTCCTACCCTTCACCACCACCAGAGGGCGCTTAAAACCAACCTTCTACATCTGGCCATGATACTTTAAATAGGCTTAAATGGTTGAAATGGTTAAATGGTTTATACTTGGAAATGAAAGCAATCGTGTTAAAGCCTAACTAGATTATTCATTTGATTTAAAAACAAAAAACAAAAAGGATTTAGCTAAAGAAATGGTTGTGACTCCACTCAGACGTGCCCGGCCCGCTGAAGGAGAGCCAGAGGCGACCGTTCGGCGTCGACAGTGGATGTTTCGTCACGACCTTGCAGTCGATGGCATGCATTCAATGTTAGTTTTTGGTGCGAAACATTTGTTTTAGATGTATTGGAGTCTGAGATACACCGAGCAAGCGGTTGAAAGAACATGCGCTATGGCTACGGAATCCACGGATGAAAAAAAGAACAGACAACTCCTTGGACAACTTTTGGACAAACCTGGGAATGGAACCTGTGCGGATTGTGGAGCTCCAGGTATACCGATTAGATGGGTTGGTAATAAGGGCTCCTGCACAACTGTTTGTTATATCAACACGTCCAGACGGTGACATGTGAATGTGAGCCGGAGAACCGACTGTTGCATGGAGCGATTGAGCGATTGTTGTTGATATAACATTCTCAGAGTTACCGATAGAAATGAATAATGCTTCGGTTTAAGAAAAACGAATACACGCAGTAGGCCTAGTTCGGGAGAATTAAAACTAAAATATGCCTACGTAAATATCTGCATTTGAACCCCCTTTGACCATAGACTTTAGTTTGTATGATGAGATCAGCCTCACCTTAGTGGGTCATGAGTACTTCTAGTAGTTGTTGCCGTGACAAGGTGAATTTCCAGTGGTGGACAGCTAAACATATTTACTTATTATGCGTTCGCAAGAGTGATCGGTCCAATAATCCTTAATTTATCATCAGAAAATGCTTACTATCCAGATTAATTCACAGCTTTAGGAAGACATCCCCATTGGTTATGAAACGTGTGATAAGATTTGCATTGAATATAGAATTACAGACAAAATAATGTTTTTTTTTCTTCTTTTTTTTATTATTGATGAATACCTCTGCCAAGATCGCTATTGGTCCATTCCCATACCTATGGGTTACACTGATGTCTTTTGACATTTTGATAAGCGTCTCTGTGTGGTCCCACAGACCCAACGTGGGCCTCCTACACGCTGGGTGTCTTCATCTGTCAGAGCTGTTCGGGCCTCCACAGAAACATCACGTACATTAGCAAACTCAAGTCAGTCCTTCTGGACCCCTGGAGCGACTCTGAGGCCGAGGTAAGAACCGCCGACACATCTACCCCTCTGGCCGTCTTTATCCTTCCTTATTAATCTACACATGTTTTTCATGGTTTAAATGTGTCACCTCGCTGTGACATGTAGGCTAGCTCATGGGTGTGTTATTCACATACAAATGGAGCTCTTTTTTTCTCCCCTACTCTGCAGTTCCTGGCCTCCACAGGTAACGACAAGGCCAGGGCCCGGTACGAACAGAACGTGCCCCCGTTCTACTACCGACCCACGCACACAGACTGCACGTGAGTGAGGAGGCCGCCTTCACTCCCACACTACCAATGTCCGCCGTGGAGCGTCCGTCCTCCGAGACCGAGGACCGACGCTAGTGATATAGCTACGGTTGAGCCCGTTGACATGGGAGGATAACCGTGAGGCTTACCTGCGATTATCTGCTATGCGTCATGCTCTCTCTACGATCGTAACACGTGACATAAGTTCATAAATGTATCGGTGCAAACTGATCTGTGCGAGTCAGTGTTTGACAGAGGAATTGCATCTTGAGCCTTGAGTATATTTCTGTTGTCTTGGGGCGGCAGCCTGAGTCGTCACAGGATCCGCGCTCAGCCCACTTCCTGTGGTTAAGTTGCGCAGAAATTGACTGTGAAAAAAAAGAAAATGGTATCCGGCTAACGGTCAAGTAACCACCAAACTACCATCCTCTGTAGAAAAAGGGTGTAGCAGTAGACTGCTAGTTATTATGTTTGGAATACATATTTTGGGTTATTCCTTTGTGATTATTTGTTGTGATGTAGGGTTACAGTGGGAGACGTTGTAGTGTTTGAAACTGCCACAGTGTCTTTCATGCGAGACGTGCCAGAACAAATAATCCCTAAACCTAGGTTACAGGTATATTTACATAGTAGTTTTGATTTTGATTGAGTTCACAGTACTACAACTCTCTTGAATCCGCTCAATGTGTCAGAGCATCAATCCCATGATGCATTCTGGTGTATTGACCCACGTTGAACGGTGGCTCTCTTCAACTGGACATACGAG
This sequence comes from Trisopterus minutus, assembly GCA_027122715.1. Lineage (NCBI taxonomy): Eukaryota > Metazoa > Chordata > Actinopteri > Gadiformes > Gadidae > Trisopterus > Trisopterus minutus. The sequence goes on from JAOPUD010000089.1 coordinate 4,036,766, forward strand.
ACACGTCTCTGTAGACAGAGTTCTGGCACGGAGCGTAAAGGACCCAGTGACTCACCCGGGTCTTCCCGGGGCCCCCGTCTCCACAGGCTCTTGCGGGAACAGTGGATCAGAGCCAAGTATGAGAGGAACGAGTTTGTGTGCGTCGAGAGGCAGGAGCCGTACTCTTCAGGTAACCACAAAACACACGCGCAAAGACGCACACACAAGAGATTACAGCATGATCAGTAAAGTGTGATTCACGGTGGTAATAACAAATATGATCCCTTATATATTTGTAAAAGTTATTGATACTGATGGCAATCATGAAAACACATATAGGCAAACTTTAAAAATTTGTATTTTTTGTGAATCAAGTTGTGAATCAATTCAAAATCATAGAAGATATGAATTGCGATGCTAACATGCATTGATCCCCCCCCCCCCCACCCCCCCTAA
>JAOPUD010000089.1:4074823-4087162 GCA_027122715.1 Trisopterus minutus
ATATAAACATGTTTACATACAGTATGTGTAAATAAAGTATACTATGTCTATTGTATACTTTATAGAAGAGCTAAGATTTTTTTAATTGGTGTCCATTCAATCCAATCAATTGTGTGTTTGATAACTTTTATCAAGATACGATTGGTCTTCAGCTGCTACAAAACACCCACCAAACAAAACTGTAACCCCATTAGTGGCATGACTGGATTGAGAACGTAACAGATTTTGGCGCGATTGCAAGAGTTTTACGCACAGGCTTGCGTGAAAGTGGTAGTATATTCACTTCAACACCTTGACGCACAGAACCAAGCTTCTCTGCCAAGTCAGCGCATGAGACAGTATCGTACTTCATAGACTTTTAACAACCCCATTATGCTGTATTTATGTGTGGCAGCAGCCAATGCTATAGGAATAATATTAGCAAACTGAAATAAATTAATTACCCACTGAACTTGAATGGGTAAATCATTAAACTGGTGGTACCATAAATACACAGTAGCTGATGAAGTTTTATGCATTTCAAGCCATACAAACAAGTTGTAGACATGGATATTATGCAAGATGACGCATTTGTTATTCATTAAAGGTGGAATCAATACAATTAGTCATATATTTTTCAACAAGCAACCTTTAAACACACACATCATTGCTAAGATACATCAGGTAACAAAGACATTTCAATTACAACTAATAACTCAGAATATTACTCGGTGATCTCCAATTGAAAAGGCCTTAGCCAGTGAATGCACATTTCCTTCAACTTGGACTGACCCCAATAAATGCTACTTTTGCTTGAACTAAGTGAGGCGAGTAATCTGTCAAATGAAATAGACCCACGCAGGTGAAGATGGGGTGGAGGTGTGTAAAAGTTGCGATATTTGAGGTTTGACCAAAAACTTGTGAAACCCTGACCTTCGGATAACTGAAGGAGTACTAAAATGTAGCACTAAAGGCATGTAAACATTTCATAATGGCCGGCATTCTATGGCAGTTTTATTTTTTTAGCTTTATGTTTCAGTCAGTAGGGAGTCACCGCGACAAGGCAAAAGCTCAAATTCTTAACTTTAACAAGAGGAGTTCTTTGGGAGCACAGATAACCAATCTTTTGTGTTTATGTATTCAGCCTTACCCTTACCCTTGACTCAAACTGTTTCCAATTAACTCTCCTCCATTGACAACCCAGCCCAGTATGCTTTTCTTAGTTTTTTTAAGGGGATTACTATTATGTGGCCAAAGAATTCCAGTTACCATGGTAACGTGTTAACTGCTTTATCAAAAAATACTAACGTGAAGTTTGGTTTTAAATCTACCATGGATTCATTTTTCTGCCACTGGTGTCATGAATATATATATATATATATATATATATTTTATTTTTATTTTTTCAGTAGCAATCCAAATGGGGTTCGAGACCTCCCAGGGACATTAATATTAATATAATATTGATATTAATATCGTCAGTCAGATTGATGAAATATAGATAGGGTATTCTTTTTTTAACAAGCCCACCATCAGAGAGAGGCACATTTACAGTAGCCATTAGCCGGTAATGGATTCACTGCTAGGCGGATGGGGTTAAGCTCAGGGGTCTCACTCAGACAAATAGATTTTGACATGCAACAATTGGACAAATTGACCGCCTCCGGTCCTTGTCAAAGCACCGTGGCCTTGGTACTTGGTACCAAACCGGGGGCCAGGCAGGTTTATCAACAGCCACGTTTAACTAGGGAGTTCTGCATGTCTGAGTTGCCCTTTGGCGTCTTACATTTTAGTCTGTTAGTTATAAAGTTCTAAATCATATAAAAATGATCCTATACATCCTTTAATATATTGAAGTATAATAGCATTACATTAATAGTGAACTCAAAGAACCCAATCTTTAAGGAGATTGTATAGGGGCCAGGTATCTTGCTCTGTGATTTCTGCTGGTATGCTACGGACAACTGGGGATCAAACCTAGTACCTTTTGGCTTTGAGACAAACACCCGAACCACTACACTATGCCAGGACATCTCACTAGGGTTGTGCAAATAAAAAGGCATTTTGTAAATACACCGGTAAATAGCATGCAACATGCAATCGCAATACATTGGCAACTACCCTCTGCTGCATATACAGTAAGCCAGACGTCACTTGTGATCCAAACAAACCTACAACGGAAAGCACCAAGTGTGTCACGCAAAGCATGACAGAGGGCATTGAATGCCCCCAACGGCAGGCATACACAAACACCGGCTAAATCCACCGTTACTGTGGCAACAACCGGGATCAGGCTAAATCCAGCGTTTCAACCGTTTTGTGAATCAATGTCAACAGAGAGTCGGATGACTGTCCTTGTATTGTAATGTCCCCGTTCTGCCCCGTGAGAGCGAGGTGACAGCCGTGGCTGTGATTGCGGTGGCGGTGGTGGCGGTGGTGGTGGTGGCGGCGTGGGGGGGAGGGGGAACTGTCACGGCGGTCTGTTAGCTGAACCGTAGCGACGCAGTAATCAATGCTGAGTGCAGCACTCGGTCGCGGCTCCGGGAAAGTAGAGGGAAGAGGCGCTGCAAGGGAAAAGCTCAGGTTGACGTCCCATACAGGAGCTAATAATGTGTTGAGTTGATGAAATTATGAAACCTGTGGCATCACAGCGGGGGAAAGAGAACGAGGTACAGGCTTGGTGACACTGGTGATTGGTAGAAAGATCACACGGTACACAGGCATTTGATGGAAAGGGAATTAATCGAGTTTGAAAAAGTATATAGTTTATATGTAGAGAATTGTAAGTCAGTAGGAAATTTAAGTACCTGTACAGTTAGATTTTTTTGCAAAAAAGTGATATATAATACAGTCAGAGCTCTTATATATATTTATATATATATATGTCTAAATATATATAGAAATATATCTTGATGCCAGTGACGGACTGGGATTAAAAAAGCGGCCCTGGCATTTCCACCACCAGCGGCCCACACGGGGACGCGCACGCACACGCGTGCCCGCAACACACAGATATAACTTCACATGCACAGAAATAACACACACTTTTGTAGCCCCATTGGTGATGAACTGTCTAACTTTAATATGCATTCTGATCCAATGAAGTAGCCACACTTACTGCATCTGTCGCGACACTCCCTCCTGCAGCATTGGTCCCAATCTCTGTTTCTGCTAATCCAGTCAGTGTAGGTTGACAGTTCCATAGATTCATCATCAATGTCAGATTCAACATCATCCTCCTCTCGCTAATTTTGTTCTTCCTCTTCCTCACTGTCATCCTCCTCTTGCTCACATTCCTCACTGTCCTCCTGTCTTACTCCCTGCCCCTGGTCTGTTTGCTCAGTGTCTTGAACATTAGTGCTAGCGCTGGTGCTACTAGCTGAAGCTGCACTTGGCGGCTTAAAAAAACAAATCGGTCAGTTTCGCGCATTTTTCAGCCAACAGTTATTTCCTGGATTTCTCTCTTTTATATGCAATGTCAATGCATAAATTAAGACGACAACTTTTTTTTTCTTTTTTTTAACTTATATGCAATGTTGTGTATATATGTGATTGAAGTAAATACACTAAACTAAACTAAACTAAACTTCTGGAACTCACCAATAATAATAATGCAAAAGAAACTGCTGATTAAAATGTCATGTTCTCTCTGAACATGAACCCAGAGCTCCTGCCTTTGGCTGTTCATTGGCTGGACTCGCTGCATGAGTATTATAAATCAGACAAATAACACGCACCACCAAGGACTCTTGGCACTCTCTCTCTCTCTCACTCTCTCTCCCCCCCCCCCTCTCCCTGCTCTACCTTCACACAGGCTTCTTTGGACAATGTTTGCTTGTCGAACATAATGAGAGGATGAAGAGGGGAAGCCGGCAATCCTCATCATCGTCACCACTGGATACCGTGAGATTAGTGCATGTTGTGTGCATGTCAAGCCGCCGACTACAAAACCCATCTTCTGCCCTTGAACAGAATTAGGTCATTTTTCAAACAAGGCAAGGTGTTTGTGTGTGTGTGTGTGTGTGTTGGGGGGGGGGCATGGTCCCTAGGATTGGATGCAAGGTTTGATTATCTGCCCCCCCTCCAGGGGGCTGTGGGACACAGAACAAGCCGGGGAGCTTCTTCCACTCTCTGCCACCGAGTTAAATCCTCTGTCAGCAGAGTCGGCCTGCTGGCCAGACGAGGGAACTCTATTGGGATAATATGAATAAACAAAGTCATTGACAAATAAAAAATACATACAAAATGTATTTATGGTTATGTGTATGTGTGTGTGTGTGTGTGTGTGTGTGTGTGTGTGTGTGTGTGTGTGTGTGTGTGTGTGTCACTTTCATCAATAAGCAATGCTTTTATCAGTGAACGCTATTATTTTGATATTTAGCAACAAGAGGTTGAATCATAATACAATTACACAAAGCTTAACCAAAGGCACACACACACACTGGCACACACGTATGCACACACACACACAAACACGCGCACACACGTAGGCACACACACGCACACACACACACAAACATGCGCACACGTATGCACACACACATGCACACACACACACACATGCACACACGCACTCACTCACACACACACAGATCAGCCTGCTCTGTTTTGCATTCTGAGTCAGAGTGAGAACAGCTTGTCCAGTGGCACAGATTGTGTGTTTGTGTGTGTCTATGTGTGTTACTCACATTCATGTGTGTGTGTGTGTGTGTGTGGGGGTGTGTGTGTGTGTGTGTGTGTGTGTGTGTGTGTGTGTGTGTATGTGTGCTATTATGAGGGTTCACTTGCAGCATCTCGTCTGTTCTAGGCTTCCCTTTTCCACTCAGTGGTCGAGTTCAGACCTTGTAGAGCCAGTGATGTTCATCGCTCTTAAACTACGCTATATGTGTGTGTGTGTGTGTGTGTGTGTGTGTGTGTGCCCCAGTATGGTGGTCTCGTGAGGCTGCAGTGTGCTCATAAAGGTCCAGAACATTTCCACTCTCTGTCACCTCTCTTATCGCAAGCCATCCCTTGCCTTCTCTCAACGCACAAAACGTGATTTTGGCGGTGAGATAAGGTCATTTTCTGTGTATTTTCCTTTGTTGAGATTTAAAGTGTTTTTCTATTTATGCATGGTTCCTTACATGAATAGAAGCTAGTTTGACAATACTTTCTAGACATTGGAACAGGCTGTAATTGAATTGCAATTATTACCAGAGATGAGCTCGTATTGTACAATTTTCTTTGCTGTGATTCTTTTAAATGAAAGGTTGTGCCTGTACCTGACCGAGCAGAAGACGTCAGCTCCTCACGTCATTTCCCCGCAACTAGGTGGGTAGACATCTTGGATTATGGCCACAGCAATAAAACACACACTTTAAACCTTTGATGAGATGTGACGAAACATAAATTGCTTGACACTTAAAAAGATAAAAGAATAAAGGTAAAGGATAAAATTTATTTTATATCATCACAATTCAGTTTGTTTCCACCACAAGATTAAATCATCCTGGTTCCTTTTGCGGTTTTATTTTGGGAGGGAATAAAACGGGGCTTACTTACACGAACACACAAACACACACATACACAAACGCTAACACACACACACACACACACACACACACTCATACTCATACCTCAATCTAATTCATCTTGAAAGCCAGCAGGTTCATCTCAGTTGTCACACTTTACACAAAACGATCCCTACATATTTCCATCCCAGAGCGATTTCCATCTGACCCAGGGCAGTGGAAACCGAGGGCGACTGTTTAGGCGATCATTTCACCAGCGCTTCTAATGGTTCCAAATCCATATTCACGTGTGCTAAAAGTAATTAGGTAGGTTTGGTAAGTGGCCAGGGATAATGTAAACACCAGGTCATTACGCATGTTGTTTGTGTGCTTGTCATGTCATCATCTCAGGCACCGTGTCAAATAGGGGACAGCATGTTCCTGCGTTAAAGAACACGCATGCACAGAATACATAAGCATTTCAAAGGCCCATTAGGCTTGAGTCAATTCAGGGCATATCTGTTGTTTGTGTTACATCATTCATAAAATTGTATATTTGTTATTATATTCCATAATTACCATTAAATGATATTCAAAATGAGATACTAAAATACGTTACACACCCACGCAACTGCTGCAGTCTGCTGCTTCTATTTATGGACACTTTTCCAGAGAGGTTGTTTTCGATTGGGCGGCCGGGCAGAGCGCGAATGAGTATGACCTGCACTTTCACCAGGTATTTCTCACTCCCCTATCTGCTCCTATGAATCTCCTCTTGAAAGAATGTCCTTTCTTTCAAAAGCCCTTCAACTTGTTCTCGGGTGTAACTTCTTGTATCTCCATGCAGGAACGTTTCCTGCTAAAACAAGGAATTAGTTCCCCTTTCATGTTTGCTCCGCGCTGTTCGCTCAGGTCCTCTACCCTGTGTTCCTCCAACAGCCTGCCAGAGGAAAGTAATACATGACACTATCTATATGTTTTAACAGCACCTCAAAATATAACTTTTTATAATGTATAATGTCCTCGTCACTCAATGTGTCATCTTCCTTGTCTAAGCCTACCATCTCTCTTTCTCTCTCTCTCTCTCTCTCTCTCTCTCTCTCTGTCTCTCTCTCTCTCTCTCTCTCTGTCACTCTCTCCCTCTCTCCCTCCCTTGCTCCCCGTCCTTGAACCCAGCGCCCATATCCAGAACTTAAACAGAGCGTACAGACAGTTCCGGGACGTTCTCCCCATCAAGGTCAGGGTGATGTGCGTGCATCGAACGGGTGCAGACTCCACCGACACCGGCCTGATGGTTGCAGTAACAGTTGCCGTGGCACGTCACCCACCAAGGTTACATAATGTATATCATATCTGCACACACACCACTCTTCCAGCCAGGGGAAGGGGGGAGGCTGATAGTGGCGGGGAAGTAACAGGTATCAGTGGCGGGGTGACGTGAGAGAAGCCACAGTGTGGTGGCCACTGTCTTGTTATTGTCGTGTTGCCACGTATCTCCCTGTTGTTCTGTTCTGCGGATTCTGTGACTCTGTCGCCGCGGTGGGTCCATCTGCGTTTCACATGGTTATGAACGTAGATAATCATGCTTTGGCTTTGCCGCTCATAATAAACCGTCTTTATCTTCCCAGCACCTGGTCTTTGAATGAAAGATTGGGGAACACCTTTGCTTGGAAAGATTGTTTATGTTATCTACATGAGGGCCTCCCACGGTCTCACTTTCTTTCTCTTTCACTTTCTCACACACTTTCTTCTCTTTAAGAAGGTTTCGGGAAACCGGGCCCTGAACAACACATCAGAGTCACCAGAAAGACAGACAGGCGTTCGACTCTTTCCGTTAGCCTGCAGGTGGGAACAGTTTGCGCAATGCATGGCCCTCCTCATGACAAATACAATCCACTAAATTCAGTCACTAAATGGTGGAGTAGTGGCAGAAGGTCACGTAGAGCACAGTTCTGTGACTGAGGGTGTTGGTTGCCACCTTGACACAACATAATGTATTGTGTTTTTATTATATTATCGGTAAGTAACTACTCAAAATGTCCAAACGATTTTTGGGAAAATTCGGGACGATTTGTTACGGTTCGGGACGTTTTCGGGACGGTGGTGAAAAAAGCTGGCATGAATGTATGCATGTATGCATGCATGTATGAATGTATGCATGTTTGTGCGTCTATACATACATATCTAGGTCTGATGAATGCATGTATGTACGTATAGGCACAACTAGACTAGCAGAAATCCGGGTGCCGGAGCGCTCGTGTGGGCTTCCAAGCCATGAACTCTATGCCCGCTCCCAGCGTCCGGGCGGGTCGCTGGGTGATGCATGCTGCACGCAGAGGGGTCAACGAGGTGGCAGCTCTCCATGGAACTCTCCTCAGTTGGCCGTGATTCAGCACCGTCAAGCCTGCAGAATATTCACACAACTCACCCCAGCGTCGTCAACATCGTCACCTGGCTTTCAGGGTCAGGCGGTAACGAGGGAGTATGACTTTTAATGAGAACAATTGCTGCATGCCTTCCAATGTGCTCGAACATGTTCACAGATACTATAGCGACATGCCTTGCAATGAACACAATTACTAAATGCCTTTCAAAAGGCACTCCTGCTATGGATGCATTTGAATGCCTTTGAATAGGCACACAGTATTGAACTCCAATAGTGTGTAACTCCAATAGATACACGACTTTTATTAGGCACATTTACTTTACAATAAGGGTAATAATATAGTTAATTAAACATATAAAGTAATAATAAAGTTAATTAAACATTGATTGACATTCGTTAAATGAGTATTAGTTGATTAACCGTTAACTGATGGTCTTGTTATCATGTAGTAATGGTGTTTTACGAATGGTTTTCATGCGAAAGGGATATGCCGTGATTTCTATACATTTGCGTTTTCCAGTCTTACCTTAAATCTTAACTTAAGATTGAGATGACTTTAATTATTTCCACATTCATCACATTCTTCAGAGGGTTGCTCTAAATATGAAATGAATGGCTGAATTACTGGATGATTTATGTCTCTAAGCTGTCCATCACAAACCCCAGGCAGTTAATGCTGACCCTCTGTATTCAATTGCGTGTAATTGTGAAAATGATTATGTCCACCCGTGTGCATGACCTTCCTCGGTTTCGGCACCTTATTGTCAATAACACTGTTTGTTTTTTCTATGTTCTGTTTTTTCTCCCAGCAAAAAACCTTTTACGTGTGAAGAGCTACTTATGTTTCCTCCTGAAAATAGGTTCACCCCGTGCCTCCACCCATTACAGATTCTGAGGATTTGGATCCGTGGATTAATTATAGTAATCAAGTAGAATCCTCTCTTTCCCGTTCCCATCTGCCGTACTTGGATACAAAATTTCTTTGTAATAATTATTACCGCTGTTTGTCCAAAGTTCATGCGGTTCACTGGTCACAATGTATAACCACAGACTGCCTTTCGAGTTTCATAGATATACATTCAGACGTACGCATCGCTGCCTTCCTAACATTGGGGTACCTGGAAAAACCTGGAGTGGAGGTCCGGTTCCCTGAGGTTAGGGAGAAACATCAGGGTCACAGCAGTTTGTCCCGAGGTAACTATCCATCGCACCGCTTCATAAACATGCTGCAACGCTAAGCCCGGCAGAGCCTGGTCAAATGAGGATATGGGCAGAGGAAACCTGATATTTATGTATAATTACCATGATCTGTACAAAGGGCCAGGGAGTGCATGGTTCCTGAACATTGAAACAACCTCCATATATTTATTTGGGTATGTGTGTATCTGTGTGTGCGTGCGTGCGTTCATGCGTGCGTGTTGACTCTCACATTCAGAGAAAGTCCATTAACTTCTCTGCACTGTCTGTTGCTAAGCCTGTAGTGGAAAGTGTTTCATAAATGCACCCCAATCCTGACAGGCCCAATCATAGATAATTAGCGGCATGTTACTTCAGTGGTGCAGCCCCCTACAACCCAGCCCCATCGTGGACAGCTGCTCTTTAACGGTAATGGATGGTTCCAGGTCCCGGGGGTTTCAATCCAGCAGATTTTAACGACACAAATTGCGAGAAAGTTCCTCGTGTTCCTTTGGCTTCCTGTTCTCCCCCGACACGCTTTCTCGCTTTAAAAGGAGCTCTAAGGACAAAGTGGAAAATAAAAAGGGGTTGGGTTGTTTCATGCTACTGTTTTGGTTTTCTCCAAGTTGCGCGAATCAAATACATTTTTTTAAACCCCATTTTACTTCTCCTGTTTGTATTCTTTGTGGGCCAATAATACATACATACAACTGTGATCATTAACACATTTACATCAATATATATATATATATATTGATATAAATGTGTTATTTGTGGGTATTCATCTACATACACTATAGATATTAGTGCACTGTTTTGGGTCCTTGACTTCAGGGTCAGTGTGTCATACATGGTGTGTCCTTGGTGAGTCTAAGCTCTGTGGGGGCCAGAGGAAGGACAGGTAGGCAAGTAGACGAGCAGAGACTTCCCCTCCTATCAACGCTCCGCTCAGCTGGACTCTTATCTCGTCATAGACCTTATCTCTGCCCGTCTCCTGCATGCGCCGCATTATCCCAAAACCATCGGCCCCGCCTCTTCCGAGGGGTAGTGGGTCGAATCGAGTTGCATCTTGGGGGACGGATTTGGACCCGGAAATGGAATAAAACATTCATAAGTATGTTTTGATCAGTGTATAATCACATGAAAATAAGAATCTTTTTTTGGGGGGGTATTTTCCACGTACACTGTGGCGTTTAAGTGTCCAAGAAACCCATCGAATCACCTGCTGTATTCAGACAATTTAAGAGATGTTTATTTTTGAGGTTTTCACCCTGTTCGATATCTTAAAAATAGCCTATCATCATATAACAATACCGAAACTGTTGCAACACAAATTCACAACATCATGCTATCGATTGCAACCTATATTCAGTGCGAGTAAACATTGGCTTGCATCATCAAGGGCCTGATCAATCATAAATTCATTGATCCATAACTTTAGAAGATAGCCATAATTATAGATCTATGAATGCAGCTTACCACTATGGATCCAGTAAGATGATGTGTGCGGGAGAACAGTCATTTGTTACCTCCGCCATGTGCTGCGACATGTACATTGACCTTGGTAACTATGGCAACAATTTCTGCTCATGATTGGTTAAACTACATTCATTCAAATGTTAAAGCCGTCAAAAATCAACCAGGCGTGGTTCAAATCAATGTCCCATTTGCGCAAAACTAAAAATACCTCCAGTACAGGTCACCCTAGTCATTAGAAAGGAAGGATAGGGACGATGACCTGATACCACTTAATGATGCTACTGCTAAATTTTACACACTGGACCTTCATGAAGAAATTGAGAATGTTCACTAAATTTCATAATATTGCATTGCCACTGAGGTCAAAAAGTAGTGGGGTAAAAACAGGTGTAGCTCATTAAGTTAACTATCTGTAGGTATTTCATGCCCCTGATTAATGTCATGTGAATCACCTGTGCACGGCCCGAGTCTAACACCTGGTACACAGACCAATCAGACAGCTGCTTGAAGAGAACAAGGTGTTTGAAAATGTGGTGCTTCTTCCTACTGCAGGATTTCCTCAGATTTATGGTTTGCAGCATCATTGACCACTTTTCAGTTTGTAGAATAATACAATGATTAGGTGACTTATAATTAATTAAATTTAATGATTACTCTTAGGATGTGCTACAATGTAAGATGTTGTCACATGTCCAGTGGTACCCGAGAAGCTTAAACTTTACACAACAATACCGATGTGGGTGGTTTAACCATCACGGCTGACTCTCCTTGCTAAATAAAAACATCCAATTCCCAATATAATTTGTCATTTTAAAGGAGTATTTTTATAATCCTCAGTACTCTGAACATCTTATTGCGTTTTTTCTTTACGTGTATGACTCATGTTTCCCGGGAAAACAGACGCATTTAACTTTACAGTTGATTAAAGTGGGTGACCAGTTTGGTCGAGATGGCGTACAGCAATCACGTTGAGGCACGGTTGCTATATATATATCGACCCACGCACACATATTTTTTGCCATGGTTAATAAAGGAATGCACATTAATTTATAATGTTTTTTAAAAATACGCCTTGATGTTAGTAAGTAAAGTCGATTTGGTGGCCCTTAAGTCCGCCATCAAGTGAACACTTCTTCTTCCAAGACCAATGAGGCCAGTCAGCCATGGACCCCTTCATCTACACAGAAGCCCTACACCATACAGAATATCCTTCATCTTTACAGGTACTGGAACCCTTTCAGGTGCCGCCTGGGTTCATGTACCCCTTAAGGGTGAGTGTATACCCCATGGGGGGAGTGTACCCCTGGGGTGGGTGCCTGTGACCCCTCACCCCTCACACTCACCACAGGGGGCAGAAGAGGACGAACTCCATGACCAAGTGTGGCGTGTTGCCCCGCTTATGCTGCGTTTCCAGCGACGGCTGCGCTACGGCACACCACGCCTTGGCCTCAGTAGTGAAGGTGCGGTTTAACCCAGCCCAGTTGCGGCTCGCGTTCCCACCGCCGCCAGTGCCCTTATAATAGAGCGGGGTTTGAGCCGGATGGCGATAGCCGCGGCAGCTACGTAAGCAACGTGATTTTATAGCAGCCCCGACACAATGTAGCCTGTAGGCTGCTAATAAATCCAAGGAAAAAGAAGAACGCGACCCCTTTAACAAAGAGCAAACAATGCAGGACGTCCAAGAAGGACGTTTTCCAGAAATACCTCGCGGGCAGTGGCGTCACTATGCTGTTTTATTCGGGGCTAAAGCCCTGGATCTAATTTGATTAGCCCCGATTCTAATTTTTGGTTAAAAAAAAAAAAAAATCGAAAAAAAATCGACTTTCCGAC
>JAOPUD010000089.1:4250589-4260642 GCA_027122715.1 Trisopterus minutus
CACCACCCCACCCCACAGTCTCCTCGACCTCCTCCAGCGTTCCCAGCGGCCCTGGTCCTCCTGCAGTAGTGGTGCATAAAGGGGGGCTTCTGGCCCAGCCAGGCCGTGCGTGAGAGAGACCAGGCTCCGTACTGAGGTGTGTGTGTGTGGTGAGGCTGATATTAACTTGAGTGTTGTCCCCCAAAATGTAATCTGATTACGATACAACCATACATTTATTTCTATACCTAAAGTCAAAGGTTGGGAACCACGGCCCTATAGCATAAGCAGGCATGGCCGATTTTAAAAATAGGCTATAAATACAATATATAGCGACTCCCTATTACAGTAGATACTTTGGCTGTTTTTTGACAAATACATGCCCATTGGGCATGATGTCCTACCTCACCACATTGTACTACAGTAGGTGTTAAGAATAAATAAGAATTCATTCTTAACACCTACGAATTTTGAAAACGTAAATGGGTCCTTTTTTGTCATTTCAGAAATAATATTTTCTTCATAATTTGTTGATGTATGGACCGACAAACTACATGTCCCCAGTTTTTATTACAGAAGACACATGTACACACACGCATAGTTTATCACATTCGTTTCTCAAATAATACAACCGTCAAGAACGGATTTGCTTTGTTCTTCCTACTTTCACTTCTCCGCATAAGTTTCGATTCCGCGGAAATCACCCATCTCTTTTATATTCCAGTGCCCTCACCCTCTGGTCTGACATTTTAGCCAATGAAATAATTGCATTTGATCAGTGGGAGGGAATTGCGGTTTTGCTAGAAACGCACACACCTTAGTTTAGTTCGAGACTCGTGAGGAATCGCCAGCAGCCTCCTCAGCAGGTATGTTATGTTTTTGCTTTATTATACCAAAATACCTGGAAGATGTGTGAAAATGTGTAACTGTTTTGTAACATTCCGCAGACTCTCTCAAAGGGATTCATCATGGGCGTATGTGGCGTACTTTGTAAATCCGTCATTATGATTTTCAACCTCTTGTACACTGTAAGTATGAGTCACACATTAAGGGTAACGATACTTAAATGATGCAAATTATCATCAATATGCAATCATTTAACTGAATAAGGAATCCAAGTCAGTTTTTGGTTTTTAGGCAAGCCACACATACTTAGAGTAGGCCTAGGCTTGCGTAACACAGTGTGGTTGTACAAGCACTGTACACCTGGCATACCTTATTTCCTTAATGTTATGAATCACAAGGAAATAACAGGACAGTAATAACAATTGCAAAGATTACAGTGTGAGTTGTCATAGTGAACCTGATGTGGTCTGGGTTGTCATAGTGAACCTGATGTGGTCTGGGTTTTCATAGTGAAAGGAGGGGGGGATTGCATTAAGCACTTTGTGTTATTTTTGCTTGCATGAAAAGTGCTATACAAATAAAGTTGGATGATTTATTAACTGACAGGTGGCGGGTCTTGCCTTTCTGATGGTCGGTGTGTGGCTGAGAGTTCGTTTCCCAGATGAGTCTCTCGTGACTGGTAAGTATCTGTCTGCAGCACTGCTCGGATATTTTATTCTGCAACATATACAAGTATTTTTGTCATAAGAAAATCTCTCTCTATTTCTCTGTATCTTAGGGGAGTATGTGATGATAGCGGTTGGCATTGTGATGCTAATCGTGGCGCTCACTGGAGACCTTAGCGGCTGCAATAAGCAGACCGCCTCTTTGGCCTCGGTGAGATGCACCACATGCTGCCTCACCTAGCCACCATTACCCGGAGACCATTGTCTAGCAGCCAGCCTCCCCTTGCAACTGTCATCTGGCAAACATCACCTGGCAACCCTCATATGGCAAACCTTACCTAGTGACCATCCCATAACAACCCTCAACCAGGAAACATCCGCCACCTATCGATCATTGCCTAGCAACCAGCCTCACCTAGCAACCATCACCTAGCAACCCTCCCCTGCCACACCTCCCCCAGCGACCAGCCTTACCTGGCAGCCATCAGCAAGCAACCCTTGCCGAGCAACACTCAACTATCCAGCCTCACCTTGCAACCCCCCAACAACCAGCTATGCACACAAGACTATAGTGTGTGTGTGTGTGTGTGTGCGTGTGCGTGTGCGTGTGCGTGTGCGTGTGCGTGTGTGTGAGCGTACTGAGACAGAACAAGCTTGGCCCATACTGTAGCTCATCTTCCTCCCTCTTACTCACAGTTCTGTGTTCTGCTGGCCATCCTGATGGCAGCCCAGCTAGCCCTCTACGTCCAACGAGAAAAGGTAAGATTGTGTGTATGTATGTGTGAGTCTGTGTTCACTGTGACAGGAGATAATAACAATATTAACATTATTCATCTTTACAATAGCCATTATTAAAGGTGAGGTGCCTGGAGCCTGCTGAGTTGGTGATGCTATACTACCATGTCCTAGTCTTGTGATACGCCGTACTACTCTTTAAAGATGAAGTACGTTTGAAGTGAAATGGTTCCCGGATGGGACGGTGGTCTGATGGCGGTTCTTCTGCAGGTGGAACCCCGTCTGGCTGAGTTCTACGTATACTTGTACACGTTCTACGTCACCGTGCAAGACCCCGTGGTTGGAGGGACCCTCAGGGTGATCCACTACACTGTACGTAATAACCCATTATACCTACCACAATACTACAATACTATTACATGAATACGCACACTAATACTACAATACTTCTACATTCAAGTCCCCAATTATATTACTTAATATAATTACATTTTCCACGAAGAACCCCTAACCCTAAGCCCAGAACTGGGAACCAAACCTTCAAACCCATCCAATAAGAACCCCTAACCCTAGAACTTAAAACGAAACCTTCAAACACAATCCCTTGGAACCCCTAACCCCAACCCTAAGTTTGGGTCGAGGGTTTCTGACTATTGTTGGTGTTTGGGATTTGTTTTGATGACTAAGTGTTTGTTGTAGATTGTTGGCTTCCAGTTAGCGTCAGGTTTGAGGGTTTGTTTGGTTTGGTTTTCCGTTCTATGGTTTGGTAGTGGGGTAAGGGTTTCCAATTAGGGATAGGTTTTTGGGTTTCCTATTAGGGTTAGGGTTATGGTTTTTTTAGGGTTTTGTTTTAGGATTGGTATTAGGGTACGGTTGTTGTCGTCTCATTACTCTCCCCTTAACGAGAGCTTTGAGTTCCCTTCTTTGTGAAGTCCCCTCAAAGAGGGAATTGAGATTGAAGATCTTTTCCTATGAAATGGGACACCACTATAATTCATATTATGCAAATTAGCGTAGCGATCATGCTCCCCTACGCCGTGCGCAGCATCGACGTGTCTACACTACAGGCAGAAGCCTACTACTATTTTCATTCACGTTTGAAAATGTGACCCTTGTGTCGAACGACCTACACATTCAGATTGCATAGTTAAATCCAGTCGTTGGTTCAATATTTAACATTATGTATAACTGTTCGAGAAACATGGGAAAATTTCCGCTTGCTGAGTTGGCAAGGTACCCTGGGTAATTTGTGATACTCCCTAAGTGCTGGCTAGCTGCCAAGGGATGATAGGGAGGGAAAATTAATGATTAAGGGAAAATAGGCCCTCCCTTTTGCTCCCTAAGTATTGGAACACCCTACCCCTCCACGGCCACACCCAAATTCTAGGGCTGGGGCTCAAATCTAGTAGCCTCGTGAGACAATCCTGATCTCGCAAGCTCCATTGTATTTACTCACCGATCAGTCTGGTAACCTGCGATGAAGAAAATTTGGAGCCGTTCGCCAAACAAACAGTGTTGGCTTTGAGGCGGGTTTAGGTGTGACGCAACAAGAAGCGACTGTTCAGTCTAAACAACATGGCGGTTTCCACGGATGAGATGAGTGTAGCTATCAAGCAAGTTTTATCAAACATCCTTTACCGACATGTTGCTTGCTTGCTGAGCTATGCTTTGCCTCAACGCTCTGTTACTGTCATACGCTTTGTTAATCTGATTGGTTGATTTGGCCCGTTTATCACCAACATAGATGGTGATAGACAGATGGTTTATCCAATCAGCTAACCAGTATTTTTGCCCCTTCCCAAAAGTTCTCCAATGGAAAGTTCCCAGATGGATATGCTGAGCAAATGCGAATCAATCCATCTGGCGGAGTCTGGTTACAAATCTAGGGCTAGGGGGAGTAATGGGACGGGGCCTTAGAGGGGTGTACTTGGGTAAGTACCAGGGTTAGCACTAGGTTTAGGGATTGTTTTGTATTCTAATTGTTCTTGTTGTTTTTGCAGATGAACTGCTGTGGAGCCATAGGAGTGGTGGGCTTGGATCCCATCTCCCACATCTGCCCTGAAGCCTCAGGGTTTCTTAAGCGCTTCATGTCGGTAAGTAGACAAACACAAGTGACATAACACTTTTGCCTTTAGACTAACACTAGTGTTATTACACTAACATGTCAGGCTACCACTTCATGTCTGTAATACACCAAAGAAAATTGGTGATGTTTTTTGTTTAATATAATGGTTGGCAATGGATGGTTCTGCCGGGTGCGCCAATCTTTTAGGCGGGAAGTAGGAAACTTCTTGTATTAAAAGAAGCGTAATCTGTTCAAAAAAGGACCCTTTAAGTGAATAAAGCTAGTTTAGGGTCTATTTACTTTATACAGTGCTTCAGTCCAAAATGAAATGTACTGTATGTAATAAACAAAAAAATGGTGGTCAATAGACATTACTTGAGTAACATTACAATACTTGTGGATAATGTCTGTAACACACTTACACAGGTGAAATTCAAATAGTTACGATACACTAGCACTTCTACCACTTCATTTCCGCCATAATCGTGGCTTTGAATCAAAGCAAAATGCAGTACTTTTTGATTTGGTTGCAAACCTACCACTTTGTCCACGTGAACACCCACATTTGAATTGTTTCAGATTTGTAAAGAAAGAACAAAAATAGCAAGAATTAGAAAATAAACCCCCAGAAACCTCAAGAATGTGATTAACAGAATAGATGGTTCCCCGAAAACATCAGTGAAGAGATGCAGAGAAAGTCTCATAGTCTCATACAGAGGCAGGTGCAGTCAACCACAACAGATATACTCATGGAGCATTTCACAGCTGACAAAATGCTGTGGTATCCCTAATACATTACACCCAAATTATAGCTCTTAAATCTTATCTAGAGGACCTTTAGACAGACTGCTGAATGCCTTCTCTTTCCAGCCCTGTCCTACTGTTCTGCAGGACGTCTTCTCAGCCAACCCTCCTTGGGCCATGGGCATCTTCTACGGCAATGCAATGCTGTTGGTAAGAACACCTTGTCTGTTAAAAGAGCAACCTGCAATGTCGGATCCCCACTTTTCATGTGTGGGAGAAGAAATTCATTTAAAAGTCCCTGGTCGCCCAAATCCAGGGACAAAAACAGGGAAATGTGTTAATAAATTAAACGTTTGGATCGATGGACTTTAAGCCGTTAAATTTTTTTGAGACATGGAATTACACCAGGATTTGTTTTCTCGTGTCTTTTCCCCTCCCATCGCCTTATTCCTCTCCTCACTCTTTTTCTTCTTCTCAACTACCTAATACACACAACTTCCCCACACCTCCTCCTACTCCCAACCCCTCCTACTCCCAACCCCTCCATCTCCCACTCCTCCACCCCACCAACCCATCCAGCTCCTTTGTCTACTGTGTAGTCTGGCTCGGTACAAAATTCTGAAGATGACTGCGTCTCCTCGCTACATCCAGCTCACCCAGTCTGTGGTCTCCATCTCTGGCACCCAAGCCCAGCCCCACCTCCACCCTTACGTCTATCCTGGTGATGGTGTCTCCCTCACCACCATTGAACCCAACCTGCTGGCAGAGGCCTAACTCTGCTCCTCCTCACTTTCTCACCCCTTTGGTTTGCATGTGATAGCAGGTTTCACCGCCTATCCTACGGTCTCCCTGACCGCCGCTTCTCCTTCTCCCCCTACTTTGGTTCACCTTCCACAGGTAGCAACCATGGTGGCTGCTGGGATCCTCATGGGACTTCAGAAGAAACACAGGACCCACCAGCCCATCCCACAATACATCAGTGTTTACTGAGCTCCTCCTCTTCCCATCCACCACCGTTTAGTCATCTCCTCCTCTTAAACAACTTTGAATAGGTCCAAGTGTTTTTTTTAAACCCTTTTTTTTGTTGCCTTGTTGGTAGTCTTGCACCGTCGTTCACTTAACATTCCAGTTGGTATTCTTAAAGTTTAAAACTGCACATGTGAGAAATTACATGGGCAATTTGTAGTTACATTAGTTTTATTATATATTTAAAATAATGTGATAGTTCAAGGGTCAGGTCATGCTCTAAAGAGTTGTTTTCATTTAAATAGTGCAATGTGACATGAGCCTTTTTTATGGAAAAGATGTTAATTATAGTTCACATTTGGTAATAAAAAGGTAAATGTGGAGGGATGTTATTTTAATGATTAACATGTGAATATAGATTCACACTCCTATCTATTCCTGGTTGTTTTGGAAATATTAGTCATAACTAGAAAATTACATACAAATTATTTACACCCTGTTTTCATTACTAGTAACTTGAAAAGGAATTTCTATGCATTCTTGGATAGTTGGCATTTACATTGCCACTGTAGCCACAGAGTGTTATACTGAGGCCAATTGACTGACTTGGTTATTGATTCCTTTAACTCTCTTGCTGACATGTCCACTTCCCATAGTGTATTGTAATTTACCTTGGTCTCTCCTGCCTTGGTCAATCCTAAACTCTCCACGATGGTGACTCCCCCACCTTTGTATTTACTACCAATGATGTGAACGCTTCCCTTTAAGAATCATGTACACCTATTGTCTCATTGAATGTATGCATGGTAACTTTACTGCCTATATCTTTCCATGATCATGCTCTATTTACTCAGGTATTCTCTGTCCGTAAAAAATGTCCTTAAAAGGTGTATGGGCTACAATGGTGTACCGGCTACATTCCTTAGCAAACGAGAATCAAGTTTGACTTTATCCTGTTTGTTCTTAAACTGTGTTTGTGTTCTGTTGAAATAAAAAAAAAAAACGTCCCTTCCAGTCAGTAGAGTCAGTACAGTCAAAAAAGTCGTCCCTTACAGTCAGTGGACAACCTTCTCACTTAGTAATTTCTGAAAAAAAAGAAAGAAAAAAAAAAGGTACAATGATTCAATATTTTACA
Organism: Trisopterus minutus; assembly: GCA_027122715.1. Classification (NCBI taxonomy): domain Eukaryota; kingdom Metazoa; phylum Chordata; class Actinopteri; order Gadiformes; family Gadidae; genus Trisopterus; species Trisopterus minutus. The sequence continues at coordinate 4,257,725 of JAOPUD010000089.1, forward strand.
AAAAAAAAAACCTCTTAGGCAATCCTCTAGTGTCACATCTTTATTTACATCATTCACTTTCATGTCTTTACATGATGTTATTACAGTTGAAAGTTTCTTATGATGGTAGTGCTGGTCCTGGGGAGAGAGATGGGCAGTTGTCAGTTTGTGTGGTGCAGTGACTGGACCTCCCTAGTCTAAGTACAACCACCTTCATTGTCTTAATTCCCAAGCCAACATATCAGTTTCCGAAAGTAACATGAAAACATGACTATACTTTAAAGACAAGAACAGAGCTGATTAAATTACAAAGACAACATAAGAAATCATTTGTTATTGGTTGATAATATGGAATTTGTGAGACTTTAAAAACCACCATTTTATTTTAAAGTTACCGTTCCGTGTGACACATAAAAAACAAATACACTACTGTGTTATATACCAATTGTTAGTATTAGTATTGTAATAGCATAATTATTAATGAATATAAATACTGTCAGGACAACATGTGAATAATACAGCTTAATCGTGTGCGTGACTCACAGCCGGTACAGTGAAGAGAGCAGTCGGCGGCATCGGAACACACCTGGCTGTCGCACAGGAAGAACACCTGCAGGACCAACACATTTCAGGTCAGAAGTGGCCCTCCGCCATCTCAAACCAGACAATATATATGTGTTATGGAAAGAGAGAGAGACCTCAGGATCCTTCGTATCAGTAGGTCCATGGCTGGGGGGCTGGAAGGAAGGGGGCAAGCCCAGGAAGTGGGGGACGGTGATTCTCAGGGCGGAGGGGGTTGGCTGGCTCAGGCCTAGAGGGGTCTGGCTCCAACACCTGGAAGCCAACAAGAATGGGGGTTAGACCCCGAGCTCATTCTAACGATTCTTAATGTCCACAGACTCCCTGCAGGCATCCTAGAGCAAGATGACGACCTGTTTAAAAACTTAAGATAAAAGTGTCTGCATTGTAAATGTAGGAAACTGTCAAATGGAGGGTGCGAGGACTTGTCATGCTCAGGACCACCAGAATCCCCCCTCACCCATGGTACAGGAGCATCCAGGCAGGGTGGGGTGTCTGGATGTAGGCCAGGCAGTAGTGGACCAGTAGCCTGGAGCCCATTCCCAGGGCACTGACCTGCAGGTGCAGGGGCCGCCCCTGGAGCGAGCTCAGGGGCCGGTGGAGCTCGGGGAGGAACTCAGTGAAAGAGGCGTCTGGAAGCAGAAGATGGAATATTGATATATTTCACCTTTGAAAAAACCCTAGGAATACAACCTGAAAACCTAAGGCTAGGACTGCAAACCTAGGAACCCCAAACTATTAAACCAACTTAATGCTAGGGAGCCAACTCTAAAAACCCAACCCTGTCCACCTAACCCTAGAAACCAGGACTAGAACTGGAAAGAATTAGCATTCCAGCAAGATGCTAACAGAGATACTAACACAGAACTAGAACACGAAGGCTAGTCCAGTGCTAGATGTGTGCATCATATAACTAATAATAATAATAATAATAATAATAATCATTCTGTTCTCTACAGATGGAGTAGTGCGTGTCACTTAACGTGAAGCTTTTCTGATACTATTTCGATTATACCTTTGTATGCTTTACTACTCCCAAATTTCATCTTGGTTTAGTGAAGAACATCATATCTCCTCTATATAATAAAAAAAATGTTGTCACCTGGTATATATGCTTCTATTATTAGTTATTTTTTAAAGTACAACCTGTGGCGATTTTTGTTTGGATGACCAGAGGGGGCTCTGTGGTCTGGACAGGCCTGACCAGGGTTGGATTCACGACCTCCAGACTCACTGAATCTGACCCATCTGCTGATGACCTACATTCCACCGTAAACCTAAGGGGCGACATGCATAAAAATAAAGTCATTACAGGCAACCAATCCAGACCATATCGTGGCGCAAGTTAGCCATTTGTCTTTGGGGGGCCCTTCGAGTCTGTGACTTGCGGTGTTAGTGTGGTAGATAAAACGCATTTAACACTAAAACTTAAATAAGAAAGTTTGAGGAGACCGGAGCAAGAATGACAAAAGACTATTATTACTCACGAACGAAAGTAAGAGCAAAGCCGAGTTGGTCTGACAGAGAACTCAGGAGATGTTTAAGACCCCTGCCTATATATCCATACTAGCCATCAAAGAATGCTATCAATACCCTTGTTCCGAATTTGGTTTCCCGCACACACAGAATGTTTACTCAGTTGTCTTTAGTTAGCTTGGACCGGCCAGAAATCATTATTTGAGACACACTTAATGCCTATGCTGACGTCAGTGCACCGGCCAGAAATCATCATTTGAGACACACTTTTAATCATATGCAGCTGGCCTTGTGCCTACACTGACATCAGTGCACCCTTATCTTTGACCTCTGTCTCTGGCCTGTAGATACTCTGGCTCCACATCCACAGAAGAGGAGCAACCTGCGTTCTTAAGATATTTTCCATTATTATATTTATATAGCATATAGGCCTGATAATAATAATTCCATTTTACCATCAAATGTAGGGGTAAATTTCTTCCATATTACCTCACAGGGATGCCCTGCATAGAGGCTGGGTCTCCTGGAAGAGAGATGATGGCCTGGAGCTTCAGCTGGTAGACAGTGTCCTCACCTTCAATCTAGCAGGACAGTAAGGGAGGAGATGCAAGTTCACCAAGGATTCTGCATGATCTGCTCCTTTCACTTAGGAATGAAGTCGTTCCCCACATTTTCTCTGCGGAGATCCATTGCAGGATATATTCGCAGTGCGTTAGTGTCATGGAAATATCACATACATACATAATATCATATACAATATCAAGACGAATCGACTGACTTCTTTGTTGTGTAGATTTACTTAATTGTATTACAGCCTTGTCTTACAGACTTGCCGATATCTCCAATGAGGGAGAGGGACATATGCTGGGGGGGGGGGGGGGGGG
>JAOPUD010000089.1:4281530-4298779 GCA_027122715.1 Trisopterus minutus
TATTGATTATATATATATATATTTATTTATTTTTTTAAAGCAAGCTGCATGATAATAAAGGGTTAATACTATTATACATTTTTATAAAAAATAAACAACTCACATTTTCTAAGGTCTTGTTTTCCCGTCTAGAGCGCGGGGGAGGTGACCGTGCGGTCTTCCATCACTGAAGAGATTGGTTCACTTTTCATCTGTAACTCTTATTTAGCTGGTCAGATTATACACACACCTTTCTAATCCGCCCATGCATTTCTAAATCCAAAACAACTCCATCTGTTCCAATTTATATCCACTGGGCCTATATCTGAGAGAACCCGATAGAAGAGAGACAGCTGTTTAGACCAATGAGAGAGAGAAAGTTGGTTAGACCAATGGAATAGACTCGTATATTGTCAGAATAAAAATATTAATAGCTACACATTTTTAGCTAAATTTGATACTGGACACCTAAAAGTCACTATTTATACATAAGGATCAACAATATAAAGTGTAATCTACATGCAATAACGGTCAGGGACAAGTAATTCTATGCCATAGTCCAAGGAAATAGTTAGATTAACTCAAACCTATATTGACCATTACCTAATTATATAATAGCATAGGCTTACTTTTTCACCGTATAAACACATTACCTTTTTGTAATATTTAATTTCAGTCTATTTTATAAATTTACAATTTGTGCTATTATTTTAGTCGTCTGGAATTAAGCATCTAAATGTAAATGTACGTTTTACATGTCAATAAAGTCCTTTGGATGTTCAATCAGACAGACAAGCGCCAGACAGATAAACAGGAGACGGGGCGGAGAGGAGATGATATGCAGCTTGAGTGGAGCCCATCAAACGGCAGTCTGGTGAAATAGCGACCTCTACTGCAACCAGAGGGCGCTGTTTCTTTGATTAGGACGACGCGTAGGTGAACAACATTTAGTCCAGTCATTTTATGAAAAAAGGTCAAACAAATTGCAACAGAAGCAAACTCAAATATGTCCTGAGTAAGGAAAAAAAAGCCCAGACAAATCCCATTAGGGGAAAGTTTAGAAAAATACCCAAATATATCCTATTCATACGCCTATTATTTATTTTTCTTTCGTGAATATGGTCAATTTTTTAACCTTTAGATATCACCATGAAAATAACTGAGTTGATTACTTACATTGAGACAAACAAAAAATGTGATCTAAATATTTGGTATAGCCAGGTTAAAATCTCTTGTTGACATCTTACAGTTCAAGACTTAATAAGGTTTGAATGGAACCCATTTAGGCTACCTATGAGCATAAATACATAGAGGCAGGAAGAAGTACTTAAACCAGCCTTTATTCATTATTATTACAGAGATGGGGTTTGGGGCTAGGTACGTGGGACTGTTCCTGGGGGATGAGTCTGAGGGAGGACAGGAGACAAGGGTAAGGAGAATGCAGAAGACAAAAGGTATAGGTAAAATAAAAAGTGGCTGGATCAAACAACCTTTCTTACCTGACAGTTTAGTGACAGTTGATTGAAAGTTGAGTGGACCTTGAATGAATGACTGAATCACTGCCCCATATGTTGACATTTGTTTGCCTTTATAGTCTTTTAGTGCAAGATGTCAAGACATTTTCACCTGGCTAACCCAATGTTTAGATCTGTTATGGTATTTATGCAAATTAGCACATATGCACCATTTACCCATGTTAATAATTTCCAAAAACTTGTTATATATTTTGTTTGTCTTGTAATAAACTCAGTCATTTTCATGGTGATATCTAAATGTTACATTTTTTACCCTATTCACATGAGAAAAAGAATGAATAGGCTTTTTTTTTGCTTACTCAGGACATATTGAGGCTATTGATGCTTGGCGTCTCAGCCCTGCTTCAATGTTCTTCTGTCATAATAAAACATGAAAATAGTGGTTATTTCAATATGAGCTACTACTATTCACGTGAATACCAATTTGACTGATTAACGGTAGGAATTGGGTTTTAAACTATCAACCTTGCACTGAAAACCTGCATATGGTGGTTAGTTATTCTACTCAAGTAAATGTATTGGAGTTCATGATGGATAATAAAGGTATCAAGTTGGTAAAAATACTTTTATCATACTTCAACTATTTTGACACTCTGTGGGTCAATGAACAACTACGAACTAACCATGAAATATTTGAGTGTATGAACTCAGTCTTTGCCTCTTAGCAAATCTCTTAGCATTACATATACTTTGGTTCATTGGGTTATTTTCTATTTTCTATATTCTTAGTTTAACAAGACATTTCGAGAAAAAATGAACCTCTGGTTAGCAATGGAAGTTTAGAAAACCGGTTTCAGCAGAAGAGAAAGAGCGGAGCGACTAGCCAGGAAGGAAACGGTAGAAACAGTTCAGGACAAAACAAACACTTTAGTGAAGATCAGAGGAGTCGAAGCAGTTTTGTGTGTTGTATTCATAATTCATATACATATTGACAGGTATCTAGTACAGCATGGACTCAGCGCTATCCTTTCACTTTTAAGTTTTTTTTTTACAAGAGTAACGATAAAAAAATGATGTAGACGACACGGTGTACGACGCACTCTGTGGCTTCATGGAAACACTGCGTCTGATTGGACAAACTCTCGCCCCAACAGACGCCGAGAAATAAAAGTACTTGGTTACTATGACTCCTCCTCCTCCTGCCTCATTGGACAGCACAGGTGGCCAATTGGGTGGCTGCTCTCATGACGACTTCATCAAAAAAGGTTTTGGTTCCATAAACAACGTGGTCATCCGTCAGCAGGAAGTCTCTGTACACAGCTTCCTGTAAGACCTTCTGCCAGGTGCTCGCGACCCTACCTCCTCCTTCTTCTCGCTGAAGACAGCAAACAGTTTGTCTCTAAACGTGAAAATAAGCATCCAACTATACGCTCTCCTCAATACTATCTGTACCGTAAAAACTGCCTTGCTTAAAAATAAGAACACTTTTCATAATAGACCAAAAACAGCCTCGCACCTCGCGTATCCTGCACACTCGTACTCTCATTTACTCATATGCTCGCTCTTACGCACGCACAGACACACGCACACACACGCACACGCACACGCACACACACACACACGCACAGTCACATGAATGTTCAAAGGCATCAGACCCCTGTGCAAGGCATTAATGTCTGTGTGGCCAATCAACCCTGACGTCCCAAGTTCTTCAGGCCCTGCCCCTCACAGGCCCCGCCCCTCCAGGAAGTGTAAAAACATAACATGATATGTGGGGTGGTTTGAGAGTATAAAACACATACAAGTACACGACCGCTCCCATACGTAAATACTGAAGTACTAATGCTGAGTAAAATAATAATGAAAGAATACTATGAAGAGCCAGTCATCCTCCCCATCCTCAAAATGACAATCTGCCCACAAAACAACCAGCTGACCAACCAAACAGTCAACCAAGCACCCACCCAACCAACCAACCAACCAACCAGTCAGCCAGTCAAGCAACCAACCAACCAGTCAACCAAGCACCCACCCAACCAACTACACAACCAGCTAACCAACCAGCCAGTTAACAAACCAACCAACCAGTCAACAGGGCGGGAGGGGGGGGGGGGGCTAACACTTAGTTGTTGTTAATATTTTGTTCCCAGTGTTCCAACACACTTCTGTATCCATGGTAACCCTTGCTGTTCATTATCGGTGGTCAAAAGTTCCTTGCGACGCCTGGCCTACAAAAGGTTTGTTTTCTCTCAACGGGTGAGAAGTACATTCCACAAAGGTTTCCGTGTCTGTCAGTCTGTCCGTCAGACAGACCGGCTCTGCAGCAACGAGGTTCAGAAGTTCTCCTCCTCCTCCTGCTGCTGCTGCTGCTCCTCCTCCTCCTCCTCCTCGTCCTCCTCTCCATCCTTCCCTGTAACACACCAGATGGGCTTTTGTTTTCACATCTGACCAGGACTCAGGAACCACTGGTCCATGACATGGAGCCAACACAAGAAGGCACGTCTAATAGCTGACATCATAGATATGATAATCCCATACAGCATACAGCTTATACAGGACAGGTACTAGTAGAATAACTAGTAGAGCTTCTACTAGAAGTATTATTCTAGTATATACAGTATATATTATAATAACAGATGCAAACCAAAAACTGCAAGAATCATGCAAGGCATAATATTTATCCAACACGCAAAATTCTCCAAGTGCTACAGTAGTGGTAGTAGCACTAGATGTGACTATTATAATGCTAGATCACTTGGCACACAATATCACCCTTTGCACGACACAAAAGTATCTCACGTTAAGAACTCTTTATTATCCCTCACCCTCTCCACCTCCTATTCTCTCTCTCCCTCCCTCTCTCTCTCCTAGTTCATTCATCCCTCCCTCTCCATTGCCTTCACTCACAGTCTCCAGACCCCGGCGTCTGTTCTTCCTCGTTGGTGTCAACCTCTCTCTGACTGCTCCAGGAAGATCGGCTTGGCTGGCCGACCACTCTGAATGAACTACAGAAAAAGAGGGGAGGAGGAGGAAGAGGAAGAGCGATACCTCCGTCATCAACAAAAGGAATCTTAAAAGGTGGTGTTATTGGATGTTGTGGGTAACGACAGAAGACCAACCTCTCCATCTTTACCTTGTGCTTCGGACAACGAAGGGAGAAGTTATCTTCATTCAACGTGCAATCTGGGAGAGAGAGAACATTTAGATAGACCCTTTAAGACTTGAAAAAAAAACAACGAGTTGTTAACAAGTTAACTAATATAATTGTTTCTACTCTCTAAGTTTACATTCAAAAAACCTGATGGGCTGTCTGTAAAAAATGATGTCCAACACTCCCACCTAGTGGCTAGTACCATGGCAGTGAGTCAATTCAGTTCAGCAGGAAGAGTGACAATATTTTGATATTTAGTTCAGATGTAAACACGGCAACAGTGTTTAGACATGGTTAGGTATCCAGTTTAGATTGTTAGTCTTTAACCTTGGAGATCTAGCATCATAGAACGTGACATTACTTTATTCATATGATGTTAGTTTGGTGTTTTTAAAGTAGAACATTAGTTTAACCTTATTTTTCTCCCCTATTTCCATGTTATTTCATTTTGTGGTGCACATGTTAATGCTTGTTACATTTCATTCACATCAATACGTATGTTACACAGGCGATGTGTTAATTCAGTCCCTCTGTAATTTTCAGTTAGCACAGATTCATATTTAGTCGAGAGCTGCGTAGCTGTTAACTAGCAATAAAGATCAGAAGAAACTGTGGGATATTGATTGGGGGAAAAAACACTAGCTTCCATTTAGTTCCAGAGTTTCAGAGCGTAGCTACGGTTACATTCAGTGTGGTTATGATAACGGAGCGGGGTGGCTACCTGCTTCCATGGCACACAGGTAGTGATAGCGCAGGGTGCAGCCCTTGGTGTAGCAGCCCAGGGTGGAGCCCACCGCCTCACAGTAGGAGCAGTTCTGCACAGCACAGGAAAAGTATGGACCCAACATGGGAAATTACACAATATATCATTTCAGAAAAGAAAAAAAGACACAAATACAGAAATATGGGTGAAGACATGTTCAGATGTACTGACCGTCTCTCTGGCACCATCTAGTGCCTCCTGCAGGCCGTACAGTCTGCCGTTGACCAGGTATACCCCGCTGGTCCAGGCCATGCAGCCCTCGTGGAACCACAGCTCCTCAGGGTCCATGGGCATCTGGGGCAGCTGAGCCAGCTGAGCCAGGGGTCCCAGAGAGTCCAGGGCGGGGGGAGGGGGCTGGAATGGCAGCGAGGCCTTGCTGTTGGACGGCACCATCCTGGGGGAGTCCTCGGTGGACTTGTGCCTTCGCTTGAAGCGCGGGTGGGAGGTGAGCTTCCTGTGTTGGGGTCGCTGCTGAGCTTCCTCCGGGGGCGGGGGCTGGGGATTGGGCTGCAGCTCAACCTCAAGATCCGGCTCCCTCTTCAGCTCTGGGATGGGGCGAGTGTCCAGGTGCATGTCCCAGGACAGCGACGGGGTTTTACTGGCGCCCGAGCTGCAGCTGCTGCTCAGCTTCCCAGAGAGATACATCATCATCATCTCATCTGCGCCAGCGGGGGAGAACCCGCTCACTGCCAGGTGAGGGGAGGTGGCCTGTCGCAGCAGGCTGATGGCATAGTCGCTTTCAGGGGGTCTAGGGATCTGACAGTCTTGTTGTGCCGAGTCTTGGAGACTGCCCGATACGTTTGAGTTGTGGTCAGAGCTCGGCCCCGTACGGTTGGCTACAGCGGTGGCTTGGCATTGCCGGACCTGTGGTTGGTTTTTGGGCAGCCTGGTGGCATACTCGGCAGGGTAGTATGGCCCGTACAGATCGCCCAGGTGTTTGTAATTTGCCCATTTCTGACAGAGGCAGCAGAGCAGGCGGCCAGAGTGGTTAGTCTCTGTGATCACAGGTCCAGAGACCACATATCCGGAGGACGGAAGAGCCTTCACCGCAGGGAGACTGCTCTCCGCCTCATCCGACTCCCGCTGCTCCGCCTCCCTCTCCCTCCGGGTGAGCTGGGTGGAAAACGCAGAGACCAGCAGAGAATCCAAACCAGTCTTTCCTCCAGGTAAACTACGCTCCCCCTTCAACTTCTCCTCATCATTGGCATTGACGATGGTGCATACCGCCCCCACCTCAGGCACCTTCTTCTCGACATGGATGTGGGGAAACGACGGACCCTTCCTGCTGGGGTCCGGTGGGCCCGCAGCACACGGTGAGGTCTCGCGGTCTTCTTGAGGCATGGGGGCTGCTCCCGCTCCCACTCTCCGCCTCCTCCTCTGGCGACCCCTGACCTCCGCCGCACCACCCTCTTCCTTCACCCCTCTTCGTCTCCGTCTGATGAGCTTCACCTCCACCTCCGGATGGGTGTCCTCACTCTCTACATCCACCTTCACCACCTGGGTCAGCACGGGCGGTGCCAGGGGCGGAGTGGGTGGGCGGTCTACCAGAGGGGGGGGAGGGGAGGCAGACATGCTGCTGCAGGTCTGTCCCGGTGGGGGGGGCAGGGACGGGAGAGCAGCTAGAGAGGGCGCCGAGGGCGTTAGGGGACCCCCTTGCATGCTGTTGTGACCCGGGGATGTGTTCTGGCTCTGGCCCTGGGCACGCTTCTGCTTGTTGACGCTTCCCACAGGTCTGCCCTTCTTTTTGCCTGATGGAAAATAGCCTTTAGGCACTGAACTGTCCGACATCTTGCAGTCTTGTGGTGACAGACTGGACCTCCCGGAGGACATGTGGTGTTGTGGTCTGCTCAGCAGGAGGCCCGAAGTCTGGCCGTGGTGTGGGGGGGTGGTTGCGTAGTAGTCCCTGCCAGGATAGTCCTCAAATCCAATCCCGCTTTCCTGAAGCTTCTGTCTAAGGAGGTTCGCCGCAGACTGTTCTCCCCGGCGGGTCTCAAGCTGCTGGTAGGTGTTGGTGAAATGTTGAATGTCGGACAGCGCCGATGAGGAAGGAGGAGGCGAGCCCTGGACCGGACGAGGGAGAGGCGGAGGAGGGGGTAGAGGACCCAGCAGGGTGAAGTCCTCCTTGTCACCGGAGGCTGAAACCACCGCAGCCCCTAAACCAAAGTCAAAGTCTGTTTGTTTGAGACCCTGGGAGGTCTGGTGAGGCTCACAGGGGTAAGCGATGGGAGGCAGTGGCCCGGCGTCGTCCACTCCTCTGAAGGTCAGGTCATTCAGAGAGTGACCTTCATCAAGGTAACCCTCGTCCCCACCTATAACTCTTGGGTAATGGGAAATGTCTTGGCCCTGTGAGTCACTGAATGAAGCAAGCTCTGAATGAGAATAGCCTGGGTAATGGTTTGACTCGCCATCCAGTCCCATTGGCTTCTGAACATTTGGAGTTATCTTCTGCACTATGGCCTCTAGTTTCAGACCGCGCCCTTTCCTGGGAGGCAGAGGCTTGCTCTTTCCACCAGAGGGAGACATTGACTGTGAGTAGGCATTCTCACCAGAAATAGGGGACGACAGGCGGGGACAAACTATGTCTGAACTTGACGAGTCGTCTTCGTTGTTGTGGCTGGACTCTGACTGGGCACCGGGGGAATGGTGGGAGTTGAGGGCTGCCCTGGCCTCCTGCAGCTGCCTTTTGGCGGGTATGGGAGAGATGAAGGACCGCACTCTCCGCCTCAACATCAACGGGTTTGTATCTCCGGATCCACCGACTTTAGCTGGTCGCGGCCCCTGTAGTGGAGCGGAGTTGCCCTCGGTGAAGGGTTTGATGGAGGTGGATGCTGACACTGACCGAGCTGGTTTTGGTTCCTCTGTGGGTCTTCTAGTGACATCAGGTTCCACAAGGTTTGAACTAGATGCCAGAGGAAGGACCCCATGGGGTGCCACAGGAGCGGAGGGAGGAGGAGCTGCAGTAGGGGGAGCTGTTCTGTAGTAGGGTTCTCCCTCCATTAATACCGCGCCTTCTCTGCCCCCGTGTGATGCCTCCCACATCTTCATGTCGTAGTAAGGACTCTGGTGGGGGAGAGGTGTTTTGGTCAGAGGTTCATTGCTCATTCCGTCAGTCTGAGGGACCATCCGTCCTCTCTGTTCTGATTGGCTAGGAAGTTTATGCCTTCCTGGGGAGGTGCCGGACTGCATCATCATCATCTCCTTGGGTGGCCTGTTCATCGCTGCTACCCATTCGCTGATGTCCTGGGGTGGGTGGGAAGGGCCACAGGGGTGAGGGTACATCTGATGCTTGTTGGTGGCCTGTGGGTTTGACAGTTGGGCCTGGGGGGATAGGTTATGGTAAGGATGATGGGATGGGAAGTGGGGGTTGCCGCGTTGCATCATGCCGCCTTCCCTCGTATCCCCATAGCGATATCCAGGAAACCCACTGGCGTGGCCACTGGTCAGGTCAAACCCATGGCCATAGGCCTGGTGCCTGGAGGGTGAAGATAGCGGGTTTGTGGTGGCAGTAGGATGAGGAGGCATGGGGCTCATGTCAACATGACCTCGTCTATAGGGATCAACAGGATGAACATGCTTTGAACCGCCCTCTTTAGCCGATCCACTGGCGTGGCGATCCGGCTGCATATTAGCAGCACTAGGGCACCTGTCCTTCAATGCCATTTCCATCTTTACCACAGGTTTTACTCCTGGATCCTTTTTGCTCAAGTCATTGGCCCCTGAGGCTGAGGGAAACGACTCTTGAATCACAGAGGATCCGCCCGGACCCTTCTCCCTCTCCCTCTCTTCCCGTTCAGGGGTGCTGCGACGGTTTGGCGAAACATCACAGATCACGGAGCGACGTTCAGAGGACAGCGATAACAGCGAAGCGGATGACTTGTGGGTCTCAGTTTGGTTAGAGCTACCTGTTAGCGGCTCTGTCTCTTGCAGAAGAAGTTCTTGTACTGCAGAGGAGGGAGTGCTCATGGTAGATAAGGTCTTCTTCTGTGGTAACGAATAGTCTGCCAGGTTTATGTGTTTGGTGGGAGGAGGCACAGACTCTATAGCCTGAGGGAAATGACCCTGGGACCCTTTAGCTCTGTCAGTATTTGGCGGAATCTTGGGATGGGCATCGGTCGAAGCTGGTCCTTGCTTGTGGTTCAACTGTTGTTGGGGCTTTCCAGAAGTTGCCATTTGGGTGGAATGTAGAGCGGCTTCAGTCATTCCGGTCATGCTAAATCCATGTCTGGTTTGAAACTGCTGTTGCAACTGGAGATGTGGAGGAAATGCTTGTTCGGCACGCCCATAACGTCTGTCTAAATTATATCCTTGAAGGACCTCTTGCAAAAGGCTTGGAAACTGCTGCAGCTGAGCGTTATCCTCATGGACTCTGGGCCCTGCACCTTCAGTCCTCTTCAACGATGCTTCTACTAGGTCTTTAGAATGAGCAGGGCCGTACACAGACTGGGGCTGCTGGTGCCCTGGGTATCTGGAGACAGCCTCCATGGCTCCCCCTGGTCCGCTTCTACCCCTGCTTTTCAACAAAGCTTCAGGGCCATATTGTGGCTCAGGGTAGCTATATTTGTGCGGGGCCAATTGTGGGTGATTTTGAGAACGTCCAAAATTTGGCTTCTGGTGGAGTTGGTGGTGAGAAGAGTAAACAGTTAAATCAACACCTTCCTCCCCATTGCGACTGCTAGAGTCTCTAACGTAGTGCCGGGGACCTTTCTCTTCAGCGCTAGGGTCCTGAAGACCCTTGGTCTTGTCTGGGTGACCTCCTTCAGGCCGAGACGAAACAATGACGCCGACACTGCTGGCGTTTTGCTGCTCCTCAGACATCTTCTGTGGTCCTTCACGCTCATTACTGTGTCCACTGGAGCCACTGTTAAATCTGTTCTCCTTGTCGCGACCATCCTGCAGGAGGTTGACGTCTCCTTTTCCTTGCATTTGATTGTCTCCTTTGTCTCTTGTTTTAACCACACCTCCACTCTCACTCTTTATCACTTCCTTTTTCACTTCCATCATCTTCCTGTGGCCATATCGGTTATCTCCATGGGGTGGCTCTGGTCGACAGTTTGGTTTGGGAAGAGGATCATCACAAAGAGAGGAGTGGGTTCGAGAAACTGGAGCAGTGGAATAGTGTTGTCCAGGCTCAGCTGGTGGGGGGCAAACAGATGCAGAGGGAATGCGGGCTTCATTTGGTTTCATCTCAGAAAACGCTGCTTGTTTTGTCATTGGCTCGGAGTGTGTCATTGTTTTATCATGGGACGCCTTGCCTGCCTGGGATTGGTTAAGACTATGAGAAGGTGGGCAGAAGCCTGCAGGTTCAGAACCACTGCTTGCGCCACTCATCTGCCTGGCTCGCCGGTGTTCTCCCTCCGAGTACTGCTCCTCTCGCTCTACCTTGGAGCCTGATGGCCCCCGTTCTGACATCACAAGGGAGTCTTCGTCTGCCCCGGCCTCGGAACCATCACCCCCTCCCACGCCACTACCTTCTCTGACCGTGCTGGTGCTTGACGCCGCACTCGCATTACGACTCCGTTGTTGCATTTGGGGAATGGCATGCCCAGCCTGCTGCTGCTGCTGCATCTGTCCGCCATCTTTGCCCTTCTTTTGAGAAAACACAGTGTCGGTGAGCAGCATGTGTTGCACGGTGTTCGGTAAGTTGGCTACTTGGGAAGTCAAGGCATTCAGACTGTTAAGGCCAGCGTCTTGCATTTTCTCCAGCGGAGACGAGTACATCGTGGAGCCATCTTCACGCGATCTGTCTCCCATACCTGCGCCCATTCGGCTGCGACTAGTCAACGTGTGCCCACTCGCGACCGCTGCAGTCACGCCCTGAGCCTTGTGGCCGCTACTGCTACCGCAGCTGCTGATGCTGCTGTTGGAGTTGGGCGTCGGGCTGAGCTGAGGCACGGTCTGCAATACCCTTCCCTGGCCATGGCCTCCCCGGGGGGGTGCAATAGGGTGGGCTGGATGTCCTGCAGGGTTACCATGGGCCTCCGAGACACCCATAAGAGGGGATGGGGAGGAGCTACAGTTGGGTGACTGCACTGCAGAGGCTGCTGGAGACGGATTGGACACAGGGCTGAAGTTTTGGTTGATTGGATTCTGCTGAGCGTTGGAGTGCATTGGGGATTTGGCTATTTCTTGCGACACTGTGTGAGGTATATTGGGGTTGGAGGCCTGGTGATGTTTAGCGTACAGCGAGGCGTTGGACGGGCCCTGCTGCTGCATCTTGACCGGAGGGTCGTAGCCAGCAGCGCGGCCATGCTGGGAGCTGTGATGCTGCAGAGGGCCTTGCTTGTGGAGGCTGTGACTCTGTGGGGAGTAACCGGGGTAGGGGGAGGCATGGTAGCTCTGCTGCACGTTCTCCATGTGTGCAACGTTGTTGGGGGCTGCAGACGCTGAACTGGCCGAGTTGGAGCTGGAGGCAACACCTGCGGAGCTGTTGACTTTGGGATCGAACCCAGCGGTGCTAGTTCCGTCATGGTAGCGCTGAGGAGGAGGGCTATACATTCCCGATGAGCCCGAAGGAGTGCCTCCCTGCGGGGAGTAGTGCGGGTACTGTGGGGTCATTCGGTGCGTGGCTTGGGGATAGTTCCTATGCTGCTGCTGCCCATGGTGTGCAGACTGGTATCCCTGTCCTTGCTGGCGGAGCTGCATGGCAGCAGGGTTCTGGCTCAAACTGTACTGATGCGAGGGAGAGAAGGCTCCTGCCTCTCCCCCAGAGCCAGCTGTGGCACCGTAGTCCACTGGGTACGGCGACATCATGCCAGGTGACTGTGCCGAGCCTGAGGCGGAGTGGCGGTACTGCTGAGGTATATGTCCATCAACGCCAGGGTAGCCAAACCCAGCCCCGTAGCCCATAACCCCGCCCCTTCTATGTCGTTCCTTGCCGCCCATTGAGAAATAGTAATCCATGGCTTCCTTGCGGTAGGGGTTGCCGCCGCTGCCTGCGCTGCCATGGAGGTTAGCCTGGGGGGCAGGAGAGTCTCCGACCCCCCTGGCACGGCCACTGTATGCCAGCATGTGGGAGGCTTGGCTGGGGTGGGGATGTCCTCGATGGAGGCTCGCCTGCTGCATGGCTGTGTAATCCTCCGCCATGCGGGGGGAGATGTGGGGATCTGCTGGTTGAGGAGGGTAAGTAGGGCCTCCGCCGCTCCTCCCGCTAAAGCCAGGAGGCAGAGAAGGAGGTGCTGGGCTGTTTGAAAAGTGTTGCATTTTACGTACTTTTCCAGGGGAAAAAAATTGTAATAGTGAGGGCAGCGAGTCCTTCTGTGCAGACAAGGAAAAGAAAATGGCAGTCTAAAATTTGATGGTAGAACAATGAAATCTCTTCTTGAAAACGGTGGAGGCAGATGAACACATCACGTTAATATTCACACTTATAGCAGCAAAGAGTCAACGGTTAGGTCTCGGCAGACCATTATATGTATGAGAAGGATCAAGGCAGATCTACTGTTTTTTTTCTCTGACCTTCAATAAGGCCTGACAAGATAGAACCTCATATTGGGGAAAACGGATTAAAACCTATGTGTATGAGCCAGTTCAAAATAAGTTCCATCTGCAAAAACATACAAGATACATGGCTGTTCACATGTTGCTGAAGCAGTTTGGCACAAAAATATCGAAACCAGCTGAGATGTTCGATGATCAAGGCGCAACCTTCTCAAATGGTTTCTCCGGGCTGTAGTGTCATAAAGGAGAGAAGAGCTAAGACTCGAGGGTTGAGATAAAAAGGTGGGAATCGCTAACCCACGTGCAAAAAAAGAAAAGGTTCTGTTAACTCCTAGGACAGCATCCTGTAGCAGCGAACGCTCCGGGCATCACTGCGCTTTGCAGCTCTGTTTGGGACCACGGCGGGGTGAGGACGTTACAGTGACACTAATCAAGCCTTTACCAAGTTGAATTCCTCTACCAGAAGATCTTACAGGAACACAATCCATGGGTATCTTCATCCGTTTTAAACCTTCAGAGACACTTCTTCCACTCGTCATTCCTGTCCTAATACTAGTTTGACATGTGAATGATATGTTGGTCGGTAGCAGTCTTTGATCTCTGTTGGCTAACCGTTTGTTTCTTCTCTGTGCTCTTCAGGATGTAATGCATCGATCGACCTTCTGACTGTTGGCTTCACTTCTGCTTCGTAACTCCATGTCATCGATATCCTCAAAGTCCACAATCTCCTTTGTAGCTCTGCTTTAGTTTGGGGAGTTTATGCTGTGGTTTCTCTCTCTTTCTCCAGTCTCTGCGGGCAGTGGAATTCATCTTCCCAGAGATGGCCGGAAAGGTCCACACAACGCTGAAAACACAAAGAACAACCCATAAAATGTCAATAGTCTTGCATGAAAAACATAGGCGTATTTCTTCATCGAAAATTACGTGACAGCATAACTTGTGTAGTAGATACAGAGTACAGTCAACAACAATTTTCTGAATTAGAATTATATGCATGGTATGGCTTTGGAGTCAGTTTGAGCAACCATATGTGTGGACATTAAACCACTGAAAATAAATAGATAATTCATTCAGTAACATATTTGTTACTAAAATGATCTCCAAAGTTCATCACCGTAGCTGGGCCTGCGTTAATTATGAAATGGTTGATAGTGTAATTACATTAGGCTATGGTGACATCCCCCCTCAGTATATATTTCCCATAAGACCTCCCATCTAGCGCCAACTCATACTTCACCAGCTGATATAGTATAGTTGTATTATATAGTTATTTATTTAGAACAGCAATATATATATTTACCATAAAAACATCCACCAGTCACCAAAATATCTGTAAAAAAAATAAAAAGGTAACATTACAAAAATTTTCAATTTTTAAAGTCACCCTATCTCCTGGAGGCAGACATATGGTATGTGAATGCTGGATACAACATACTGCCTTTGAATTTCTTTGGATGTCTGGAGGTATGTTTTTAGATTTCTGTATTTTCACTGCCTTGTTGTACTCTTACAACGATTTTTTCCCCCCATTTTGTGTATGATAGTGTTCTGAAATCCATCTTCTGTCGCCGAGTTTCAATGACCTTGTTGTTTATTAGAGGTCTGTGAGCTCTACGTCGTTTACTAGATATCTGTGGTGTTTACTAAAGATTTGTGTTGTACTAGATATTGGTCGTTTTATGTTTTACTATACTATTTTACTATAGGCCTGTTGTTGACTAGAGGCCTGTTGTTTACTAGAGCTCTTGTTACTAGAGAGCACTTGTTACTAGAGAGCTCTTGTTACTAGTGGCCTGTTGTTGACTAGTGGTCTGTTGTTGTTTACTAGTGGCCTGTTGTTACTAGTGGCCTGTTGTTTACTAGTGGCCCGTTGTTACTAGTAGCCTGTTGTTACTAGTGGCCTGTTGGCCAGTTGTTGTTTGCTATACTAGAGGCCTGTTGTTGCTTACTAGAGGCCTATTGTTGTTCTATCAAGTGGCCTGTTGTTCTTTCTAGAGGCCTGTTGTTCTTTCTAGTGGCCTGTTGTTCTTTCTAGTGGTCTGTTGTTCTTTCTAGAGGCCTGTTGTTCTTTCTAGTGGCCTGTTGTTCTTTCTAGTGGCCGGTTGTTCTTTACTAGAGGCCTGTTGCCCTTTATTAGACTTATGTGTTGTTTACAAGTTGATGTGTTGTGTGCAGTAGGAGACATGGCACCCTGGTTATCTGTGAAGTGATGTGTTGTTGTTCTTGTCATTTGCTAGAATTTTTGTTGGCAACTAGATCATTGTGTTTAGTAGTTTGTGTTTTGCAGTGCACCGTTTATCTGTGAATGTATCAGTGTTGTTGTTTTGTTAAAATGTGGGTTGTCAAGATTGTTTTTTCCTCCAGCAAATCAGAAGTCAGCTAATCAGGCAGGATGAAGTCAAGCATCGATGCTGTGTATTAAGGACAAACTAAAACAAAGTATCTATCCAATACTGTTAGAATGAGGGTGCTTCAGGAAAACTATTTAAGTATCTCCTTCATGTGTATTAGAGATAGTCTGATGCTGTGTTTGAATGTGGACATGATAATAAGGACGTAGGTTCTGTGTATTTTTGGAAAATAAGCATTGCAATATATCAGAAATGTAACTATGATGTTCAATGTTAAAAGTTGGTCTCAATTCACTATCATAGGAACTTTACGCTATCTTAAATCTTATACGAAACAGTTGTGCATACAAATTGGCTCCAAAAAATGGTAGAGGTTTTGTCATATGTATTCATAATTCACTCAAACAAATTCAAATATGCATCCTTAGATTTCTTGGATCAATGCCATTCACTCGTTTAAGGACTAATAAGTATATTTATGAATGACATTAGATTTAGATTAATTGAATGTCTATAAGGTAGGACTAAAGCTGCCAACCTAGCAGAATATCCTCAGTCAAGAAAACACATCAGAGGTCTGAGTGAACACATCTGGGGACAGCTCCAGTGGATCTATCCGGGGGTTTCCATCCCCAAATATCCTTAACAGCTGAAGTACAACCAGACGACCGTATTCACAATACACACCTCACACAAAATAAAACCATTTAATCATGTCATCAAAACACTGCATAAGCAGGCGAGTCAGCCAAGTGGATATTTAGTGGATAGTCCAGAGATAATTAAAACCACGGACTCATTTGTAATTTGGTGTAAGAAAAAAGGCTAAAAATAGGCAACTAAGTTCTGGCGTTTTATGGGGGTTTGAATGTTGCTATAATAACACATAAGACGTTTAGTCTTAGCATCGGTATCTAAAACGCAATTAGCCGCCGAGCTATGTGTCTATCTTAGCTTGGTAGCGCTAGCCAAGACGTCTTATTATCCGCTGCTAATTAACTGCGGCTATATGGCTAGTTAGCTTCCATAACCAGATAGCCTAGTTTAGCTTGCTGTCAGGAGACGTATTAGAGAACAAAACACAAGCCGATTACCCTAAGAGGCTAGGATGACGAGCACAGCAGCTTTAGCTCGGAGAGAGAAAATAGGTGATTAGGTGCAGATGTTTTCCCCTCTGCAGATCGGGGGCCAGTTTTAACCGGGTTAGCATATCACGTTTAATAATAGAAACGCTACGGATGCTGCGAACAACAGGAGCCTTCCGTTCAGACACCAACACACCTACCAGCGGTACACACTGACGAGCCAACCCGGGCTAGCTCGGTTTATCCCGGACGCATACCTGAGACTGTGGCTCTAAACGGGCCCTCGGAGGGTGAACGGCTGGAACCCCGGTCTGGATTCGGCTCCTACGCCGCCTTCCCCTTTCTCTCCCTGGCGTCAGGACAACCCCGGCCAGCGGCGGTGAAGTCGGGGGGCCCCGTCACGACAACCCGAATCACAGGCCCCTTTCTTATGCTATTTTCTCCCCCCTTTTCTTTTGTCTTCACCTCCAGAAATGATGATGGGAGCGGAACACAATCGGGGGTTGCCTGTGGGTCCCGTAGGCGGCGAGGTCCATACACCCCCCGCCCCCCTCTCCTCTCTCTCCTTTCACACACTGTGGAGGTGAATCCGCGAAGCTCCCACTAATACCGAACACACCGCCGCCCTGCGAGCCGCCACTAACACATGCATATCTCCAAATGAAATCCCATTTGCAATCCCATGCCTTCATCAGCAGCACGGCCAATTCGTGTTCCTGTTAGGGTACTGTGTTGTATTTTTCTTGCAACAGAAAGACCGCCTTGAGAATGCATAGCCTCCTATTCCCCTCCCGCACCCCCTCTCCATCACACCCCTAACCTCCCCTCCCTCTCGCTACCCTTTCCCTTTCATTGATTTCCATCTATTTATTCCGTTTAATTATGATATTGTATAGGCCCATGGACGTTGCGGAATATGTGCGGGCATGGTGTGTGTGTGTGTGTGCGTGTGTGTGTGTGTGCGTGTGTGTGTGTGTGTGTGTGTGTGTGTGTGTGTGTGTGTGTGTG
>JAOPUD010000089.1:4350108-4363899 GCA_027122715.1 Trisopterus minutus
CAGTACGGGGGGACGTTGAGGACGAACAGGGTCCTGTCCAGCGGGCGGGTCGTGCGGGCCTCGGCTCGGACCCGGTGCTCCTTCACGTACAACTTGTGTTGTGTTTCCGACTCGGCGCTGAACTTTACGGACAGCACTGAAACACCAAGAAAACACACTTAGATCCCTGACGGAATATCATATCCAGCCGATGAAGTATAATATCTTAAATGTTGATGTAAATATAGATTTAATTTTAAACCAATACTTATAAACATGGTATCTGCTGGCAGGTATGACGGCCCTACCACGGCCTCTCATGTGTTCAACAATGTTCATCCAGTTATTAAAATTTATAAGACAAGGTTAAAATGGGATTAAGGTTAAATGTTATGAAGTTGTTACCTGCAAATCCTCCAGGAATAACGCAAGCATCGCCAGCGTCGTGTTTCTTCGCGGAGGGCGCCATGTTTCTACGGGACAACACGCCGTCCAGCCGGAAGTACTGCTTTGTAAACCGGATGTCTTCTGATAGTTGTAGTTCTTACCAACAAATGAGACTTTGACCTCGAAACGGGAGAGTAGAACAACTTCGGAGTACATTAATTATCGGATGGATTAATGAAGCATCTCTTGCCCCAATTACTTTCGACATCCTAATCGGGGATACATAATTTCATTACTGAACTACACATTAGTGACCTTAATCACATTTAGTTTATACAGAGCTGAATAGACGTTCATCCTACCGACTGTTGTCTTGTGATGTCCATGGCAGACTAATCAGTCATCTTTCAAATCACTAATTTTCTTATCAAACCAAGGGACAAAAACCTCATTGTAAGGGGAGGGGGGGGGGGGGGTTATCCATCCCATTGGAATGTTCCCTCTATTGTTAATCCATATTCTTAGACCTGTTGAAGTGTCATCAACTGTCTCTGCAGCTCTGGAGGATCGAGGGTCAGGACGTTCCCCTCAGTGTTAGAGGCGGAGCACAGCTCCAACATAGAATCATTTTAGTTCAAACTTGTCTTGAAAAAAAGATTCAGATTACATTTTTCAAAGCCAGTTACAACACTGCAATTCAAGTCTTCCTAATTGCTTACTCTTGCTAAGCACTGTTCATTGCTAAATAACAACCGACTGATAAAGAGACGCGTGTAGAAGGTCTACAAAGCAGAATATTTAATGGGATACTTTCACTACTTCATGTGGAGTACTCAAGTGTCACATGACAACGCAGCAGACAGTCATGGCTTCCGATACACAACTTCGAAACGGCCGAACCAAGAGTAAAATTGCGGATCACAAGAGAAAAAAGTAAATCACAAAAATGGCAAAGATAAGACGTGAACTACTACAAACATATCAACAGTTTACAGGGTTGATGAAGAATCTGGAAATCCAATTGTGGGTTCTTGAAATCGTTTGGTTTGTGAAGCCATCAATGAGAGGTTGATGCCCACTGTGAAATACATCTCCATCCCTCCAGTATCGCTTCGCTTCCCCCCCACACAATTAAAACATTCCAGCAGCTTCCATTGGTCCTACTGGGAAGCTCCGTGACGATGGACACTGGAAGGTAGAAGATTAAAAATAAAATAAACTGAAAAAAAACAAAAAAAACAGGCATTGGTGCTGGGCTGTCAGAACGTATCGTATTTTAGAGCGGTTTCCTTTGGTTAGAAAAATGAAAACCAGAGTATAAAGGACAACCAGAGGGAGTTAGTCTATACTGATGGAGCGGGCGCGTACACCTCTCTGGTCCGCCCGCCGCGCCGCTGAGCTACACGCTAGCAGACCCCGGTGCAGCCCCGCTAGAGGCCTTACGCCGGCCGGGACCCGGACGGGGGCTAGATCTTGATGCGGAAGGCGGTGGCCTGGGAGTTGGCCGCGGCGCCGGAGGAGGAGGAGGTGGGCGAGGACTGGGAGGAGGGAGACTTGAAGAGAGCCTTCAGGATGGTCTGGGGGTCCACCTCCGGGGTGGGCTGGGAGGAGGCGCGCTGGCCGGCTGGCCGAGACAAGGACGGCGGGAGGCCGTCTCTCTTCGCACCTCCTCCGGGAGTATCACTGAGCCTCCTGGTGGGAGGGAGGGGGAGGAGAAGGAGAACGATCACATTTTGCTTTATTCTTATTCAAAGGTACCGCCTCGTTAAAATGTTGGAAAGGGCACACACTCAGGCTTGATTGAGCATCTTCCAGTTCATGATATCAATAATCAATATTCAATAATAATAAACTTTCTGCCTTCTTATTCATGTTGAATGTCTTTGAGGGTCATTTCATGTGTTCGTCTAATGAGCAGAGGCAGACCACTTCAGGAATCTAGCGCTACAGGAGGGGAGGCTCAACCAGTTTGGGCTCTAAGGCAGAGAGGGCCTGATTCCCTCGGTGTCGTCTCAACCCTACGACAGAGACTCCTACCACACCTTCAACCAGCCACCATCAACCATTAAGGGAACGGCAGCAAACAAACCCACATCTTAGCATTTGTACCGCGTGTCTCCACACAGCCTCTCTTTCTTTAGAGTCTAGATGTTTAAAACAGTAGTGTGACTTACAAGAGGATGGGCTGGTCAGAAGTGATGACGTTCCCTTGGATGTGAAGGTTACATTTCATGGGTTGGCCTAGAAGAACACAGCACAACATGTGACCAGGACACCTTGGACAAACACGCCATCATTAACCAGAAGCTCCTCCCACACGGTGGCCATGCACCCTATTGGTCCCTACCGTCCAGACAGCGGTTGTTGTACTTCCTGTAGGCGCTGACGGCGTCGTCTTTACGCACAAACACCACTTCGGCCACGCCCACCTTCACCAAACGCGCTCGCTTTAAGGCACCGCACACGCAGAAGAGCTCCTAAGAGAGAGACAGGGAGGGAGAGAGAGAGACAGGGAGGGAGAGAGAGAGACAGGGAGGGAGAGAGAGAGACAGGGAGGGAGAGAGACATGATGAGAGGGAAATGTTAAGAGCAGCAAGAAGCCAAAAAAAAAAATGCTTATTCCTGATTGGCCAAGGCATTATCTGAACTGATTGAAGCCTGCGAAATAACTTTGTTTCAGAGAGGAGGCCAGGTCCTGTTTGCTTCAAGTACCGTGTCTATATGCAGTAGAGGAGTGTATTAGCAGAGGGAAGGTGTGGTCATATTTCTACATTACAATAGCCATGCAGCACAGAATCAAAGATTAGAGCACATGGGAAGAGGGAAGGTGCTTTCATGTCCGAGCAGAGTACGGTATAAGCAGTGGAGTGTTTCAGGTGCATAGGAGGAGTGTCTATCTGCAGGTTTACAGTAGGTCAGAGCAGTGTTCCTCACCACTATGTCCTCCTCTGTGACGCGGGGGTGAAGGTTGTTGACTGTGATCTTGGTTCCCTCTAGTGGACTGACGGCCGGCTGGACAGCACAGGGTGAAACGCAACAAATGAGCCCACGTACAGGAGGGGGTCCCCCGGTCCGGCTAAAGAGACCCTGCACACGTTCAGAGGGCGGCTGCTGACCTGGGGCGGGGCGGCGGGCGGGGGGCTGAGGGCGGCGGGGGCCTGCTGCAGGGTCCTGGAGACGGGCTTCAGGGCGGCGCTGGAGGAGCGGAAGGCGGCGGGGCTGGGGCTGGGCCGGGCCGGGGCCACGGGCGCCGGGGCCCGAGGGGCCGTGTAGGCGTCGTTCTTCACCACCTTGGTGATGGGGCCCGACATGGAGAAGGCGGAGCCCATGGTCCCTGGCTACAACACAGCAGAAGAAAGAAAAGCAGGGGTCTTTTCTTTAACTTTTCATCTCAGGAACGGAGAATAGCATTCTTTACAAGACCCACAAAGGATGTCCAGGAAACCCATTTCAGGTTCTGACAATGACAATGAGATGGCCAACCAGATCTAAACACCGTGAATTGATTCTAGAAGCATTGTGAAATCGTTTAACAGCAGCGGAAATTCAGTGGATTGAATGTCAACGTCAAAACAATGAACAGAAGCCAGAAACTAGGAATAATGATACGTGTTCAACTGCAATAGTTTCACTGTTGACATCTGACCAAACATTATCCGATGACCCCTTTGGAAACGCAGTAGAGGACGATAATCAGAAGATGTGAGCGCTGTCATACCCTCGAATGTAGCATGTTGCTGCTGCTGTTACTTGTAGTGATCTTCATCTGCTTGGGGGGAACGCCATCGTGCTCCCCTGTGAAAGACTGACGCACATCCAACGGTCAAAAGACATGGACCCCACTAGCCTGGACCCCACCCCCCCAATGCTGGAGCCCATAGCAACATCAACAGCTTGACTTGTGTGTACAGGTGGAAAATGAAGACGAGCTACCTGCTGCCCACCCAGACGGATCCCGGTGGTCATCCCCACCGGTCGTTGCTGTAAACAGAGTTACAGTAAAGTGTTTTGATAACCGTGAACCATGGGACACGTTAACCATGCAGATATGGAGTTAGAATCAAGACATCATAGAAATAGATTTGTTCAGTCGATTTTTGCTCTTTAGCCTATCCATTTGAACCGTTTCCCACTTTAAACGCTTTATTTATTCTCATTAGTTCTATCATTAGTTCTAACGGTTGTCCACCTTAAGTACACCTTAAATGACACAACACCATGTCCACTACCACGGCCCACGGCGAGGAGCCAGCAGCCCCTTCTGACCTGGATGGTTTTGGTGATCTTAAAGGGCGCGGCGGCGGCCATCTGACTGGGCGCCGGCCCGAGGCCCCTCTTCAGACTGAGCCGGTCCCGGGCGTCCAGGGGCTTGGAGGGCACGGGCCCAGCGCGGACACCCAGCACACCCGCCTGGAGACCCGTCGGGGGGAACTGCCGGCCCACCCCGCCGCCCCCGCCCAGGGACCCGGGGCCGCTGTGAATGTGCATCTGCGACATGTGGTTCATCAGGTGGTGCTGACCGGCAGCCGGGTGTGGGTGAGTCATCTGAGGGGGGGGGCCCAGCTGGTGGTGGACCTGCTTCCGTGAGTTAATCATCTGCCGGGCGTCCTGCACACCCCCCCCTGCCCCTCCGCCTCGGATTCTGAAGCGTGCGTCTTTCTGCCCCAGTTTCTCTCTGGCGTCTTTCACCTGGAAGCCTGAGGAGAAGTGGGAGGAGGTGAGGGACTCGTTCTCCCCCAGGCCGTCTTATCATCCAATCCTCGCATTCCAGTGACCGGTCAGCGGACCGTCCTGTTCAGTCGCTTACCACAAACGCCCCTCGTTGTCCTGCATCGTCATTACAGCACCATTTAATTACAACCGTCATTTAGCAGAAGCTTCCAACCTTTTATATTAAGAGACCTACAGTGAATCCAGATACATGTCCTAGAGAAGCAGGGAGGGGTTAGGAGTCTGGCTTTAGAATGCCTGCCTGGACCTCCCTTAGTCCTACTGGACCGTGTGGTCGGTGCCTGGACCCCCTTAGTCCTACTGGACCGTGTGGTCGGTGCCTGGACCCCCCTTAGTCCTACTGGACCGTGTGGTCGGTGCCTGGACTCACCGGTACCGAGTCCGATCCTCTGTCGGACATCGTTGGCTCCGATCTTCTGCCGTGCGTCGAAGCCGCGGCCCGCCGCTCCTGCCCCGCGTCCGAACATGGGTCTGACCAGAGGGAGGAGGGGTTAGACCCAGTGTGCCTCGAGAGCAGTGATCGTCGATATTTGCGTTCTTCACGTGTATCCCATCGGACGATTTTTTCCACTGATTATTTTTTTTTATTATTTTTTCCTGGCATGATTTACAGACAGTTCATAAATGTAATTTTTTTTTTATTGAAACGTGTAACATTTGTCATCATCGTCTCAATTTTATGAGAACCACAACAGTATCGGCTTATGAAAATCGGTATCCGCGCATCGGCGAGGGCTGATGAAAACAAATCGGTATAGGCCCGAAAAAATCCTTATCGGTCGATCCCTACTTGAGAGTCCCGAGTGGGCTCTGATATTTCATAGATGATCCTCCTGACATAGAAAAACACTGCAGTAGCGAGTCAGAATTATTGTAGGAACCTGGCCATTCCGACACTCGTGTGTACATTATAACCCTATGCATCATAACCCCTTTGTATGTGATTTAAAGACGATAAAGAATGTCTACTTAAGGTCGTCGCTCATCCCGATTCGAGTTGGAAACCTGCGACTCCAAACAGACCCGAACCATGTCGTCATAAATCACCGCCAGACCGATTTGACTTAAAGAAAGCGTCACAGCATTTCTCCTCCACGGTACTAGCTTTAAAGATTCGCTGAAAAAAATAACCCTTTCTGAAATGGAACAGTGTGGCCGTTTGAATTATAATCATATGTGCGACACTCTCCATTCAGAGCCGGAGCGACGCCCGACGGCAGCAGACCGTCCGCCGCCCGACGGCAGCAGACCGCCCGCCGCCCGGTCCGCCGCCGTCGGGGTGATACGCGCTTATAATCTATTCAACGTCCTGGACATAGAATGAAGGTTCGAGCATAAACATTTCATGGTAAACGCACTAGTATGTATAAAAATACAATAATACCCCAAGTGCAGCGGAGCCGCCACACAACAGAGGCTAACGTTAGCATGGCTAGCACCGCTGCACAGCCGCTAACCGGAAGCAGCGCGCGGCTCCCAGAGCTCCGCTCCTACGGTCTAAGAAGCGGTTGGACCTCGAACCGTCCGCGGCTTCAGGGCGGGTCGTTCGGTACCTTTTGACGGTCTGCTGTTTGGTGTTGAGGCCGCGCTGTCGTATCACCTCGTCCAGGGAGATGTCTGCCATTTTGCTCCCAGTGTCTGCTGCGCATGCGTGCGACCCGTGCGTGGGATTATTTAAATGAGACTACGGCTGCCGCTCTGGGACAAAAAATACGCTGGACGCCTAACGTGTGAAACGCGTTCCGCTATACAACCACGGCTGTTATCCCTCTTGAAATCATTACTCGATGTTTAAAACAGATTGGTCATAAATGCAACGTGAGTTGTTCTTTCAAATTGAATTTCTCATACATTAGGTTCGAGTATCGACTACTTTTGTTTCGTCTGCGAATACTGTGACGTCATACCAACCCCCATGAGCACTTGCGGCAAAATCATTCTGACTGGATCTAGAAATGTTTAACATCTCTCTAATATATACTTTTATGACCCATATATTATATACATTTATATGATTTATGTTGTAAAAAGTTATTTAGTCATGCCTGATAATTACAAAGTAAAGTATTCCAATTGAGTATGGGCACCATGATGCCAAACGTCTGTGCGACGGCTCTAGTCCACTCCTCTCCCGCTGAATAGGTATGCCTTAAACTGATGAGTAAGGAAAATAACGACGCGGGGTGACGCCCGTGTCCTCGTTCACATTACGAGAGGAATTTTTGAACGGGCACAGGTCCGCCTGTCGAGGTGACTCACCTACTTCGTGAGATGCCTTCAGGACTGGGATCTGCCCCGACATCATGTGTGAAAGAATAAAACATTTTGTAACCTGCTCTGCCACTTTGGAAATTTACACACAATGCATGAATTAAAAGGCACGGAGAACTTATTCACTTGATACACTAAAGCAATGTAATATATTTAATACCTATTAAATACACACATGTGTGCATTCATTTAATAGTAAACCAGAAAACCATATAAACTGAACGAATAACCTTTTTATTTTTCTCGAGGCTCAGTGTGGGTCCTATAAAGCGCGGTTCACTACTCCGCCACCAGGAGACGTTGTTCGACACTTTCACACACATACACAATTCATATTTCAAACCATTAAAGTGCACTGCACGGGTACATTTGCGGTACATATTTGGCCTGTGCAACTTTTGCTCAAGCCAAAAACAGAAGGCCTCAAACTATTGCATTGTTGGATTAGCTGTCCTATTTAAACCCGCGGACTGGTTGGCTACCTGGAGAGAGCAGGAGCTCGTGGTTCATCAGCGAAGTCATTCTGTCCATCACTGAGTCGACCCCAGCTCACCCGAGTCAGCGACAGCCTACAGATGAGAGAGAGAGAAGAGAAGAGACGTTGTATAGATGTTTTGGTTTCGGTAATTTCCAAATGAGGACGGGCGCTGGTAATCCTTCTATGATACAGTTGTAGCCTAATGGTAGTTTAGTTTATCTTTCTTAATATCATGTCGTTTTTTGGACGTTTTTCTTGCCGTTGTTTTATAAATATACAGTGTAATCCAATGTTAATATAATTACAACAATACATAAATTAACTATACCATTTATTGGCATTTGTCATTTCCACATAAACATTTACTGTAGGTAAAATCAGTGCAATCAGTTATCAAACTGCTCTCTCGCAGTTGGATTCTGCAGTAGCCTACCCCTATTCAAGCAGCATCCATTAAAGATGCATTAAAACATGGCATTTAAATGCATTTCTGTGTATATTCTGAAGGTATGCAGAAATAAATGTGCTTATTCTTCTCTTTGCAGAATGGATTTCCGTCCTCCGCTGGACATCAGCCTACCCAGCCGCCGAGTGGCTGAGAGAGCGGGAGACGAAGCGAGGCTCGGGTCGTGGAGGCCGGGGGGGGCCGACTCTGTAGCCGGTAGACTATAAAAGACGTCACGACCGAGAGGCTGTGGATAGCTGCGGATAGCGATAGCATGTCTTATAGCACTTTGTCGTTTAGCTTCATCCTGAGGTAGACCGGATATGTAGCTATAGCACCTCTAGAAGTAAACCGGTCCCCCTTCAAAACGCCCGAGAAAGAAAATCAATCGATCGATTAATCATTTCAATCGATTGACGCTTTAACCCTCTTTCTCCCCTACAAAAACACAAAGTAAGTAGCCCCTTCTTCTTCTTCTTCTTCTTACATGACAATGACGGCCTAACAAACCTACCAGAGGAGTCTAGATATAGGCCTACCTACCAGCCGGAGGTGGGGGTCATGACCCCGGCCCGGGGCGGGAGCATCTAGCCCATTAGGAGGGCAGGTCAGTTGACAACATAAAAATTCAGAGGCAATAACATTCAGGTGGATAGTCATATTAGACATATTGGACTATTTTCCAGTTTTGGAAGATGTTTTCTCGTGTGCGTGTGCTGCACGTGTTGATTGTTTGGGGATCCTAATTGGCTCATGTGCTGATCACGTGGTAAGGTCTTAATTGGGCAGAACACGTTTCCGCCCTGAAGTCACCTCAGAGTCCGGGTGGGTTTGGGACCGGGACCGCCGACCATGCCTCGCCGAGCGCCGGTGTACTCCGACGTCTTCTACCGGCCTCTGACGGAGGACGTGGAGGAGCTGCTGGCCCGCTTCCAGCAGACCGAGTCGGTGCGATACGAGCGCTTCTCGGCCGTCTGGAGGCTCATGAGCTTCTCGGACGTCTTCGCCGGCATCACGAGGATGGGCGAGCTGAAGCGCTTCTGCGGCGTGGCCCTGAACACCGCCTCCCGGTACTTCCTCGGCCCCTTCAGCTACCAGATCCGGGTGGGGGGGCTGTACCTGCTGTACGCCTTCTACAACGCCCAGCTCACCGTGCCGCAGTCCAGGATCCGGTTCGCCCTGAAGGACTGGGAATACATCCAGAACTTTCTGAAAGAATCCCTGCACTCCCGACATTACGACGTGATTTACATCCTGCGGAAGCTCCTCGCCGCCCGGGCCGTACACTTCGTCGCCATGCCGCACTTTCTCACCTTCCGCAAGTTGCGGAAACACCAAAGTGAGCCGCTGTGCGCCGGTTTCCTGAGCAGGACCATGCGGGTCCAGGAGCTGGTCTACTCGGAGCTACTGGACGAGGTCTCCAACATCCAGACCCTGTACCAGAGCAGGACGAAGGCCGTGATGGAGAAGGCTGGTTTGTTCAACGTGGCCGTGGCCGATTTCCCCAGCCGACTCCAGGAGGTCGCGGGGGAATTCGTCGCCTGGCAGGACAAGAACTTCCCGGCAGATGGCCTGGAGGAGGAGGAGGAGGCTGAGCGGCCCGGGGAGGCGGAGACCACCAGGCGGTCACACCTGGTCTGCTCCATTAAGCAGAAGAGCTACAGCAGCTACATGGAGGCGGGTCGAGCCCGGAGACACCGTCAGCCGGTGGCCCTGGAGCCGTCTGACCCGGGGGGCCCGGGGGGTGAGAGGTCCAGCGCGGTGCGGAGGAGACCCCCCTCGCTGCGGGCCCGGACGCGGAAGACTCTGGAGGTGCGGGAGGAGACCACCACCCACTTATGACGCTGCCTGGCTTCGCGTTTCAGCCACAATCCCGTTGTTTGGGTTTGTGTTGGTGTTTTGGTTCAACGGAATGCGATATATTAAAGACTTTTATGTTCAATGCGATATATTAAAGACTTTTATGTTCAATGCGATATGCTATATTAAAGCATTTCAAAGACTTTTAGGTTGTAGGCATTCTTGTCTTCAAATAGACTGTTAGAATAATGAGCCTGAGTCCAGAGTGGAAATTCGGCCTTCAAAGTGGTATTAAGCCTAATGAAAACCTAATTTAATCATTTCTAAATAAAATATAGGCCTAGTATTGTTCAATTTAAAATTTTACAAGAAGATCCAGCCTTGCATCATTATTTTCTATTCTGTTTTTCTTTTCAGTCTTTTTTTTCATGTTCCTCCCAAATCATTTATTTCCAATAAAGATCGAGTGGAAGTTGTTTGATTAAAAACTGTCGTGGCGCTCGTCATAAACATGGTTACCGTAAGAAACACTGGGTGTAGGACATGAGTGATGCCATCCTCCTAAAGAAAGGTTTTAGATGTGGTTCAGTCACTGGAAGTTTGGGAACGATTTTGAGGCAGATACTTTATATCTGTTAAAGTGGTTTTAATATTGCTACTTTATTATGGAAGACTCGGAAAGTGATACAAGTTTGATCTTAATCCAAGTGTTGAATTAATTGCACAGATATATCATCCATTTCATTGTTTGTTGTTATAGGCAAATTCGACAGCTCTTATAATGATTACGTGGCAAATCAAACTACATGCAGCTGTATTTTAAACGTTACAGCTGTTAAGTGACATTTTACGCACATTTAAAAGTTTATAAGACGTTATATAAACAATACTAATGAATGTATTTTATTTAACCTTATAACAACTTTATATATATCAATATATTTGCTAAACAGAATATACAAACGTTATAATCTTTTTCTATATTTGAATTGTAAACGTGTCAAAAATCCAGTTTTTCCCTTTTCCATGCAACGATACGTCAGACTGGAAAATGGGGCCTCGGGGCGACACTGAAAAACAAGTTCCAGAACGCTGTTCTACAGGAACATCTGCCGCGGCGGCAGCGCGCATCTGCCGCGGCGGCAGCGCTCATCGGCGCGCCGCTCCGGTTGTACCGTTATCTCCCAGCGATAGACGCGGCTGCAGTTTCAGGGCCGCCGTTCTAGGACCAGATTTTGGTTGCGATGAAACAACTTAGCTTCAGCCTAATACCTAACGTAATATCAACCTAAACCTGTACTACGTTTAGGTATTACTAAACCTACCTAATAGCCTTACCGTAGACCTAACCATATCACACGTAGGCCTACACCCTAAACCTTAACTTGCATATCTATAACGTAATACCTTAACCTAACCATCTCTCACTCTATATCCAAACTTCAATAGGCCTATTTAATAAAAGCCAAATTCGCAATTTATTCAAAGTGAACCATTTGCTAAACACCATATGAAGCATCTCCTCGCCTTGAGGCGACCAGGGTCAAGATGGACAGTTCTGGTTTAACGTTAAGAACTATTCTGGGGTGTTGGTGCTGATCATAGTCTGAAGGTTAAACACTCTGATCATAGTCTGAAGGTTAAACACTCTGATCACAGTCTAAAGGTAAAACACTCTGATCACAGTCTAAAGGTTAAACACTCTGATCACAGTCTAAAGGTTAAAGGCTGAAACACACACAGAAACGAGGGTCCTAGAAACGCGGTCCTGAAACAGCAGTCACCTCTATTGCAGGATCACAGTACTACACCGCTCCGCTGATTGGCCGCCGCGCCGCCGCTCCGCCGCTCCACAGCCACACCGCTCCGTTCATTGGCCGCCGCTCCGCCGCTCCGCCGCTCCACCGTTACCGCTCGGCGAAGATCAAACCATCATGGCTGCAGCGCTGTCCCGAGCACTCAAACTCCCCGGTAAGATGCTTTTCTCACCGTCAGATGCCACTAATCAACCGACACATTATTTATTATGTATGATTTGTTAATTTCCCTGTAAGCCATTCGGTACACGGTTCAATGTGAACCAGCCCCACTGGCCTGTGTCTGAGAGAACTAGCTGTGTGGACAACCACCGCCGCTGTGTTTGATCGGAATATCCAGATCGACGCTGTTTGTATGCGACCCCCCGGAGGCACACCGCCGCCGGTCGGCGGGTCGGCCCGGGCTGACCCGCGGCGGCGGCGGGTCCCCCCGCCGGGCCCCCGGGCAGGCTAGGCTAGCGGCTACATGCTACCGCAGCCCGGGACAGAGCAGAGCGCCCGGCGCTGCTCTCAGGTTCAGGCTGCTGCTCACAGGCGACCTCCGAGTGTGAGATATGCATCTTCTGTTTGTGTCAATATAACAATTTGATGCATTTTCCTATAACATGTTATTTAGTTATTGGTAGGTTCT
Source organism: Trisopterus minutus (assembly GCA_027122715.1). Lineage (NCBI taxonomy): Eukaryota > Metazoa > Chordata > Actinopteri > Gadiformes > Gadidae > Trisopterus > Trisopterus minutus. The sequence goes on from JAOPUD010000089.1 coordinate 4,362,648, forward strand.
AACGTGTATAGGACTTAATCAACAAAGATGATGGAATGGTTTTTATTAAAATATTACCTTCCCCCTGTGTCAACATGAATATTGGTTAAATATGTATTATACAGTATCTATCTTCTGCTTGAAATTTGCTTCAGATTATCTCAAAATAAACATTTAACTAAGATCCTCGGTCCAGCCCGTACACGTTTGGACTTTAAGGTCAATCTGATTATTTTACTTTCCCATCAGATCGTTCTCTGCTTTTTTATAATACTGTTCGGACAAAAGACGCTATTGCAAAAGAGATTCCTAATCTTTAAATGCTCTCCTGGCATAATGACAGTGAAGCATTCATAAGGAATGGTTCATAACAACAGTTATGAATGTTTCTTCTCCACATAAGGGACAACACCGTGTAAGGTTTGGTCCATTACTAATTACATTAGTTTGGAGGTAGGTTAAAGATCTACAAACATGGCCCCTCTGCCGTTTCCGCTAAAGTCAAGAGGGACCAAAGGTTTACCTGGGTAACCTAGAACCTGCAGGTGGGGCTTACTCACCATTCCGCCCCCTCCCAGTGAGCATACAGGTAGTGTCCATGTGCTCCACCGCGCCTCCAGCAGCTTGACCCGTGGCCCCGCTAGAACCAACACTCACCTCTCTGAGCCCCCCCGCCCAGACCCCCACACCGCAGAGGACCAGAGCCGCTCGCCATCAAGGCCTGTCCTGGTCCTGGTCCTCCAGGGCAGAAGGGGTCTCATGGCAGAAGGGGTCTCATGTTGTGGTCCTGGTCCTCCAGGGCAGAAGGGGTCTCATGTTGTGGTCCTGGTCCTCCAGGGCAGAAGGGGTCTCATGTTGTGGTCCTGGTCCGCCAGGTCAGAAGGGGTCTCATGTTGTGGTCCTGGTCCTCCAGGTAAGAAGGGGTCTCATGTTGTGGTCCTGGTCCTCCAGGTAAGAAGGGGTCTCAGCTGGGGGAGTACGACCCTCTCACCCAGGCCGACAGCGAGGATGACAGCGAAGAAGACGACCTGGTCCTCAACTACCCCCGCAACGGCCTGGCCCGCCCGGGCTCCCTGGGCCCCGGGCCCTCGGAGCCCCACGGGGGCCGGCCCCGCAGGCTGGACCTCAGCGAGGACGAGGCAGAGGAGGAGGAGGAGGAGGAGGAGAGGAAGTCCATGCAGTACTGGAGCCAGCGGGAGGACGGAGAAGGGGAGGGCGGTGGCGTCGGCGGCGGTGGCGGTGGTGGCGGCGGCGGCGGCGGCGGTGGGGGGTC